>OZ024726.1:748240-1103944 GCA_964016875.1 Fallopia convolvulus
AAACAAGAGGAAAAACTATAAACAAGGAGAGTCTAGTAATACTGACAAGAAAGATATGTCAAAAGTAAAGTGCTACTACTGTGGTATAATTGGTCACTATTCCAATGACTGCACTAAAAAGAAAAAGGATGAGAAAAATAAATCACATGATAATAATGGTGCTTCAAATGTGTTTGAATCCTATTATGACTCTCCTGTATATTCTCATGAACTTCTTGATGTTGCTTCTCCTACCTTTGAGCATGAATGGATTCTTGACTCAGGTTGTGCAATGCATGCTACTCCAAATAGGAGTGTTTTTTATTCTTTAGCCTTATGTGATGATGGCATTGTTATGTTAGGAGATCATACAGCTTTACCTATTAAGGGAATAGGAAACGTACCAATGAGAATGCATGATGGGAAAATTAGGATTTTGCAAAAGGTTAGATGGGTTCCAAATTTAAGAAGAAACCTGTTGTCTGAGTCTGTATTTGATGATCTACATTGTCAAATTATAACCCAAAATGGAATAAGGGATGTTATCAAAAATGGAACAATCCTTATTAGGAGCATTAAAAGGGGAGGCTTATATCATATTATAGGATCACCTGAACTTAATGTCTCCAAGTGGATACTTAATCTTGACAATATAGAACACACAAAACTCTGGCATGCTAGGTTAGGTCACATAGGCAACAAGGGTCTCATGCATTTGCATAAACATGCTATGATTGATGTGAATCCTTGTAATATAGACTTCTGTGAGAACTGTGTGCTTGGAAAGAAAACTGCACATGCATTTAGTAAATCAACCTATACTGCTTCCAAACCCCTTGAATATGTACATTCAGACTTATGGGGACCTGCACAAGTGGACACTATAGGTGGCAGAAAGTATTTTCTGTCACTCATAGACCACTATTCTAGGAAAGTATGGGTTTACTTACTAAAATCCAAGGATGAAGCTTTCATTAACTTTAAAACTTGGAAAAATATGGTTGAATCACAGACTGATCTTAAGTTAAAATGCCTAAAGACTGATAATGGACTAGAGTTCTGTAATAACCTGTTTGATGAGTTTTGCAGGAATGAGGGTATTAGGAGACATCTCACTATCCCTGGTACTCCACAACAGAATGGAACTGCAGAAAGAATGAATAGAACTCTATTAGAAAAAGCAAGATGCATGTTGATAAGTGCAGGCATGAAAAGCTCCCTATGGGGTGAAGCTGTAATTACAGCTGCCTACCTTATCAACAGATCCCCATCCTCTGTGATAGGGTTCAAGACCCCACAAGAGATGTGGACAGGTAAGAAACCCAGCCTATCACACCTTAAACCTTTTGGATGCACTGCATTTGCCCAGGTTTCACAGGGCAAATTGCAACCAAGGGCGTTAAAGGGAGTGATGTTAGGCTGCCCCCCGGGGGTGAAAGGGTACAAACTCTTGCTTATACAACCTGGAGGTTATAAAGTTATAACATCCAGGTCTGTCACATTTAATAAGAAAGACTTTTATTTTAAAAATAAACTGACTGGGTCCACTGTTGAGTCCACAGGAACCATACCTGAAGAGCAACAAGGCACATCACCATTATCTCATCCTGGAAACTTCTTTAATAATGATCAACTCCCACACAATGATGAAGAGGAGTTTGATATAGGTCATTATTTTGCTTCAACATCCTCTTTACACCAAATTGTCAATGAAGAGGGCATGGAAGCTGATCAAGGAAATACTGAAAATGAAGAGCAAAATGAAGAACAAAATGTTCAAGCTCAAGGAAATCAAACTCATCAATTTGGAGGGGGGCAGATAAGTGACTCTAACTCTAATTCAGTTTCTGTTTCTAATTCTTCCTCTCCCTCCCCATCTCCTTCTTCTGATTCTTCTCCTTCTAACTCCCACGACTCCTCAGTCTCTGGGCAAGCTATCATGCCAGAGCATGATCTTGCTGACTACCAGTTGACTAGGGATAGGGAGCCTAGGATTAGGATCCCAAACAGAAGGTTTGAGGTGAATTTGTTAGAGTCCTTTGACAAAATGGTTGAATTTGCTTTCATTGTTTCTGAGTTAATTAAAAACTTTACACCTGAGACTTATGAACAAGCAATTAGGTGTAGAGAAGCTAATGAATGGATAAAAGCTATGCATGAAGAAATCCAGTCCATGATAGTTAACAATACCTGGGTCCTAGTTCCCAAACCTGAAAAGGCTAGGTTAATTGATTGCAAGTGGATACATAAGCTTTAAGGATGGAGTTAGTAAAACTGATCCTCCTGGGTTTAAGGCTAGACTGGTAGCTAAGGGTTTTACTCAAAAGGAGAGTGTAGATTATAATAACATCTTTGCACCTGTTGTTAAATACAAAACCATGCGCCTACTACTTGCTATGACTGTTGTATATGACTGGGAACTAGAACAGATGGATGTTAAGACTGCTTTCCTTCATGGTGATCTGGATGAAACTATATACATGAGACAACCCAAGGGATTTATAGATAAAAATCATCCTGATTATGCATGTATGCTTAAGAAATCCATATATGGCTTAAAACAGTCACCTAGACAATGGAATAGGAAGTTTGATTCTTGCATGATATCCCTTGGTTTTTCTAGGAGCAGTTATGATACCTGCCTGTACTTTAAAAGTGTTAAAACTAAGTCTCCCTTATATGTGCTCTTGTATGTTGATGATATCTTGTTAATATGTAACTCTAGAGTTATTATTTCTGGTGTCAAAAATGACTTGCAAAACCACTTTGATATGAAGGACTTAGGCACTGCTAAGAAAATCTTGGGGGTTAATATAATCAGAAATCGTGCTAAGAAAACTATCTATTTGTCTCAAAGTGACTACCTGCTTAAAGTTGTTGACAGGTTTGCAATAAAGAATGCAAAACCATCTCCATACCTCTGGGAGGGCACTTGGAGTTAAGCAAAAGAGATTGTCCCACTACCTCTGAAGACAAGAAGAAAATGGAGAATGTCCCTTATGATATTGTTGTAGGATCAATTATGTATTCTATGATTTGCACTAGGCCAGATTTAGCATTTGCCATAAGTGTATTGAGTAGATATATGAGTAATCCTGGAGAGAAACACTAGGCAGGCATGAAATACCTGCTCAAATACGTAACAGGGACTGTTAATACAGGGCTAGTGTATGCTGAGCATAGTCCAAGGACCACTCTGTGTGGTTATGTGGACTCGGACTTTGCCAGCAACAAAGACAATAGAAAATCAACAACTGCATATTTCTACTGTTGGGCAGGAAACTGTGTTTCCTGGAAATCCCAACAGCAGTCTATAGTTGCACTCTCCTCAACTAAGGCAGAGTATATAGCAGCTACTGAGGCTTTGAAAGAAGCTACTTGGTTACGAGGCATCTTGCATGAGATAGAGGGCAAGTCTTACTTGCCTACACTTTATATGGATAGTCAGAGTGCCTTGTACCTTTGCAAGGACCCTGTCTACCATGAAAAGACCAAACATATTGATGTTCGATACCATTACATAAGACAAAAAGTGGAGGACCAGGAAATAACCGTGAAGAAAATACCTGGTGAAACCAATCCTGCTGACTTTGGGACCAAAATTGTTCCCACTAACAAATTTGTCTTTTGCAGGAAGGAGCTCCACATCGATGATGTTACTTGAGATGCGGCCTTGAGTCAATGAAGAAGAGAAACTCGTTTTAAATCCACACTATTCATTTTGATAGTTCTTCTTAACTTCTATACGTGACTTAAGAGGGCATATGTTAGGAAATATGTAAGTCACATATATAAGTATAAGTGACATAGAGATTGGTATAGCAATGTATACATAGTTAAATGGTAGAAAATGTATAGGTTCAGGAACCGGGTTCGGATTCATGGTTCAAGGCTGGTTTATTAGTGAACCGGATCAAACAAGTCACCCCGGTTTACCGGTCTGGAGACTTAACTGATCGAGGCTCGTTAATGGACCGTTGTACTTGGGCCGAGTTCTTACCCGAATATTGAAGAGGCCCAAATAAGAGATCGGTGGCCCAACAAACACGAGCTCTTCTCCGCGTCAAGTGAAACGCAGCGTTTCGAGTGTGAGCCTCTATATAAAGCTTGCTAGCTCGTCTCGTGAGCTCATTCACAACCCTAGATGCTCAGCGGCGCTTCGAGAGAGTTCTAAGAAAAGAGAGAGAGAAAGAAAGAGAAAGAGAGAGAGCGAAGTCGGAGCGAGAGATTCTCCGGTGAAGCCAGGCGGTGGAGTTCGAGATCGGAGTTGAAGGCTTCGATCCTAGCTCGTTGAGATCTGCAGTGGCGTTCTTCTAAAGCTTCATCCAGAAGCTTGTGTAGCCTTCCAGGGGGCCGAAACCCTAGATCTTTCTTCTTCTCTAGATCTCGTTGTTGTTTCTTAGTTTCTGAATCTGTTCTTTACCTTGCTGTGTGTGAGATTGTAACCTCTCTTGAACTTGATCTTTGAATAGTGGATTTGAGACGAGTCTCCTCACTGAGGCTCCGGGGATGTAGAGCATTGCTCGAACCGCGTGAACAGATCTTGTGTTCTTTAGTGTTTTCTACTATTCTTGCTTGTTCACTTTCGTTCTTGAGTGGTTTGAGGGTTAGAATCGTTTCAAATAACATATGTAATGGCTTTCTCACAAATCAGTTTTTGTTTAGTCTCTGTATATTTATCATTACAAATTGGTGTTTCATTTGTAAAAATGGTTTGTGCCCATTCCTAATCACATTTCACAAGGAAGAAAATGTTGCTTTATTTCAATGTTTAAACCTGAGTTTTTAATGTAAAAGGTGACTCACCTTTCTAAACTTGTGTACCAATTAAACTCCTCTCACGTGGATGTGTCAATGTGTCATTGTGTCATGTAATTAGTAGTTGAGCGCCCCTATCAGATTTTCCAGGCGCCCCATTTTTTATTCCGGTTGAAGTTACCGTAACCGATTTATTTACTTTTTTTACATTTGTGGTCAAAAGCGGTAGCATTGGCCGCTACTTGTGCCACTTTCAAAATTTAAGGCAGACTCCTCTACCATTATACTCACGTGGCTCCATTTTATTACCATCATCACTCGTCAGTTTCTACAATTTACTTGCATAATTCTTTTGTTTACTTCTGTTTTCTTTTTTTTTAATACAGTAAGAAATAAAAAAACTAGTTAGATAATTACCTAATTATTTATTATACTACCTACATTTCTAATTTATGTACTTAAAAAATATTACTAATGTGGCTAAAATTACTTGATTGTACAATATAAGAATGTGAAATTTGATAAAATTAGTGTTAGGTCCGTCCATGTACGGGCTATAATTAGAGATAAATATAATAATATTTAAAAGATTATTGTAAGATTATAACATATGAAAAATAGTCGCGTGAGAATGGTTGCACATGTGAGAAATAAGAATAAATCTCGCTCGCCCCTTCCAAAAAATCAAAGTCCCTGATTAAACATTCATTAAAAAAGATAAAAATGATACAGGCAAATTTTCCGTATTATTCGCATACTTTTCAATAAAATACGGCATGGTCGAATTTTCCCTTATTATTCACGTATTTTTTGACAGAAGCGGACGAATTTGGAATTTGGGTGGTTAATGACTAACGGGGCATATAATATGGGTGGTTTTGAATAATTATTCAAAATATGGGTGGTTAAGTGAAATATCATATATTATACGGGTAATTTTAACCAATTCCTCTAAAAGATAAGAGAGATAAGATCTCTAGCTTGAATTGTACTATTAGAGAATGTAAGATAAGAAATTACCAATTACGCTGAGACATAGTGTTAAATTTTGGTAGGTCAATACAATGTGGGTACACACGTCCATTCATTCGTATACGCGTATTAGACTTAATACATAAGCCCATTGGATTTCATTCTAAAACTAATTAGCAATAGGATAAATAGGGGAGCGTTCCGGTACAATACATATTATGGTGTAAGCGTGTGGTTAAACGTAGGGCGTTGGATTAGGATAAATCAATGGCTAATAATTAAGTAACATAATAGGCTAAATGGGGGTGATGTGGAGAATCAAATCTTGGTTGATTTGAAAAAGAAAAGACCCGTAATTTAAGGAGATTGATGTGATAAAAATCGGTACAATTAAAATAATTAGAAAAATAATTGAAATTTTGAATATGGGGATTGAATTTTAAATTTGGAAGTTGCTAAATTTAAGGGATTGTGAAATTAAACAAAAATCTCACGTTTTTTTATATGTGGCAGTTGCATGATTTTAGGGATTGAATATTTATTAGTCGACATTTGAAAAACTCAGTATGATTGTTTGAATAATTATAAAATCGTATAATATTTATAGCCGAGGTTTTCAATAACCCAATTTGATTGTTTGAATAACTCAATTTGATTGTTTGAATGCAATAATATCAATATGAATAACTAAATAAAAGTAGTTGAAAAACAACATTGTTCATCCTGAATAACTAAACTTATTCAATGGTTTTCACTAGTATTATTAGAATGTATTGACATAAACAATGTATACTGTTAAATAACAATTACAATGCTTTTGAAAAACAATCTTTAATATTGTGAAAAATATGTCATTCTTTATATTAAGTTATACTATCAATAATTATTACATTGCTTATGAATAACAATTACAATGCTTATGAATTACAATTCTTTTTTGGACCAAGGTCAAATACATCAACATTATCATAATTTGGAACATGTTCCCTGGTGCAAAGTCTTTTAAATTGGACCTTGGTGCGCTTTGACTTTTCTCCAATGTCCAAATGTTGATCATTACCACCTGTTCCAATTGAAAACTCGGTTAAACACAAATGATAACACAAAACTTATTTGATACAATTACAATTCATATATGGATACAATAACATCAATATGAATAACTAAATGAAGGTAGTTGAAAAATAACATTGTTCATCATGAATAACTAAACTTATTCAATGGTTTTCACATATACAACTTATTCAATGTGAATAACAAAGCAAACATATATGAAAAACAAGTCATGGATATGTGAATAACAAGAAAATGTAGATGTGAATAACAAAACATGTATACAGGGGCGGCCCATGGCAGGTGCAACCTGTGCACCTGTACAGGGCCCCCGAAATGCTAGGGCCCAAATTTTTTTTTTACAGCCCATATCTTAATTTTAAGATTTAGAAAATATCAATACCTACTAATTATTACCTATGCGTCTTGGAACTAGTCAAACAAGCCGCACGCTGTTCTTCTCATTCACTTCTCCCTGTAGGCTTGTAGTCTGTAGATTCCCCAATTCCCAATTCCCCCAATTTCAATTTCAGAGATGAATTAGCTTTGATAATTGTTGCCCAACCCTTTGAAATTCTTTGTGTTTTTCTACTAGAATTTAATTATGGGGTTAAGTCTCTTCCCTTCTATTTCAATTTCACAATTTTGGAGTATCTTATTTTCTTTGCCTCAAGCGCTTACAATCCTTGGCTGGTTCAAATTCTTACTGGTTATCAACGGATTTCTTCTCCTTTGGATCTATTAATTTTGGAGAAGTGAAGAAAGGTTTGTATTTAAATATTAAATTTTGATCTCTTCTTCTATGTAAGTTTTTCCCTCTTTTGTAAGTCTCTTAATTTTAATTTTGGATCTAATAATTTTGCAGATCAATTTGAAGGTTTGATCCGTTTAAAGATATGGTCATATGGATAATTGGCTGAATTAGTGAATTGCACACCCCTCCTCGGCTCCTCCTAAATTCCTAAAGCCTAAAGGTACGTATTTTTATATTTTTAAGCTTTAATTTTTAGATCTTGTAAATGCATATCAACTTGGTTACATATTTAGATATACTAGGATTGGATTTTTTTTTTCCCAATTTTCTTATTATTTTACTGTATGTTATATTACAGATTTGTTCCATTTGGAGTTTGTTCACAGTGAACATATGAACATTGCAAGTACGTACTTCAATTGTATCAGATATTCGATCAGAGCATCAAGTGATGTATTTGTTTGTACTATTGCTTTTAGCTTTGATGTATTTGTTTGTTTAAGACACATATCAGTGCAGTTTGCACTATTGTTTTATAAAATATGCATTTTGAATTGAATACTTTTATCCTTTATTAGGGTCCATTTATAATTTTGAAACAGGGCCTCCAAACACCATTGACCGCCACTGCATGTATATATGAATAACAAGGCGTGAGTATATGAAAAACAACGTATGCATTCATGAATAACAAATCATAGATTACTCTTTCTCTTGAAATTGACTCACGCCTAGATGAACAACAAGGCATGTATATACGAATAACAAAACACGTATAGATGAATAACAAGGCATGAGTATTTGATAAACAACGTATGCATTTATGAATAACAGGCAATGTATATGTGAATAAAACGCGGCGTATATATGAATAATAAAAGTAATATGAACATGTATTGACATGAATAATATATACTATTGAATAACCATTACAATGCTTCTTAAAAACAACAGTTAGTATTATGAAAAAGTTGTGACTCTTTGTAATATGTTATGATGTGAATAATCATTAAAATGCTTATGAAAAACAATGTTGAATATTTTGAAAAATGTTTAAATTCTTCTATATTGTTATCAAAACATGTCTATATGGAAAAAAGTCATGCATATATGAATAACAAAGCAAACATATATGAAAAACAAGCCACAAATTTGTGAATAACAAGGCAATGTATATGTGAATAAAGCGCGGAGTATATATGAAAAACAAAACAAACATATATGAAAAACAAGACACATCTCACCGAACATGTACGCACTATCAAACCTGTACGCATTGATTTCGTGCTCAATCTTCGAAATTAAAGACCATTGACACCGAACATGGAACGAGTTCGAACCCGGGAAATCGATCTCAGAACCCTATTTCCAACCGCAATTTTCTTATCTTTACTCCTTTGTGTTGCTCTTTGCAAAGAAATCGAACGATTGCCAAGAACGATTGGCAAAGAAATCTGATAAATTCAAATTTCGGTGAGACGATATTGATGAAGAACGATTAGCATGAAAGAGAGAACGGATTCAATCCAAGTGTTTAGAACATCGATTTGTTTTGGATTAAAAACCTAACTTCGTATTTATGCAATTTGAACTAAAAATTAACAAACCATGGATGTGAAAGAGAAGAACATCGATTTTTGTATAAACAAATACTCAAAACTTCAATTTCACTTACCAATTTGTTGAAAAATATCGCAATTTGTATCAGATTTACCCGGCGTTCTTCGTTTGCTCCTAAAGCATCATCGAGAAAGAGAGAAAGAGAGAAAGAGAATTAAACTGAATTATGAGGGAGAGATGGAGAGAATACATGTTTTTAGGAAAGAATAATCCCATTACCAAAAATCAAGGGATTTTACCTAAAATAAAAAATGTTAATTGATTATAATCTTTAGTGAACGGATTCAGTGTAACACCCCATCTAAGCTTTTTACACCCCTTTTCTTTTAAATCCTATCCATTCATTTATTCCAATCTGACGAATGTCTTTTAACCACACGCTTACACTTTCACTAGAGCATTATTCAGGATAAATAAACCAAAGAATATATATGTTATGCTTTTATTCTTTAATTTAAGAGGTGGGAAATTCTTTGTCTCCACACATAGATTGACATATTATTTGTTCAGACTCAAGCCAACTACAACGACCTAACTTACATCACAATCAATGCAGATACAGCAAACTTTTCCTTTCAGAATTATTTATTTGGTGTTTACCTGCATTTGTCTCCTACTCTAACTTACACTTTTCAATTTTCATGGCATTAGCATGTTCAAATTGAAAAGGAATTTGTATCACTAAAAATGGCGACATCAGAAATTGAACTCCAGGGCTTCATAATTCTGCACTAATCAGTGTTTAGCTTTATACATCAGAAGAACTCCACAGCGGATGCAGAATTCAAAATGCACCAGAAAACTCACCCTTCTCTTCATCTTTCTAGAAAGATCTAAACCGAGAGAGACAGATTTTTTTTTTCCAAAAAACCTCTAATTCTACCACAATCCTTCAGATTCGCCCCGAAATTCATCCAATTTCGCCGGCGAATCGCCTCGTTCTACCTCGTTCCTTCACCGATCAGTCAGAAATCAACAGCCTAGCACCAAAAAATACTGAAATTTTGAAAAAGAGAAAGGGAGAACCGAAGAGAAGAGATGGACCAGAGGAGGTCAGAAACTGCAACCGCAGAAGCAGTAGAAGAAGCAGAGGGTGGAGAGTAGAACGATTGCTTCGAAGAAGGAGACAAACTTGAAGACGACGTCGTCGAAGAAGGAGATTTGGAGGCTAAGCCTCTTCCAGCGTAAACCGGAGCTCAGAAACCTCCACTTCCAAGCCGCCTTGCTCATCAGCCTCTTCACGAACCACTTCTTCTTAGTCGCCGTCGCTGACGAAGTTGAAGTTGCTGCCTTCTCCATTGGAAATTTCAGAGTCGCGCGAGTGAGTGAGATAGATGGAGCAGAAGAGGGACAAGTAGCGAATGAGAATGGAAGGCGAAGTTCGTTTTACTTATGGACAAGGGCTCAGGGGTATTATGGGTATTTCTCTGTTGCGCTTGGGATTAACGTATGACAATACGTGTCACTATATGCATTGAATTTTGATTGACCAATGCTCAGCGTCCCGGTCAGAATTGCTCAGAGCCCCGGTTTATTTGGTTCGTTCGAGCAGAACGAAGTAAAAAAAAAAAAAATTGTAATGTCTTTTCATTGGACGAGAAAATTGGCTTTTTACTTCATTCAGGCCAGATGAAGCAAAAAGTGGAAAATATTTTTTATGTGCTTCGGCCAGAGGGACTGAAGTAGAAAAGAAAAAAAAATCAAACTTCCGCTTATACAAGTCCCAAGCACTCAGCTTTAATGTGCCTCTCATTCGTGCATTTTTTTTGTTATAGAGGTTTTGTCTCCCCATTATCAAACACAAAAAAAATCAGATTATTTGTGATCAATTAAGAGAAGGTTATTGTATTTATTACAAGCAAGATGTCTTCTTTCTTTGATCTATTTAAGGTATTAATTTTATATTATTGTATATGCTTGATAAAGTTAAATTTATTTTAATCATGTATTTAATTCTAATATTATGTTGTATTTTTGATAAATTGATGTTGTATGCAGTTTAAAAAGGGGTCGAAAGGAAAAATCCCCAACAACGATCCTAATCTTCACTCAATTATATCTTTGCAAACAACTCCAATAGATGTGAATGAGGACGAAGAAGAGTATGTTTATCAACATGAGGGTAATTTTAACACACCGTTGGAAGAGGTAACTAATACTCCCTCTGTTTCTTTTTACATGTTTAGGCCAAGCCTACAATAATTAAGGCTCTTCCCTTTACAACTCCAAATATTTCACTCATTTTTTACCCAATTCCGTTAGAATATACTATACATACTCCATATTTAAAAAAAATCAAAACAAAAAAAACTCTTTAATTTACATGCTGCAGATATTTCACTTATTTTTATACACTCCTACCGGAATATACCTCAAAATCCCCAAATACTCTAGATTTAAAAAATCAAATCAAAAAAAGGAAAAAAAAAACTCTTCAGTTTACACGCAGTGTAAATTGGGAAAAAATCGATTCAAAGAAACAATTACAATCCATATATATAATTCAATATATATATATTCCTATTTTTTAAATTTATTATGGATATATAATAAAATAATTTATTTGATGACGTTGTATTGTCTACAGTTTACATATTATTCTAGCCATTTTGAAGCCGATGAGGAATGGCCAGATCGAGATAAAATGGGCCCGTGAGGTAGGGCGAAGACTATACATTGTGATAGTCATAAAAAAATTCATGGGACACAAAAGTTTTATTAGCATGCGAGTTTTCGGGTGTGTACAAGCCAAAGAAGAAAGGAAAATCAGGCACTATAATCCAAAGTGAAAACTTTTGGGATCTAAACCTAGAACCGAAGAGTAGGAAGATATATTGTCCATTTGAGTTGATTGGGAGCAGCCAAAGGAAGAGCCATAAATGGGTGTTAACAGTGAAATGTGGGCGACACAACCATGCCGTCTCTACCACACTCGAAGGACATCCTTATGCTGGCTGGATGACCGCAAATGAATTGGAGGACTTGAGGATATTGAGTCGGGCCAACACGGAGCCGAGGAATATTATGTCCTTTATACGGCAAAAGTACCCTGGAAACACTACATCAATGAAGCAAATCTACAATTACCGGCAACGAATTCTAAAAGAGGAGATGGGCTCAATGACAGTAACCCAGTTTGGTCTTTATTACTTGAAGAGTAATGGTTCCTATGTTGATTATCGAACTGTGTCGGGAAGTGACGAGATACAAGATTTGTTCTTTGCCCACCCAAAGTCACTACAATTATTAAAGCTATTCCCGTATGTCGTAATTATGGATACGACATACAAGACAAACCTGTAAGTATTTATTAACCGTCTTATATATATTAAATTCTCAATTGTCCATACTAACTAAATTGAATTGAATGACATGTACAATATGGCATTGAGTGAAATGGTGGGTTTTACTTGTATAAATCATACGTATAGTATCGCTTTTGCTTTTATGGCCAGGGAAAACCAAGATCATTATGAATGGGTGTTAGGCCAACTGAGCGAACTGTATCGACATATAGGTAAAAGGCCAGAAGCAATTGTGACAGACCGGGAACTCGTTGAAATGAATGCAATTGGAGTTCTATTTCCAGATGCCCAACACTTATTGTGTTGGGTGCATGTTATGTGAAATTGTGCCGCATACGCCCAAAGTCTAAAGATGTCAGAAAGTTCTGCATGGTGGTTGGATTAAATTATATAGTTCAATTAGGAAAATATAAGGCTTTATTTTGGTTAAAGGAAGATGTTAGGTTTTTCAAATGTGCAAAGTGAACTACAAACAGCTTATAGACAATGATAATATTAATTAATTAGTGTAAGGATTTGAATATAAGATTTGCCTAAAAATGATAATATAAAATTTATCTTATAATGTTAAAAATATAAATTAGTCGATCTCTTTGTTCTTAATTAATTATAATTTTATTATAAACGTTTCACACTCTTACATAAATTACATGCATGTAATACATGTAAAATTGTCGAAATTACTTAGTATATTTAGTTTTATAAAAAATCCATTAAGAGCGTAGGAAAGTTAAGTTTATATAGAATGTTAAGTTCATTTAGTATTATAGATGTTAAATATATGTATATAGAACGTTTTTTTTAAGCAATGTATATAGAACGTTAAGTGTATATTAATAATTAGTATGATATTAGTATAGAGAATATTAAATTTGTTTGGTTAATATTGGATGTTAAATTTATGTAGAGAGCGTTTGGTTTATCTTCGTCTCGGTCTTCGGCTCAGTCTTCTTGGCCCCAACACATTGATATTAACCGTACATCCCAGCTGCAAAGACTTCTCAATTTCCACCATCAATGTATTATAAAGGGTCTGGGACTTCTCAAGTCCTACCAATGGGGACCTCCCAATTTCCACCATCTATGTTTTATGCCAAGACTAGTAATTCTCAAGTCCCGCCAATGGGGACCTCCCAATTTCCACCATCAATGTTTTATGCCGAGACTAGTACTTCTCAAGTCCCGCCAATGGGGACCTCCCAATTTCCACCATCAATGTTTTATGCCGAGGCCGGGACTTCCCAAGTCCCACCAATGAGCTATCATGACGTAGGGCTCTCACAACACCACACTCAACAAGTTGGAGGGAGCCATAACAGGCCAACAAGGAGCAGAAGCACCAGTTGGGGGGGGGGGGGGGGGGAGGAGTTGAAGTCGTGGATGATGGCGGCCCCGTTAACAAGGAAACCCTCGTGGACTTCAACACCCACATTGCCAAGAAAATTTGGGCTGATCAACAGGTAATTTGAATAATGTTTTAGTTTATATTATTAAACATGGTTCTAATTTCAATTTTGCTTGTAATGTTGTTAGTATATGCAAGGGTTTTAAAATGTCAAGTTCGTTTTGCCCCGTTTGAGTTTTGGACGAAGTCGAACCGGTTGGCTCCAGGTCAAGAGTGGATGAGGCTGGCCGAACAAAGCGGCCTACTTGGGTTATTGAACCTTTCGGTTAGGGTAGCAGACGAAGCTTTGGTGTCTGCTTTGGTGGAAAGATGGTACCCGGAGACTAACAGCTTCCATTTTCCTTGGTGGAAAGCTTTGGTGTCTGCTTTGGTGAAAAGGAAGGTATCATCTTTGGTGGAAAGATGATACCTTCCTTTGTTTAGGGTTTATTTGAACAGATTTATAGACTTGCAATCGGGGGAGGAGTTCAAAGCAAACCATACAACAAGAAATCGGGATGAAAATGAGTTGAGGAAATATCGTAAGACTCTGGACCGATACACCATGGATATGGTAATACACCCTAAACAAAATTATAAACTATACGATTTAAAACATGACACTAATACGAGCTATCAACTACTATAATTCTATAGGTCCAATGGGTGCCATATCCTCAAGGGTTGAACTTTGCTGATGGGGAACTCTCACTCTCTAGGTATAGGAGCTTACTAACAATCTTAGACATTCAAGAGCCATATATGCCTGAGAGATGTTTTCGCCAATTGCGCTATCGTCAGAGCATCCCTAGGCTCCCAATCATTACGGCCCACACAATGGTTCGTAAAGAGACACTTAGGGGGAGCGGTTACACATTAGAATTCAGTTCCGATGATGACCATTGGGATCAACGCTTTAACTTCTTATATCCAATGGGAGATCAACCGACTTTTCTTTGGTCAATGGATGATAACTACCAAGAGTGGCATTTACAACGCAATCATCCATATCTACTAAGGGGTTCATCGGAACTCATGGCCAGTCGACAGACGATAGCACCGACTTCATTGGATATTCAAATTGTGCGGAAACTTTTAGTTGCATATATTAAGCTATTTATATATTTTAATTGGTCTTGTTAGTTTCTCATAAATTATTCTTTGTTTTTAACAGCGCATGAATCATATACATGGCCTGGCGAACCAGTATGCTCACTTGAGGCAGCTAGGAGGCGAAGTGGCGCGACTTGTGGACGGACTACACGGTTTTCTCACGATGCCCACCATTCCATTCCCACTTGTGGAAGACCCGCCACCTCGACGCACTCGTCGCTCTCACACCCCTGATATTCAGCCCGGTCGTCATAGTGATTTCGGTCCTCGTCGTTGAATATTCACCCCTGATATGGTTATGTAAGCTGAACAATATATTTTTATTTTTAGACAACTTTTTTTCACAAATTATATTAAAGCACTTAATCTTTTCAAAATTTATAACTTAGACCTTTATAAGTATATAAACCCAAAAATTAACAAAATCATATAAATAAAAATCTCAAACCTAACTTTAAAATTTAATATTAAAGATACAAATCAGACATGTCAATTGGGTCGAGTTGGTCGGGTTCGGGTTCGATCATTTCGGGTTCGGGTTCAAAACGGGTTCGGGTCAATTGGGTTACAGGTTAAGTCGGGTCAGGTCATGGCAGGTTATCGGGCGGGTTCGGGTTGACTAGTGGGTCAATAACATAATTTTTATTTTTCAATTATTATTAAAATAAGTTTAAATAACAATATAAGTTGGTCTAAAACATTTATTTAAAAATAAAAAATTATATTAATTGATATTTTAAAATATAATTAAGAATAATTTTCCTAAACCAATATTTAAACTATATTAAACTATAAGTTCTAGGGTGTTTTTAGCGGGAATAAGTTTTCATTTCCCACTATTATACAGTGTCGGGAATTAGAGCATTGAAATATGCAATAACAATTGTTACATAGTATTGACACATTATGACATCGTCGCAATAAAATTTGATCCAGCGGGTTGAACCCGACCCTAACCCAAAAATTTTCGAGTTTAGCGGGTTCGGTTTATTTTGGGTTTCGGGTTTAAATTTTTGAGTCTTAACCCAGAAAATATCGGACGGTTCGGGTCGGGTTGTCGGGTCGGGTCATGTTTTGACAGGTCTAATACAAATACAAAATTATACCAATCTATCATAAAATCAAAACCTTATATATAAAAAATGTTAAACTTAATTTAAAACATTAATAATCACTCAAACTTATTAAATAATAAATAATGTATTTGCTTCGGTCAAGGTGAATGAAGCAAAATAGTGTTTAATTTTTTTTTTAAAAAATTAGCTTCGGCCAAGCTGAATGAAGCAAAATAGTATTTTTCCAAAATTCGATGCAATCACGGGACGCCGAGTAACTCTGTCCGGGGCGCTTAGCCGGCCCGATTTTGATTTGTTTATTTAATACGGAGTACTAGGTATTTAATAGAGAAAGTGTTTTGTGCGAATGTACGCCACGTGACAAATAAAAATAAATCCCGATCGTCCCTTTCAAAAGATAAACATTCCTGATTAGGCATTTATTAAAAAGATAAAATATGCCACAAGTGAATTTTTCTCGTATTATTCGCGTATTTTTCAATAAAATACGACACAGATGAATTTTTCCCGTATTATTCACGTACTTTTTGAAAAATACGTTTTTATGAGACGCGTCCAGTTTGTTCATCAAGACTACTGATTTGTTCATCAATTGTTCATCAATGCTAACTAATTGTGCATCGAGTTTTTGATAACATTGTTCATTGATTTCGAACTTTTTAACTTTTAAATTTTATTTTTTAACCTTATCTATGTGTATGAATACAATATTATCTAGTTTTTGATGTAAATATTATTATTTTCAATATACCTATATTTGTTAATTGATATAACCGTGTTTGTTCATTGGTGTACCATTATTTGTTTATTGATATACTCCTTTTTGGTCATTGGTATATCATTGTTTGTTCATTAATATACCCTATTTGTTCACGGATATACCACTATTTGTTCATTGATACAACTTTTTTTGTTCATTGATTTAAACTTGTTTGTTCATTGATATACTCTATTTGTTTATGGATATATACTCCTATTTGTTCATTGATATAACCTTTTTTGTTCATTGATATAACTTTATTTGTCCATTATTTGTTCATTGTTATACACTATTTGTTCATGAATATACCTCAATTTGTTCATTAATATAACCTTATTTGTCCATTAGTATTTTTTAAATTAAAAAATAATTTTTTCCTAAATAAAAATAATCCTAATAAACTAGTATTAAAAAATAATTGTTTCCTAAATAAAAATAATCCTAATATAAAATAAATTTTAAAATTATTACTTTCGACAATAAACTAGTTGAACATTACCAAATAGTTTTTATATTTTCTAAAGCTCCAATCTATTTTTATAACTAGTTTTATAACTATAGCTACTTTTGCAATTACAACTAGTTTTTTTTTTTTTGATAACTTAACATACATAGTCTAAGTGTATATGTAGTCATGTAGAACCTAGGGGCATGAGGGGGCTCATGTCCTTCCTTTGGTCGAGCTTGTTAATAGTATGTGTTTTAAATTTTAGGTTAAACTAGTTGTACTCGTCATGCCATGTATGACTATGGTTCGACATTTTATAGAAATTAAATAAATATATAATATAAATTTTAATTTAAGTAATTTATTGTATGTACAATGTACATTTTTAATGGAATCCAATAAAATAAATTAAATAAAAGTTATTAAGTTTAATGTTGAGAATAAAAAAATATACATTTCTCATTTTCATTAATGATATTTCAAAGATATTTAATTTCAAAAAAGATAACATATGAATAAAAACATATTTATATATTAGAATATGGAAGAGATAAGATTTAAATAAAATAATAATTAAATTAATTAATAAGCTATAATAAAATATGAAAGATAAAAATAAAAATAATTTATTTATAGAAAATAATTAAAAAATAATTTATTTTGATTTAAGTTGGGACCAAAATCATTTTGTGGCTCGATAAAGTAAAGATTAGATAAGATTAAATATTATATTTTTTCTTACTTTCTATGTACCTTAATTTATAGATCATCAAATATTTCAATATATTTATTAAATATTATATTTTCTATTTTTATTATTTTTAAACATTACAAATATTTATCGTTAATTTTTTATTATAAAAGAAAATATATACATATATATATAAATAAATTCATGAAAAGATATCATGCTAAAAGATAGAATATATTTATACTTATTTTAAAATATTTTAAATATTTGTATAAGGAAGTTTGCAAAAGATATTGTTATACTAAATAGATATTTGTTTGATGTTAAAGATAGATTTAAATAGTTAAAGAAAAATTTAATAGAAAAAAGTTAAAATATTAGGAATAAAAATTAATTATGTAAATATGAGGTGGGACCAGAATCGTTTTGATGACTCGAAAAGGTACAACTTTATTATATAGTTATAGATTTGATTTAAGATAAATATTTTTTATAAATAGATAAAAAGAGAAAGATAAAATAATTTTTATTATTTTTAATTAAAATTCGAATTAATTTTTTCCACGTGAATAAATAGAAAGGAATTTAATTGGAAAAAAATAATAAAAATAATTTTTTTAATATAAGGTGGGGCCAGAATTAATGTGGTGGCTAGAAAAGTTACAACTATAATATATACTTATAGATAGATAGATAAATATGTTTGTTTTTATTTCAAATATATATATATATATGATCACGTGTACATATTTTTTTTATTTTTTTAATGTATCTTTTACAAATATAATAAATATAATGTACTTGTTTATCTATTTGATCAAATCTACTAATATTATTTTATCTTTATGTTTATTTGGGGATAAATTTTACCAATATTATTTTATCTTTATGTTTATTTGGGGATAAATTTTTACCAATATTATTTTAGCTTTATGTTTAGTTTGAGATAACTTTTTTTGCATAATTAACTATTTAAAATTATTTTTTTTAAAGGTGTGATATGACTCAATGTGGTGGCAGAAATTGTTTCAGCTTTAGTAATTAACTAGTGTAATTCCCGTAAATTTACGGGTAATTTTAAAAATTATACTATATAATATATTATAATAAATTAAAAATAAAAAACAAAGATAATGTATATTTTAATAATTATTCTATTATTATAATTATTAATGATATTTATATATTTAACGATTTATTAGTTTTCTAATCTTTAAGATAAAACTAAATAAACATGGAAATTTTTTTTCTAAATCAAACCTTCTACATTCACTTTTAAGTTTTAAGTATAATAAATAAAAATAAATAAATAAAATGAAAAAATCTATTGGTTCTTAAAGTGTCATGTAGCACAAATTTTATAGATAATTTATTTCTATTTTATTATGTATTAATTTAGATATAGATAGAAATTTATATCAATAACCTTTTTTCAACAATCCGATAAAAATATTTTAGCATAATCTTAAGATAGCATATATAATATTGCTTTTCAATATCAATAAATATAGATAGAAAATTATATAGATAAAATTTTATTTTGATACATTAATTATTTTATAAAATCTAAAATTGCCTTTTTTATATTTATGTATTTTTAAGAATAAAATCAATATTACATAGATAGAAAATTATATATATATTATCTATTTTATAAAAACTTAAATCTTACCCTAAAAAACCTTCAATCTTTATAAATTCATTTTTTTATTTAGTAATGTTTATTACTTAATTAATTTTTTTAAATATAATTGCATATTAATTAATTACTATATGAAACAATCTATGCATATAATATGATATCTATCCATTATCTATTTAATGAAGTGGTTAAGAATTTAAGATAAATCGAGATTTCTTGAATTATTATTAGAGTATAATGTTTAGGGGTATTTATAGAATTATAATTTTAGTTTTTTAAGTTGAAAAAAAGGTTTTTCATTATTTTATTCAGGTTATGTCACGTGGCGCAAATTTTTACACAGACTTGGTTTCTGCTTTATAATGTATTAGGGTAGATTAGTAATAGATATGGATACATTTAAAATAATTTGTACTAAGAATTGAATATGAAAATGAACTAGCCTAGATGGTTGATTACTCAACTTTGTATGTAATTCAAGGTTTAATTTCCTATGGTCTCATTTTATTTTTTTCATTCATATATAATATTTCCTATGGCTAGTTTTTACGTTGTCCAAGTGTCAATTAGGTCAGGCTAGTTGCACTTGCCCTTGGATTACACTCCTCTTATCGTCAATTGATTTTAAGATGAAGACCAATTATTTATGCACTAAATTTGCGTACACATGACCTTCTATTATAACTCAGGGACTTTCACATAATGCATGCTTATTTTGTTTATTTGTAGCATGGATACTTTTCAATATTCTAATATTGAATACTTAAGCCTCCCATGTTTTATCAACCGGTAAACGTGCTATTAGGAGTTTACATCATATCGACTTTTTCTAATCTCCAACGCGCATAATATCAGATTGTGCATTTCCACTACTACTTTTACTTTACTTTTGATTTTGAACAAGCATGGAAAGAACATGGCTACACTCACTGAATAATTGAATGGAGATACTCTCTAGAGTTCAATTAAAAGCGGCCTTCTGTACTGTAAGACAGTAGGGTCCAGCTGTTAAGGTACAGGCCTAGTCTGAAACGCATCTGACATCTACACTATCAAGCCTGAAAATTTCAGGATGCACGAGCGTCAGAATATCGCCCATCTGTTTGTTTGGTATCTTTTGTTTGTGTGTTTTCGGTGGTGATAAAGATTGAATTTTTTAGGATTTTTAGGGTTTAAATGGGAACAAATTCCATTTCCAAAATTTCCACCGCCCTCTGCTCTTGTAAATTCCAGTGACAGCTTCATGAACCATGAGATTTCTGTATTTGACAAGTTTTGTCATAAGATAAACAAATTCCTATCTTATTCTCTTTCAAGGTTCAAGACAAAATCTAGAGCTAATTTGACATCATTCTCACTTTCTTTGTTAATAATTATCCGGTGAAGAATTGATAATGCAACAGTTTTAAGAGAAATGATAATGTTCATGCTATAAATCTGCTAACTAATACTTCATAAATAAAAAATACTCCGTATATAGTAATGACCCAAGAGTGACATTATTTGAAAACAACATGCATGGCTTTTGTACTAAAACGTTGATCCAAGCGTGTGAGCATAACTAAAAGTTATAAGAAGCTTCAGAAACAGAGATTTATAATTAGTAGAAGGATTATCATGGAATTTTAATGATTATGTACAAAAGAGAATGCCACTGCAGAGACAGGTTGTCTGTATGTTGTCTGTATAATTTAGTTTTATATTTTAGGAATTTTGTCTTTCCATTGATCATCATATTGATTTATATTATGGTCTTTCTCTTATATATAGGTTAAGAGTTTAATTTTGGAAATTATTATCCTAAATAAGGATATTTAAATGATCAACAACAACAACATCTACCTAGGAGATCCCGGTATGAGCGGGATCTGGGGGTCGAGATATACGCACTCTTACCCCGAACTGGATGTCGCGAGGATATTTATCGTGGGCCCAACGCTTAAAAAGGGGAAGGGGGGAGAAAGAGCAAAAAAAAAAGACAGAGAAAGAAAACGCACGCAAAACTAAGACAAACGAAACAAACGAAAAGGGGGAAAGAAGCACTTCCTTTCGAATCAAATCCCTTCTATCGCTAAACCACTATAATCTTCTCGCGCCACTGGTCCCTGCACATGGCCACATCTGCTGAAGGTCCTGCTTTATGACTTCCTTCCAACTCTTTTTCGACAGGCCCCTTTCCCTGCAAAACTCACTCGAAGTCTGTCTTTCGATCCTTCAGACCGGGGCATCTGGTGGTCTCCTCTGTATGTGCCCAAACCATCTAAGCCTCGATTCTCAGGGTTTTTCCCCTAGACTGGCAACTCCCACCTTACTCCTAATCACCTCGTTCCTAATCCTAACTAGCCTCGTGTTGCCACACACCCATCTCAGCACAAATGATGGACATATTTTTATCAATAAATAAAACATCAGGCATTGTTTGTTTAAATTAGGCTAACGACTACGTACTTAGACTACATGATCAATAAATAGAACCTCTCTCAAACATGACATGGTTAAGAGATATCCTCCAATTCTGAACTAGGGTTGTTTTTTCTGTTCTTGAAACGTTTTTATTTCAAAAATTGTGAATAAATAATACTCCGTATTAAGACGGTGATGATGGGTCTTTTCCATGGGGAACAGCTTTATGAAACTTGGGCTTACACTAAAATAATAAGAAATTTCAAATATTTCCACAGCTTTATGAAACTTGGGCTTAGAATAATAGGAAGATCACCAAGACAAATCTTCCAGTTATTTAAATACCCAGACAGGCAGGCAAATATTATAATGGATGACTATATATAAATTGCTTTTGATGGCAATTGCATAGTTGGCAGTTGCAAGCTACTAGTGCGTCCAGAATATATGGCTTTAGGGTAGGTTTTAATAAATCTCTAAAGCATCTTAATGACATTGATAAGGTATAAATTATCATCTTCAAATCTTGATGTCTGAACTCAAACATGAATTTTCCAAAAACATTAATTACGAAGCGTACCGAACCATAATTGCTGAAATTAGAGAGGAATGTCCAAAAACACCAAGAAACCAGTCAGGATTCCCTTGTACACTACCATACAAATAAATAGAACACACAAAAAAACGTAGAAAACCATACTTACCAAACCATCATCACTACAGACACTACTTACACTACAAGTGCAAGATCAACAACCCCTAGATCTATACTTCCATCCTCAAGAGTCTAAAGAAAATAAGCACTACAGCGTCTCCAGTGCACTTTTGAGTGCCATTTAGTTTGCTGGAGAGGAAACAGCCTCCATAAGAACACATCACACACCCGAAAACCAAACAACTTAAAAAGGAAAGACTGAAACAGGCTAAATAAACCCTTCTCTTAATTAGACTAAAGCATGGTGGGTAGAAAAAACTCCAAATATTTGAATATTTTTACCTCCACACATCCAAGTTTAGAAATTCACTGATCCGTCCTACTTGGACAACAAAAAGTAAATGATTGTACCTCATGATTTCTGAAGAATACATCTCTCGTACAAAGCAATGAGATCCTTCTTGTTTGGTTGCCTCAGCTTCAGCAACTCATCACCAAAATCATGTTTTGTAAGCTCCTGCTTAAGCTTTTGCATAGTAAACTTTGTATAATCCTCATTCTCAGTCTGCTGGCTGGCATTGTCTTCTTCTTCCCTCAGCACAGAGCTTCCATCTCCAACTGATGTTGCATACTGGAAAGGGCTAAGGTTACTCCTCCTTTTCTTGCTGTCTCGGGTTGTCCTATCATTGTTAGCCCCGACTTCCTGAGCAGAGTCCCCATCCATATCATAATCATCCATCCTAGGGCGTTTCCCATGTGAAGCAGTCTTAAGCTTCCCATCCAGAGCAGACTCGTTAAGGCGCACAGAAGTAAGCTCCTGTTGAAGTGAATCCAATTTCCCTTGCGTGGCCTGCAGCTGAACTGATAGAGCTTCTGCCCTTCGGTTTGCCTCTGCACGGGCCACACGTTCGGTTTCAAGAAGGCTTTCAAGAACATGAACAGTGCTGGCCCTCTGTTCATTGTTGGATTTCATGAGTTTCTCTATTTCCTTCTCTCTCTCCTCAACCCGAGCCTCCAACATCACCACCTTAGAGTTGGCATCCACCTCTGATGCACGAAGTCTCTCCAATTCCTCTGCTAAATCCCTCTTTTGCCTGTCCAAGTTCTCCAGCTGCCTTTCAGCCCTCTCAATTTGAGCCAGCCTTTGCATGGCTACACGCTGTATTTCACTCTTCTCCTTCAGAGCAGCTGCTGCTTCTGCTCGTGCCTTATCGGCCACTTCATTGGCTTTTTTGGCTTCTTTCTCAGCAACTCTGCACCTGTCCTGCACATCATCGAACCTTGCAAATTCTGTTCTGTATTTCTCCTCGAGATGATTCTTTTCCTGCTCCAAAATCCGTGCTTCTCTTTCATAAGATTGTGCAGTAGCATTTGCAGATTCCAACCTCTCACTCAATTCTTTAATCTCACTTCTCAAGCTTGAAACGTCAAAATCGTAATTCCTTATCCTTGATTCAGCAGCCTGAGAAGACAAGAAACAGATAAATCTAAGAAATAACAAGTTGGAGCAGTCTATATAAACATTGTAACCAAGTGTATAAAATTTGTAGTTATAAGCAAGGAACCAAATCCTCGTGTTCATGTTCTGTAGAATATCTGCTTATGCCATAGTCATTATAGTATACAAGCCCAGTATATGATACTTATCAGAGGCATGCCATGTTTATTCAAAGCCATTTGGGAGAAATAGAATTTATTACCTAGATGAAGCATTTAATGCAAAAAAAGGAAGATCAAGCAAAATTATCTACTCCAAACAGAGAAGTGAATAATTCTAGTTCAGAAGTGTGCCTATAAAAGAAATATCACCTTCAGCTCTAAACTTAAAGTTGTTAGTCGCTGCTCTGCAGACTCAATTTTTGTTGCTTTCTCCCTGATTTCATCTTCCTGCAAGTAATAATCACAAAAATATTAAATTTTCATGTTAGGCATAGAGGGGGGGAAAACAAAGGAACACATATGAAAAGAAGAACAGTACTTTACCTTCTCAGCTAGATCTTTAGCGTATTGCGATCTAAGGATGTCTTCTCTAGATTGCATATTCTTATTAGCACGTTCTTGTACAACAGCTGCTTTCTCAAGTGCAGATTTGGCTTCTCTTACTGCAACATCATATTTCCGTTTCCATTCCTCTGCTTCGTCTTGAGCAGACCGAGCTTGTTCATGAGCAGCAGCTAGCCTAGCTTCAGCTGCACTGGTCCTTGACTTCAGAATAGCTATTTCAGCACTGGATTGGTCTTCCTCAGCCTTTTGCTTCGAGATCACCTGTTCGTACTTCCTTTTCCAATCAGAAGATTCCTGCCTGACAGAATCCAATGACTTCACCAAGCTAGAACATCTCTCCTCTAGGGAGCTGCATTTGCCTTGTAAATTAGTTATACGGCTCATGTAGTCATCAGCAAGCTTCTTTTTGTCTCCTATAGCATCCTCATAACGTTTCAAATACTCAGCTTTATGCTTCTCACTTGCTTCCAACTGCTTGCCGAGTAACCCCATCTTATCTTCAATTGAGCGACACTTAAGCAATAGAGAACTTCTCTCTGATCCAATCTGATGTATTTGCTTCTTTGCAAGGTCGGAAATAGGGCCTTCCAAACTGATAAGATCTAAGGGTCAGAGTTGTCATACATTACGAACAAACAAGAACAAAAAAAGAGAACTAATTACCTCTGCTGCAAGAATATAGCCACTTTCCGCCATTTCCCTGGACCATGTGATGTTTTATCATATTCACTAAGAAGATCATCAAGAACCTGTATGCATGACCATGTTAACTCTCAATTAGGAAACACGGTTTAATCCTGATGACTATAACCAAAACAAAAGCATGCTCAAATCATTAAGATTTCTTGCCCAAAAATAATTCAGTAACATCACAATTAGGAAACACGGTTTAATCCTGATGACTATAACCAAAATAAAAGCATGCTCAATTCATTAAGATTTCTTGCCCTAAAAAAAATTCAGTAACATCACAAATTCCAGAAGAAGATGTTCAATTCATTTATGGCTAACCCTGACACTAATTTATATACTGACATCCCTTATTTTTCTTCTCTTACATAAAATCCAATACCTATAATTTAGTGAAAAAACAGAGTCGACAACTTATGGTTCCTACCAAAATTTAGATACAAGTTTCCTTGAATCGTTGGATAGGACATGCACACGGGAAATACATTATGGTAACACCAGCTAGCAAAATAAAAACTGAAGTAATTAGGGTACTGTTCCTGCTGATTTCCTTATCCTACGTGTCTTTGAAAATTTAGATAGCTTTTAAAATTAAGACATCCACATGATTATGTGCTATAAGAAAACCTAGTCGCAAATATATGTAGGCTCCACAATGCATTGCAAGATTAGACGAAAAAACACACGCACATCAAGGTAACTAACTAAAAAACCATGAATTGCTCAGAGTCATAGCTCATTGCCATTATAAGATTTCAAAAAAAAAGTATTTGAAATAAAAGAGCTTGCTCTAACTTGGCAAGATGGTCACCTTGAGAACTTGCTCTAACTTTGCATCTGGAGCATGACAAGCAGACCTCAGTTTCCTTTCCATGCTCTGGATAGCATTAGAACATTGTAAATCTGCTTCCATGAATGCATTTCTTTTGTAATCCTAAACCATGAAACAAGAAAAGTCAAATCAGTATGACTATAACAAACACAGGCAACAGATTCAAATCTGTAACTAGGTAGTGGAAGGTACATGTAAGCACCTGCAGACATCAAACGGTGCAAATAAATTCAAAATTGTGTCCTTAATGAATAAATGAAATTAAGAACTACTTAAGATGTAATCCAATATCCCCTCCCCAAAAAAACACACATACACACACTCACGCACACAAGATAATAAAAACACATTAATTGACATAAAGAAAAGAACCTACTACATTCATACAATGTACACAAAGTAAACCCCCTCGTGTACTAAATAACCTAAACAGTGCATAAATATTGACAAACTTTGCATTTATTAGAAATATGAGCTTTATTTAGTTCTTCAACAAATCAGGACAAAATTTGTTGATAACGTTTTTCAGCCGCAATAAAGTTGATCACCTCATATGCCTTCCTGAAGAAAGTATGAAGTTGCTTTTCATATTTCTGCCTTATAGAACCGACTCCTACAGCTGTATCACTAAATTCAGACAGTGCCTTTTGAACTGCTGTCTCATGAGCTTCTCTTAGTGCACCCTGCCATACGCAAGGCAATGTGTAACTACATAGATGTCAACAATTAAGTATATCTGTATATTTGAGAGTTAGATACTTACTTCCTCAGGTGGTTTTGTGCGATCAAAGGAAGACATGTACACCTCAGCAGCTGCGTCATATGCTCTTCTGCACTCCGCTTCCTCAACACTCTACAAACGTTAAATGAATATCAATCTAAGAGAACTGAGAAGGGGTTTTTTTAATTACATCCTCTGGATAATGTAAAATCCATTTACAAGAAAGGGTATTATTTCGCAAAAAAAAAAAAAACAAGAAAAATCAGGTTTTATTTTTATCAATGATCAGAATGCACCACTTGAACTTTGTCAACATGAAATTCCAAAAATATGTCATAGCATTAGACAAGAATAAAGTTAACACAGTTGTCAATATTTCATTTTCTTCATCAGTACTCTATTTCCTTAAATAAAGTTTGAACTTCATTTGCAAGTTTTTTTACCTAAAGAAAGTAATTAAACATTCCATCCACAGCTTGCAAATAATAATTAACAGATCAAGTTAAAGCATCAACCTGCCAAGAGGATGTTATTGTTGGCACTGCCCCCTTATTTAAGGCATCCAGAAAAGATTGTGTAAGTCCAGCAAGCATTGGCCCGTTCATTATCGTTGCTCCAACCTGCTTTGGTCTTGTCCTTTCAAAGACAAACCTTGTCAATGCATCCAAACCAGCCCTGAACTCTGGCCTCAATTTATCCATCTGTGAGACATAGTTAAGATTTTTTCAGCACAAAAGTGCAAGGTAAAACAAAAATACTCAATTGTGAGGAAGCTAACCGATATCTGATCGAGTCGCTGAAGTTGACTTTCACTGTTTAATGGCCGGACAAGGGTGAAACATTCTCTGTCCGGAAATAAAGCTCGAATAGACTCCCGAATCTAGAAACATTATGTTCACAAATAATTACAAGTCATAGATGCTGAAAACTAAAGTACAGCGTTGCTCGGCAACCCATTATTACACATTACCAAGCCTATATGTTTTTTAACTAAATAATACAGCCATTTGACAAGCCTACCACACCGGAAATAAAATTGTGAAAAAAAAAACACAAAATCTCATCTTAATAAAAGTATTAAGGATTCATTTCATAGGAATACCTCATTTTTGGCAGCTACATCCGTACTACCACCTTCCACTGGCCGCAACGCAAGTTCTAGGTAGTCACGTGGTGTAATTTTCTTATTATCTTCCACCAAGTCCAAATAGAAGTCCTGCTCAACAGCATATATTTAGGCCATGCTAAGAAACATGCATTCTACCATAATTAGTATTAAATGATTACCCTTAACAGCCAGACAAAGATTGGTGCAAACTGTCCAAGCTCAGAGGTTGTACTCTTTCCTCCAGAAGCTCTCACACGGATATGTTTCGTCATTTCAGTAACAAGAGAGAGTCGGTCAAGAGCAGACTCATCAATGCCACCCATCTGTGTCACAGAAAAAAAGGTACAATAGTGAATCTTTAACAAAGTAGAATTACTCTATTTTCTATCTAGGACAAACTATATTTAAAAAAAAAATTTGTTCTTCAACAGAAATTTTGCAATTGGTTTCATTCAGAATGGTAAAAGTCTGACCTGGTTGTATATGAACATGCTAGACAAGAGAACAGCTAAGGAGAATATCTGTGTACTGTATGTCCCCTGCCAGCAAATTGTATATTAAATGTAAGTAAATAAAATGACAGGTAATATTTAGTAATAACAAAGCGAACCAAAATGAAATTTACATATATTCCCCACAAGTTAGTTGTTGCTTTAACATAGACAAAGCAATATAATAACTAATTGCAATTTGTTCACATTAACATATAGACATGAATATTTAAATATACAGAATCTAACCGTTTGATCATATGCATCAATTCCTTCGCTGTCAATTAGAATAAGGTTGTACTCTGTTCCATCAAGAGCAGTCCTCTTTAAGGGTGCACTCCACAGCCAAAGCCCTTTAGTACACGGCCTATGAGTTGATGCAACGTGAAATCCACTGCTCCTCCCAAGAAGCTGGCATGTTTGATCACAACATGGCACACATCATGTAATTTACCACAGGAAATAACCATTATGACAACATGAAAAAAGAAAAAACAAGCAGATAAAATCTAGTGACTATTTCTTCCAGGTTATTGTAATGATTTATATCTCGCTCCAGAACAGAAGAAATCACTTGTTTCCACCCTTTAAATCTTCAGATGAATGAAAAAAATCACAATCACATTAGGGAATTGAAATTAGTGTTTATCTCAAGAAAGCTTCTATGAGTTGTCTCTCATCCAACTGTAAATCAATTGAAACCCAAATTTCTCTGCTATGATGAAGAAAACTCCTGTCTTGCAAAATAGGAAAATCCTGCTTCCATTTTCCAAGAGTTTTATTGACCTTTTGCGACAACATTCCACAATTAACTATCAATTTTGGAGCACTAACAATGGTGAAGTACTATAGCATAATCAAAATGGAAGTTTCGAACTCATTCAAATCCTAAATCCTCCTCTCTTTTTTTCCAATGCAACAACTTCTTGCCCAACAAGAGATAAAGAATGATGATGGATTATAGAATAATGAAGATGGTAGCTTTTCCAACTCATTCAGTTCCCAATTACTCCTACTTTTCATACAATAACTTATTGACCAACGAAAGAGTGACGAAGCCACGCAAAGCAATTTCAAACACAATCGACTATCTTTCACAGCGAAAATCCTTTTCCGCTCCTACAATTTAACCGTAACAATCTACCACGCCCAATTTCGGGAAAACACACCACCAAAACCCTAACCCTAGAATGCATTCCATCCCCAAACCAAAAATCAAAAAGTGAAATTTTTTAAGAAAAAGGCACGTGTGGAGCGGAGAGAAACGAAGAAAGAGAACCTGATTCAGTATGAAACTCTTTCCCTGGCGAGCACGGCCGCAAACAGAGACGACGCCAATGGGCTCTTTGACGAGTTGGAGGGTGGCTAGGGCTTCAGGATCCATCACGAACTTGCCCTTTTCGTCGCAGTAGACGAAGCGAATCGGCCGGGCGGGACCAGTGGCCGAAGATGAGGACGGTGGGTGGTGAGGCTGCATAGTCGGCGGCGGCGGAGAAGGCGTCGATGGAGAGGAATCGCCATTGTCGCGGCCCCTGAAGAATCTCGGGAGCATCATTTTTTCGTCGCAAAAATCTCGAGCGTAGATCTGTAAAGCGCGTAGGGTGCTTTTGATGTTTTTTCTTTATACAGAGAAGAATCGATGTTTTTCCCTTGCACTGCTAGAAAACACCGCAATGGCGTTGTAAGATTTTGAGGAGGGAAAAAGATCGGGTTGAAGCCTTGAAGTTGAAGGCCATTGAGATTGAGTTGACCGACATGAAAATATAGGCCTATGGATATTATTATTTCAATTTGAATTTGTATTTTGGCTATTTTCTATATTATTATATTATTTATGTTTCAAAATAGTACTCCCTCCTTCCTATAATGTTTGTCCAATTTCCTTTTCCGTCGTCCCAAAATGTTTCTCCACTTTCCTTTTATATCTATATTTTTCTTACAATATTACCCTCATTCAATATCACCTTTATCTATACTACTATTCAATCAAAAATCTACTTCAAAACCCCTTTTAGTCATTTCCTTTTTTCCTTCTCTTTATTCCCATCTTTATCCATCAACATCACACACTCTCTCCCATTTCTATTGGCTACTTTTTCTCCACTTTAATTTCTTAATTTGTGTGAAAACCGTCCTTTTGGATGAACATTATGGGACGGATGGAGTAGTAATTTTAAAATTTCAAAAGTATCGAGAGATCAATATTATTTTGGAATAAACCTTGGTTAATGACCAATTATTGCCCTAGTCCCCAGGTGTTACCACAAGAAATATGCTTTTTCATTCTCGGATAATTATAAATTGAGATTGGTTTAGTAATGGTCAAACCTTCAAATCCAAACCATTTAAATTTGAAAAGTTGTGAATACAAAGGAAAAATTTTAGGAAGGTTGTCAAAGAGACATGGCGAGTCTCGTTTCAAGGATCTAACATGTTTCAACTCGTAAAAAAGACAGCTGTTTAAGACCCATGCGAAACATTGGAACAAACGAAAGTTCGGTAACACCTTTGAACACCTTCAAAAATTGGAAAAGGAACTAGTAGACATTCAACAAAAAATCCAGTTATTTCCTAGCCCAAATGTAGTTCAACAACAAATTCAGTTAATCAATAAGAAAGAAGGTAGTTTAAACTTTTACAAAACCTATTGGAAACAACGAGTTAAAACTAAACATATTAAATCAATGGACACCAATGGTCCCTGGCTTTGGGCCGGGCTGGAGGACTAGGAGTATTTTGGAAAGTACACCAACTCATTAACGAGGAAATTACCGTGCTTGTTCAAACACCGAGGTATATTATTCTAAAATATTTTCATGTAATTACAAAAAATATTTTTGCACTATGCTTTGCCTATGCCCCCTAATGTTAGGGATAAGGACGTTTTCTAGAAAGAACTAACTGAAAGTCTGCAACATATAAACCTCCTAACCGTAGTAATTGGAGATCTAAATGAAATTCAAGAACCTAGTGAGAAAAAAGGAGGAGCTCACCCGAAACCACATAGGTTCGAACGGCTAATAAACTTCAAAAATAACTGCCTCCTTCAAGATATTTCATCCTCTTGGAATATCTTCACTTGGAGAAGAATATAACAAAGATTGATAATATTTATTTAAAACAAAGTTTTGATTAGCAACAACATCATCCAATGGTTCCCAAATATAAGTACAAGAAATCATGCATTTACCAGTTTTGACCATTGTAAAATATCAGTAGAGTTATGCAATGACGAAATGGTTAAAGCACAACCCTTTAAGATAGAGAAGATATGGATATATAGGAAAGATTTTCAAATGTAGTAAGGCAAGCATGGCGAGTCCAATTTCAGGGCTCCAATATGTTTCAACTAGTTAAGAAAACACAACTGTTTAAGCAACATGCAAAGAGATGGAACAAGCATACACTAGGAAACATATTTGAACAATTAAAAGATCTTGAAGAACAACTCTTTGAACTTCAACGGAATATCTTAATGTCACCACAACCAAACATGATAGAAAAACAATAATGATTACTAAAAAAGAAAGAAAGCATCTTGAACTATCATAAAACATACTGGAGACAAAGGGAAAAAACAATGCATATTAAGATGTCTGATGCAAATTCTGGATACTTTCATAAGGTTGCAAGTGAGAGACGGAATCGGAAAATACTAAAACAAATTAGAATTGTTGGTGGGACACAAATCATTGTGATCGAAAATATTCGAGATGAAATAAGACAAGACTTTAAGAAGCGGTATACAAAAGAACCAACAAACTCAAGAAATGCAAGTGAATATATGAACTTAATAAATAATGAAATAACAAAACAAGATAACATGATGCTAATAAAGTTGGTCACGAATGAAGAAATCAAAAACACGGTAATGAATCTGGGGTCGGATAAATCACCAAGACCAGATGGAATTACGATACAATTTTACAAAAGATACTGGTACATTGTAGGCCCATCAGTTACTAAAGCAGTGAAAAGTTTCTTTCACTCAGGAAAAATACTAAAACAAATTAACCACATCTTTATAACCCTTATACCGAAAATAGAAAACCCAAAGTCAACAAATCACTATCGGCCCATTAGTCTTTGCTCCACCATATACAAAATCATATCTAAAATAATAACGGAACGACTAAAGAAAGTAATATGAAAAATCACGCATCCGCTTCAAGGAGCCTTTGTTGCAAATCGAGCCATTTAAGATAATGTCCTTATAGCCCACGAAATACTACATTTGTTTAGAGATAGCAAAGCTAAAGACGGGTGGGTTGTAATGAAACTGGATATGGAAAAACCATACGACAGAGTTGATTGGGATTACCTTTTGAATGTCCTTAAGAAGTTTGGATTTGATAGAAAATTTGTGGGATGCATCCGTGAATGCATATGCATAGTGTCGCTTTCGGTGCTTATCAACAATGGTCCCACGGACCCGTTCACACCGAAAAGAGGCCTAAGACAGGGCAATCAACTATCGCCATTCCTGTTTGTTATTGCGGCGGAAATCCTGGCACGAAAATTACAGTTAACAAGTGAAATGGACAGAAAATCAATTGGTTTTCCTATCACTCGAGGTGGTACTAGGATACCCTTTCTCGCCTTTGCAGATGACATCATAATTTTTGCTAAAGCCACACAGGGCTCATGTACTACAGTGAAAAGAATAATTGACGGCTTCTGCATGATTTCGGGTCAAAAAGTAAACTTACACTAAATCTGCATTTCAAGCTTCCAAAAAAATGAACGACCAACAAAAAGTATTGTCCACCAAACACTAGGAATCCCAACAATGACAAATATCGAAAAATACCTAGGATCCCAATGATTAGTGGAAAGGTTAGCAAAGACACTTTTAATGAATCTATAAGTAAAGCACAAAAACAACTTACAAAGTGGAAAGCCAACTCGCTCTCTCAAAAAGGAAGAACAACCTTAATTCGAGCTAACCTTGCGACAAAACCCAATTACGTAATGCAAAGTTTCATGCTCCCCAACTTCGTCCATAATGAAATGGATAGAATCAATCGAAGTTTTTTTTTGGAATAAAGGCATACAATATAAACCACTTGTGGGGTGGGACAAAATATGTAAACCAAAGGAAATGGGTGGACTAGGAATAAGAAAGACAGATAATATGAACAAAGCGCTACAAATGAAACTACTATGGAAATTTTAGTAGAACCAAATAATATTTGGGTAAGGATTGTCATGCAAAAATATCTTAAAAATGATAATCTTTTTACATACAAGCCTAAACAAAATACATCATGACAATGGAAAAAACTCATCCAACTCAGGAAAGACTTTTGCAAATGACTAATATGGCAAATAGGGAACAGAAAAACGATTAACTTTTGGTACGACAAATGGACCATTGAAGGCCCCCTCTACCCTCATGCCAAAGATCAATCAACTATAAATGAAGAATAAAAAGTTGTAGATTGGATATCAAATGACAAGGTATGGAAGGAAGAACAATTAAAGTTTTGCCAGAAGAGATAGTTGATCAAATTCTAACAAACCCGATCCCGGACAACCACATACAAGATCGGCCCTAGTGGGCACCTAGTAAAAATGGATGGTTTTCCACAGCCTCGACGATTGAGTTAATAACTAATATAGGGGGACAAACCCCAAGCCTTGATAACTGGATATGGAAATTGGACATATACCCAAAAATTAAATATTTCTTATGGAAAATTGATAACACGGCCTCCCCACGAAAGAACGGTTGCGTGAAAAGAATGTGGTCACTCCAGGATGATGTATATTATGTGATTGTACCACTGAAGACACTAATCATATTCCTACTAAGATCTCGTACGTGATATATATTGCAAATAAAGTTGTTAGTGCACAAAAACTCCGTCTTCAATTCGTCTTCAATACACTAATTAAGAACTCCTCCTCTTCCGCTCCACCTTCAATCTCTTGACCTAAAACCTGCAAAACAATGGACATAGGGGGCGGGGACCCCCTAATCCACCTCCGATGCCTAAGTCAGAAGAGCAATTGTCGTTTTGAGCAACGAGGTACAACAAGAGAGCGGTGAATCACTGAACAGTCGAGCTAAGTGAGTATAAGCATGTTCAAAGTTTTTGAATATGCCGATGTGCACATGTGTCTCTTTCTACACGCCTAGGGCGTGTATTTATAATGGAAGAGGGAGATCAGGGGGCCTTATTTAATTATTTCCTAGGGTTGCTTAAAGCCCAAGCTAGGAATATTCTCACCTTCTCTGGGTTTAATTCTATCATATTTGCAGGATAGAATCTTTTATAAAGTTGCATAATCGCCATATATTTTATAATATGGAAAATAACGAAAATAATTGCGCAGTAATTTAAGAAATACCTTTTTAATAGCGAAAATAAATATGGTAATTATGTTTGTTTTACCCGCTCACAAATGCCCCACCTACACCGCCTTACATGTTTTACCATGTTTAGCGACGTAGGGTACAGAGGGTTTCTAATCGAAGTGGTCATGCGAATTAGCGATTGAAGTCCCCTATTCGTATATTCGTGCATTCGTATATTCATATATTCATATATTCATATATTCATATATTCATATATTCATATATTCATATATTCGTATATTCGTATATTCTTATATTCGTAAATTCGTACATCCATGAGCGATTATCATGGGGCACATGCTCTCTTTTTCGAATCGTGTCCTTTGCCAAGGACTAAGGTAGAATCATCAAAGCAGACAAAACAGACTAGGAAGAGCATAACGTTTTAAGTTCGAAAAGCGCCTGGCCAGGCCTTTGTTTAAGAAAACAAAAGAAACAAAAAGGGTGTCTGTTCTAACAATTCGAGCCTTAGCTTAACATCCACGCAAAGGAGCCTTCAAGAAGAGACCGACTGCCGGCGATTCCGCGGGCGCGGTCAACAATGCCGTGGTCGCGGTCGACAATTTGTTGAAGAGTTTCTTGAACAAATAAATTTATATCACATATTGCCAAAACTCTCATAAAAGAACTTATACCAAACTCATTCAAACATTATGCTCAAACTCACTTATTTCTTCAACCCTTTTAAATCCCAACTTATCTTGCTTACAAATACTAAGGAAATTTGGCTCACGCACATTATTCACTTTCAACACTTTGCTTTATTTTTCTCCCTTTTTATTTTCATTTTTTTTCATTTTTTTATGTGGGAGGTTGATATCGATATCTTTTTTTTTCAACTCTTTTATAAGTGCATTCAGGGAACCAAACTCCTTTTACATGACAAACTGCAAGATTTTTCTTAACTTTTCCCAACCCATAATTACCCCACACTTGAACCAAACAACTCACTCAACAAAATCATCACAAACCAACCAATACTAAGTCCTAATCCCCGGATAGGGTCAAGCTTATCTTGGCTAGGGAATAATTTTGTGGAGCTAAAAATAAAAGGCTTAAGGCTCAACTTGGCTTCAAAAAGAGGATAATGTAAGGGTGGATATGGATTAATAAGGCTCATGAAAAATAAGTTCTTAATCATAATTAACATGCATGAACAAACTCATAGCGGCTTCAAGAAATAGATAACCATATCAATGACAAGAGATAAATGCACAAAGAGAGCAAATCACACATAAAAAGAAGAGGGATTTTTATGTTCTCCCTATAAGGCCAAAATTCCTCACTAGGTAAAATTTTTGTTGGATTGCAACTACTTCAACTCTAGACACATATGCTCAGTTTCATCACAAGTCAATTTTCACAATTAAAAGCAATTTCTCAAGACTTGGGCTATACTATCCAAATATGCTAAAGGAATTATATGACAAGCATGAAAATTAGTTCTCATCATAAGACATCTAAGATGAAGCATTCTTCTATCCTAAAACAAAGAAGCAAATATTTTTTTGATTTTTTGACATTTTTCAAAAAAAAAAATTATTTTTCAAGGCTTTTTCTTACAAAACAAACTAACAAACAGACAAACAGAGCTAACACAAAGACTCAATTATATACAACACGTGAGATTTCTTCTTCCCCTACCCCATGCTTAAATCATGCAATGTCCCCATGCATGAAAATGATATGAAAAAGTAAAGAGATAAGAAGAAGAAAACTCACAAAGAACTCATTGAAGCTTGGAATGGAGGTGGAGCTCATCATTGTGAAGGTGGAGCCCGTCGATGATGTGGACGGAATGGTGGATGCGCCTTTTCTCGTTATTTTGAGCCCGTATTTGAAGCTTAGGACCTTGCAAAAATCCCACAAAAATGCTATCCCAAACAAATGTATTCTATCCTAGTCTAAAGAAGGTTAGAAAAATCTAATCTACAAAATCAAAAACATAATAAAAATAAAAATTTAATCTAAAGACCGGGTTGCCTCCCGTAAGCGCTTGTTTAACGTCATTAGCTTGACGACTTACTTGTTAGTCATATTATATCAAATAAATTTATATCAAGACCCTCCACGGGTTCCTTGAACAAATAAATTTATATCAAGACCCCGCTGAGTACATGGAGTCAGGTTCGTCCACGGGAATGAGAATAGTGCTACAAATTTAGTTGATAAACTACGGAAAGCAAGAAAACACGAACAAAACAAGGTCAGGATCGAGCTGATCAGGGTCGTGCACGACCCTTGGAGGGTCGATCCTGGGCAGAGCAACACACACGATCACACAAACAAGCAAGGGTCCGAGCACGACTCTGGGGGTCGAGATCGAAGCAAAATCACAAGTTTTAAATCAAATATAAAAGGCAAATCCTAGGGCTAGGGCTACCACAACAACAATCACACATGCTTTCAACAAGAATTCACAACTATAATGCAATCTAGATCATAGAAAAGTCAATTGTCGCAAACAATTCAAGTTATTCAATCAACCGTCGCAAATTAAACAACTCTCTATCTATCCTTCAACCTAGAAATATCAACTGTCGCAAATAATCCTATTAGAACTAGTCAAAGCAATCAACTTTACACTTTCGCTTTTAGGTTAATTGCAAGACATGCCTCAACTTTCGCAAAGGATTTAAGCACAAGATAGATAGATATGATCTTCAAGCATTCAAGTCATGAATTCAAGTTTAGACATGCATGATTGTGTTGGGTTTTCACCCAACCCTAGAATCTAAGAAAACTACTCACACATGGAAAAGAAAGAAGAAGACATGATCAAATTAAAACCACAATTCAAATTAAAAACTAAGAAGTCTTACAAATTTCCCCAACTTGTCTTCCAAGTCTTCCTCTTAATCTCAAAAAACGTAATAAAACAAAGCTAGAACGAGCCAGTTCAACTAAAGAGTTTTGCCCCCTTTTATAAAGAAAAAGGAGCCCTAATTAAACCTAGGAAACAAGATAAAACTACTTCCTAAAATAAAAGATAGAATATATTACAAAAGATCTCGGAATAATGCAAGAGTCGGCGCCCCGATCGACCCAAATGGGTCGTGCACGACCCCCCCCTGGGGTCGGTCCTGAGGGCTTGAATCTTGGTTGGGTCGATCTTGACTTGTGCTGGCTCGTGCACGAGCTCCTTTAGCTCGATTCTACTCCTTTCTTCGGCTCTCTTCCTTAGCTTCTCTTCGTAGCTTGTCCATAGCTCATCCACCCTCTCTTGTGATGCTCCAAATCCTTTGTTATGCTCCAAAACTCCTATAAAAAAGACACAAAAGAAGCGTAGTTTCCGAATCTCAAGGAAATACGAAAACTAAGGCAAAAAGACTCAAAAACATAAAACTCTAGCACAAGAGCTAACTAAATCTAATCTATCTAGACACTAAAAACCTACCTAAAAAGCGGATATCACAATTCCGCAAAAAATCTCTTCAAACGAGCGACATTCCAAGTCCAGGGGAAATCTCCCCCGTTGAGACTTTTCCTATGTTCTCCAACCTTGCGTTGAATAGTGGCAACGTCCCGATAATCCCTGGCGAAGACGAGGTGGTCGGAAAGAATGCGATGATTACTTTATTGGTTTTCTCGAGGCACTTTTCACATAAAAGGCCACCAATATCTTTGCAAACGAGCTTGGAGAGCCGCAATGCAATCTTCAGCGTACATTTCATGTATGCATTCCTCGATCTTGTTTCAATGTAGGCTCACCCTTGCTTGGGGGTACGCTTCTCAAGTTTGGCCCGGAAAAATAAAGATAATATAAAATCTTTTCCGGCGATAGCCAAAACCTATGAGCCCTTAAGAGAACTTTCCGTGCCTCGGCGATATCCAAGGGCTGATGTTCTCATCCAAGTTGCATATCACGGGTGCTTGCCATCTAAGGTCTTCACATGGTTTCGTTTCTTGTGATCACGGTCACAATTGCAAGCACGTTCTAGCTCACAGTTTTGATTTAGATGCCAATTTGTTGGACATCCCGCTGCCTCGACGCGCATCGAGGTCTTAAGTGATTCTTGCACGAGTGGCTAACGTTGCCAATGCATTCAATGGAATCGTTTTGATCGCTTGATCATTGTCCAATCTTGAATAACTTGAACTCTTCTGTCATATTCGAGCATTGTTAACCTTTCGGTTTTACAATGCCCCAACACTTAATCTCGAATCCTTGAATCCGACACGCGTCATACGATTTAAGGGATTTAAACTCGATCGAAAGGTTACTAGGGTGAACCGCGGTCGCCGTTTAGGAACCCGCTGCCGCGGTGTGCTCTAATCGAGGCGATGAACAATTCTAGAGGCTGTCCGCGGTCGCGAAATATGGGACCGCGAACGCGGCCTCGCCGATCGATGGATTTTTTCAATTTCAGCGTTTGCCTCGTAGTTGACTTGTATCTCCTCGGCTTTCTTATCATTATTTATCGGCTCGGGACCGCGGCGGTTATCGACGAATTCGATAACACTAACGAGCCTTCGATCGCCGATTTGTTGATGAGGCGCTTTTCTTAGATCTTTACGAATAACACTTTTAGCCTAGCGATTTCTCCAAGGCTTGGATAGCGACAAGTCTTCATTCAATTATGCTTGCCTTGAATCCGTTGGCTCTCTCTCTTAAAGCGGAAGCTAGAGTGCATATTAAGCGCAATCTCGTTTTCATTCTTGATGGTGGTCGATGCCCCACTATCATGATTGATCTTGGTTTCAACGACGCGCATCGCTGATTCCCAATGATGATCAATTTCATCAAACTGTATAGCAATATGACCATTGGTTCCGTCGCTTGATCCGAACCTCGCTTGGCTTGTAGGAAAAGCAACCATGCTATGAGGGTGAGGTCGAGTCACAGATTTGATCATCTTTGAGCACATTGTCTTGTTTGGAAGTTTCTAGGGTTTGATCCTCCGAGCGAATATCGGAGTTTCGCTTGATCACCCTATGAGTCTTGATTATTCTCCGAGCAATGATCGAAGTTTGCCCTAGCGATTTTAGGGTTTTCGGGTTCCAAAAAAGCATGCGCCGATTGCTCTTGCATGGGCCGCGGTCGCGGTGGCATGGACTGCGGTCGCGGCTAACGAGGTCGCGGTCGCGGCTGACGATACTGCGATCGCGGTGGCGCTGGAACTTGCTGGAGATTTCCGAGCGAGTTCGTTGTTTCTTCGGGGCCAAGAAAGGTTGTTTCTTGCTTGCCAAAGATCGATTCTAGCCTCATGATTACATGGATCGATCACTTTTTGACATCCTTTGAGAACTTCTATTGTGACTTGACTCAGAATCCATTGATTATTCTCGTTTTTGGCAACACGCATTGCCGTTTCCCAAGCTTGATCAAATTCAGTCGATTCAGGCCTTGAAGTACCACGACTCACAATTTCGTCGCTTGACTCAACCCCAAATGGTCTGTCCGATTAACAACCGTACTAGCGAGAGGGGCCGGGTCACAGTTCAAGTCCCTTCCGGGCACAAAGGTTTGACCTTCCGAGCGAATATCGGAATTAACCTAATCGATCTCCAATAGGGCTTGGTTTCCCGAGCGATTTTCGGAAATCCTGACTTCTCCTGCCGAACCGCGGTCGCGGGGGCCGAGCCGCGGTCGCGACCCTTGGTACCGCGATCGCGGTTTTTTCCGCAAGGCGTACTTTGCCCGATTTCGCTTCGCGATGGTGGCCCAGGGTCTTCAAAGACGACTTCTTGATTCTCAAGGATCGATTCCAACACTATAATCGCATAGATCGTGTACTCTTTTCCCAAAATTGCTTTTCGTCGCTTTGATTGTGGTTGAACGTTGATTCACAATCAAGTTTTCAACTTTAGATTACCGTGCACGCACCCGGAGCCTAATCTGTCAATTGGTGGTCGACTACCAACCTTTGATGGAATTGAATTCGAGATGGGGTTGGCAAGGTCGCTCCTTGCCCCCAGTGCTGCCGATGATTTCGTAGCGCGCACTGCGATCAACACTGGTTGTGGTGATTCGATTATAATTTTGCTTAGGGTTTAAACAAATCCCAAAGCGGATCTCTTTTGTTGATTTTTGGGGACGCCTTTAGGCTAGAAAAAACCTAAAAACACAAATTTTCGGAGTCACGAATTTCCAGAGGGGCACTCCGGTCGAAAATCTGGAGTGCGCGAATTTCCGGAGGGGCACTCCGGTGGGCCGCGGTCGCGTTTTTGATGGCCACGGTCGCGGTGCGCTGTTCCGCGGCCGCAGTTCGCTCGCTGAGGCTGCGCGTTTGCCCCAGGGCTTCGAAAAGTCGATTCTTTTTCTTCTAGGAACGATTACTCATGGATTTAATCCTCGTTCCCACAGACGGCGTCAATTGTTAGTGCACAAAAACTCCGTCTTCAATTCGTCTTCAATGCACTAATTAAGAACTCCTCCTCTTTCGCTCCGCCTTTAATCTCTGGACCTAAAACCTGCACAACAATGGACATAGGGGGCGGGGACCCCCTAATCCACCTCTGATGCCTAAGTCAGAAGAGCAATTGTCGTTTTGAGCGACGAGGTACAACAAGAGAGCGGTGAATCCCTGAACAGTCGAGCTAAGCGAGTATTAGTCTGTTCAAAGTTTCTGAATATGCCGATGTGCACACGTGTCTCTCCCTACACGCCTAGGGCGTGTATTTATAATAGAAGAGGGAGATCAGGGGGCCTTATTTAATTATTTCCTAGGGTTTCTTAAAGCCCAAGCTATGAATATTCCCACCTTCTCCGGGTTTAATTCTATCATATTTGCAGGATAGAATCTTCCATAAAGTTGCATAATCACCATATATTTTATAATATGAAAAATAACGAAAATAATTGCGCAGTAATTTAAGAAATACCTTTTTAATAGCGAAAATAAATATGGTAATTATGTTTGTTTTACCCGCTCACAAAAGTAAACCCAAATATTGCTCAGGTGATTAGAGGAGTCGATCCATATAACAAAACACCAAGAATTCTTATCAATGAGTTTAAACAAATACTAGGGAAAAAGGAGTTCACAGAGTTCGGAATTATCTGGTGGAGTGTTTGGCATCAACGAAACAAATTAACGTTTCAACAAAACCAATGTGATGTCATTCCTGACCTAACTAGATATATCCGCACCCAAATTACAAACTGGGAAAAGGCAAAATTGTGGACGGAAGACGAGGAAAACATAAGAGTGGATGAAAACCAAGCAAACGAAATATATCAAATAGCAAGTGGAAAAGACTTGCACAAGATCATGTGAAAATCAACTTTGATGCATCAAGACTTACTAATAATCAAACAACGAGAGGAATAGTAATTCGAAATCATCTTGGCCAATTAATTGACTTAAAGACGTTTACTTTCGGTAAAATATCTGCATTAAAAGCTGAAGCTCTGGCTTTCCGAGAAGCTATTCGGGAAAATGAAAAATAGAAACCTAAGAAAGGTCGAAATTGAAGGAGACAACTTGCAAGTCATTAATAAATTTAAATGGATAACTAAATGCTCGTGGGAGATTGAACTTATAATCTCCGATATCCTTGTCTATATTCTACAACCCAAGATATTTCCATTAATCATATTCCTAGGGAGTGTAACGTTGTGGCCGATAAAATTGTTAAATTGGGCCATAGTCTCCCCACTGAGTTTTAATAGACTCATCCAGAACCAGGGACGGACGTAGCGGTGGGCAGGGGTAGGCCCCAACCCACCCTAAAAAAATAAAAAATAGTAAAAATAGGGTAAAATTAAATAAAAAATAAAAAAAAAAGATAAATTTAGTAGTGAATTAGTTAAACTAAGGTAATTTAACCCACCCAGAAAAAATCGGTGAAATTTAGCCCACCCTAATTTTGAATCCTGGGTCCGTCCCTGTCATGAACTTTATGTTCTCATCCGAAAGGATGCTCTAGGACACCCTTCGTATTGGAGTGCCTCCAAATTCTCACCTAATAAAAAAATTTAAATTAACGGTCACCAATGTAGGCTATTTCCATAAAGTAGTGAATGGCAGGAGAAATAGAAAGATCATTAAGGAAATCAAATCAAATGAAGGCACACAAATCCTAGGGGAAGAAAACATAAGAGAAGTGATCAAGAATAACTTTAGAAAAAAGGTACAAAAAAGAACAAATTAACCACCAACTTCTCCAAGAATACTTACATCTAATCAACAAGGAAGTTACGGAGGAGAACAACGATGAACTTACAAAACCGGTAACAAATTTGGAAATTAGGAATGCAGTACTCCAAATAGGTTTTGACAACTCACCGATTTCGAATGACATGTCTTTGTGTTTCTATAAAAAATACTAGGACATAGTAGGCCCAACAATCATTAAAGTAGTTAATAGTTTTTCTATTTAGGTAAAATGCTTAGACAAATCAATGACACTTTCATTACACTATTACCAAAGAAAGACAACCCGAGCTCAACAAACCACTACCGTCCGATAAGTTTATGCTCGATGATATACAAACTAATAGCGAAAATCATTACGGAAAGACTTAAGAAGCTTATGAGCATACTCATTCATCCTCTACAAGGGGCATTTGTAGCTAATCGAGCTATCCAAGATAATGTGCTCATAGCACACGAAATCTTTCACTCTTTTAGAGGGAAGAAAGGAAAAGACGATTGGGTTGCAATAAAAATAGACATGGAAAAGGCATATGATCAACTAGACTGGGACTTTCTATTTGCGATAATGGAGAAGATAGGTTTTGGCCAACAATTTGTAGGTTGGATAAAGGAATGTGTTAAAATTGTATCCTTTTCCATCTTGGTAAATAATGAACCCACAGACCCATTCGCTCCTTAACGAGGATTACGTCAAGGAGATCCAATATCACCCTACCTATTTATATTAGGTCCTAACAAGAAAGCTCCAACAAGTGACACAATTAAAAATTCTATAGGATTTGCGTTAGCTCATTCGGGCACATAAGTTCTATTCTTAGCCTTTGTAGACGATATTTTGATATTTACCAAAGCAAACCAAGGAGCATGCACACTAACAAAAAACATAATTGAGGATTATTGCACTATTTCAGTGCAAAAAATTAATTAACATAAGTCAGCATTTCAAACATCAAAATTGGTAGATAACCAACATAGACAAATAATTCAACAAATACTCAACATTACAACAGTGACAGATTTAGAAAATATCTCGTTTGTCCCATCATTAGTGGACGAGTAAATAAAGAAACATTCAAGGAAACATTTGGAAAAGCTAGACCGCAACTTACTAAGTGGAAAGCAAATGCACTATCACAAGAACGCACAGTTCTTATCCGATCAAACCTTGCAACCAAACCAAATTTCTTAATGCAAAGTTTCATGTTACCCACAAACATACACAAGGAGGACTCGAACTATAAACCGCTTATCAGATGGGATAAAATATGTAAGCCAAAAACATATGGAGGACTAGGAATATGGAAGACTGAGCGTATGAACAAAGCATTACAGATGAAACTTTTATGGAAAATACATGCGGAGCCAAATAATATATGGGTTGAATTGGTGAATGAAAAATATATGAAGAATGCAAATTTATTCGAGTACAAAAAACCGGCTAATACGTTATGGCAATGTGATAGCTTGCATTTAAGTAGTGTTTAGGATGCATATTTATGTTTATTTTGCATGGTTTGAGCTTAGTTTAGTCTAGTTCTTAAGTTTTTGGCTTATTAGGAAATTTGGGTTTTGCGTTTATTTTGTTCGGTTTTGCATATCTTTAAGTAAACAAGCGTGGACGGGATGAAGTTTAGTGGACTATGGAGGTGTTTGATGAAGCTTAGAGTGATAAAAGTGAAGTTTAGAAGAACCAAGGCCCAAGAGTTTGTGTGAAAAGAATGCCTAAATCCGGGTTATGCATTGGAGTTCTTATTTCGACACCTCTATCTTGTAATGCTTGGTTTGGGAGATAAAGTGGTCGGATGAAGCTGCATTTTGTATCAATGGAAATCTAACTTGAAGAGCTACAATTCATATTTTTACTCCGAGTCCAAATTCCAACTTGAAGGGGGTCAAAATAGCCTCTAAAGTGTCACCCGAATGTTGAACCGAAAAGTGCCGCGGGCTAGGATTGCAGTGTGCGCGGCCGCGCCACATTAGGAAGAGCCCTCGCCATCTGCCTTTCAATGGAGATGTTTGGGCCGCGTGTTTGGACTTAAGATAGATCTTGACCGACGTGTTTTAATGTATTTCGGGATTTATTGATCTTTGGATATCTTAGGGGTATTTAAACCTTGTTTTTAGTTTCTCTTTCATAACTTAGAACATAATTTTGGAGGCTAGGGTTTTCTTTGGAGAGAGTTTTCTCAAAGGAGCAAACTTTGAACCTCTTGTAAGTTTTTCTTAATTTTAATTATGCATTGCTAAATTTCATTGTGTTTGGCTAGTTATTGAAGTCATGATTTGCATATTGTTGTGAGGTTTGATTGATTCTCAACAAACTTGAATAGAGTTTATTCCCTATGCTTAATTGAATCTAAACTAGGATTTTGTTAGATTGATCACCTAATTGAATTTCTAGTTATAATTGAATCTTATTAATTACCGGTCGGAGTTAATTTGATCAAGAGTAGAACTTTAATCAATTTAGTACTGGTTGGACTAATTGGTTAAAGAAGGGAATAAATTCACAAGTCACTTAGATGTCTGATTGCTCTAAAGTGCTTGTTTCTATTGATAACTTGAATCGTTATGATGTTGTCTAATTGAATCTAGAATGTCTTCTAGGTTGTTAGATGATTAGGGTTGTTAGACTGGTAGTTGTACCAACTAAATATGAAGTTTGGATCATAATCCACAATAGATTATTCAAGTGAGAAGAGAATCAAGAAAATCGATGATCAACAAAGCAATGTCATGATGGATTTAACTAGTTGAACATGCTTGTCTCTCATATTTTATAATTAACTTTGCATTCATATTTAGTTTTCAGTTTCAATATTAGTTTAGATAAATCAATCATAAACTTCCCCCCTTTGGTTACTTGGCATTCAAGTAATAACACACATACACGAGTCCTTGTGGGATCAACCCTTGCTTACCATTCTACTTGGATTGGTTAAGTAAGGATTCTTTGATAGGTAAACGACTGAAAAATACCTCATCAAAATGGTCAAAATTAATGAACCTTAGAGTAGAATTCAAAGAGGGGAAAGATAAGTGGCTATTTCAAGAGACAGTAGAAGAGTATGCAATTGATCCCTATACCATAGATGATACAACTGTCATGAATGAATTCATAACACCCGAAAAAGAATGGGGGCAAGATAAGCTACGATGTATACTACCAATAGAAATAGTGGATAAAATACTGTCAGTTCCAATCCCAGAAAATTTTATTCGAGATCGGTTATATTGTGTCCCTAGCAAAAATGGGTGGTTCTCAACAACATCAGTCATTGAGTTAATAACTAGAACAAATATCCAAAATCCAAACCTAAACAACTGGATATGGAAATTGGATACATAACCAAAAGTAAGAAAGAATTCTATGGAACTTGTCTAATAACGAGTTACCCATTAAGGCAAGACTATGGGAGAAATCAGTACCAACACCCCTCGGATGTCTTTTGTGTCATTGCACATATGAAGACTCAAGTCACCTTTTTGTGGATTGTACACATATCCATGGAATAGCTGAGAAAATTTATAACAAAACATAAACCATTTTGAAGAACTATGATACCACGAACAAAACGCCATCAGTTATAATCAACGAACTAAAAAACAATCTTGGCAATCAAGAATTCACAGAACTTGTAGTAATTTGGTGGAACATTTGGCATCAAAGAAACAAATTATTATTTCAACAAACCCCGAATACATCTTAGACCTAAAACAATACATCAAACATCAATTGGCTTGAGCAGGTTAGTGATTATACTCTACACTATCAATTTATTAGATTGATGGTGTTTTTAAAAAATTAGGGTACTGTAGGTTCGTACAAATCAGCTTCATATTGTGTATTACATGTATATTTTTGTTTACCATGATTTGTTTTACTTGTCTCACATTTTAGGTTGATATTGGAGTCAAGGAGATGGAGCAATCACACTTGCATGAGAACATGCTTGCAACATATAAGCATAATAGTTTGATATGGTTGTCTTCTTTAGAACAACAAGCTTATAATCTTCTAACTCCTTTTGCTTTCAAGAAGTTCCATGAAGAATTTGAGAAAGCTACTAGATATTCTAACCAATGTGAATTGTTATATGTAGTGAAATTCTATGAAGAGAATGGTGCACACAGTCATGAGATATTTTGGGATGGGCAAAGAGCAACTTGTACTTGTAAGCATTTCGAGTTCACAAGCCAATTGCTTTGACATCCCAACAACTTATTTTCCCATGAGGTGGCGTCATAATGGGTTCACCGAGAATTCTTCTTCAAGTGAAAGGAATACAATTGATCAAATAAATAGTGTGGAGACTTGTGGAGATAAAAGTGTGCAATGTTCACCTAGATCTACAACAAAGGGGCGTCCAAAGAAAAAACGTTTACAAGGTGGGAAAGAATGGGCAAAAAAGACTAGAAAGAGTGGGTATTAATACTCAGACAAGTATTAATACTTATCTGAGTAAAGAAAATTGTAATGTCTCCAATACTCCACCAGTAGCAAAGAAGGTGAATGCAAGCGACTTAGGAATAAATCCAATTTATTCTATAAAATATTAAAAATGAAGTTTGCTAGCTTAAATTTATCATATGTACTAATTAGTATGTGTTCATGAGCTTATGTGTACTTTCATTTTTATTATGAATAAATTGACCGTAGTTTTGATTTTTTTATTAGCCAATCGATCTATAACTAATTGTCTACACCTGTACATTATTAGTTAATTATTATAGCTTTTTGTTTTTTTAATGAAAGACTTCAATATATACACAACCACACGTAAGTTCTAAAAGAAAAAGTTTATATAATCAATAATTAATTAAATTTTAGTTAAGGTGATTTTTTTGGTAGAATTTAGATACAACGATTAGTTGTTAGTAAAAGATTTATTCTTAATAATAGAAAAAATAGATTTGTAATCTTTTAAAAGATATACTTCTATTTTAAGTCGCTCCTAGAGTGGCGAATAGCAAAATCCTTTTTGATTTAGGGCTTTACATTCTCATCTTTAATTTGTTTGATTACCACCTTTGCCAAGCTTGTTTTTTTTCAATTTTTTATTGCTTTCACATTGATTGATTGTTTTATGCTACCTTCAATTATCTGATTTTTTTTTTCGGTGAAGGGCACTACCCATGAGAGTCGAACCGTTGACCTCTGTGTACTGCCATTGGAGGCTTAACAGATTGACTAGATGCCCGATTGCCCGAAGGCTTCAATTGTCTAAGATTAAACTTTATATTTAAGTCCATCTCTAACAGCTTCCCCATATTATTGGGAGTTGTACATTTGGAGAATTTGACCTAAAAACTACCCCAACAACTTTCCTATCATGTTCTCCATTATGGAGTAAAGGGGGGAAATTCTCCACTCATTCCTTCCTCGTATGTTTTTTTTTCAATTTTTTCCATTTTTTTTATTCTAGACAAATGTTTCCCTATCATTTATTTTAGGTGGAGTTGGTAGGGGTGGGCATCGGTCTAAGATCGGACTGAACCGAACCGGACCAGAACTGAATTCCCAAAAAATTGGATCGAGGACCGGACAGGATATTCTCGGTCTAGTCCGATCTCGATCCCAGTTCGGGTTTGGACCTGACTATTCTTTAATCAATAAAGTATATTTTTTGAAATAAAAAAGTTTTTTTATTTATAAAAAATATTATTTTCTTATAAAAATATATATTATATCATATAAAATTTAACTTTATATTTTCAACTTATATTTTATGATATAAGTGTAGATATTTGTGATACAAAATAATTTATTTTGCCACTAATAAAAAATGTCAATTCGGACCGGGACCGAACCGGGGATAGACTTTTAATTTTTTGTGGATCGAGGAACGGACCGGATACTCCTCGGTCTGGTCCGGTCCAAAAATTTGTTCTAGACCGGATTTTGCCCAGCCCTAGGAGTTGGTGTTTTCTGAATTGATGTAAATGAATATATAAAATGTGTGTAATTTATTATATTGAGATTAGATTTTTTTTTACAAGTCAAATGCGAAATAATTTATTAATAGTTTGGTAAAGATTCTAGATATTTTATTTTTGTATTAGTCAAATAATAATTTATTAGGTTAAGATTTTAAATTGTTTGTATTTTCTTATACATAAAATAATTATTTTTATCATGTATTAGGTTAATATTCAAAAATGTTGTAATTTTTCTAAATAAAAATAACTTATCATTTAATAGGATAAGATTATAAAATATTTTTTTTATATTAGTTAAAAATAATAATTAATTAATAAATAAATATTATAGAAGATTTCCTATTATATAAAATAGAAATATAAATACATTATTCTCCAAAATAGGGAAGCTGTTGGAATTGGAGCCAATTTTTTTTTGGAGAATATGATATTTGGTTAAAATGCACCAAAATTGATTAGTCTCTATATCAATTTGGTACATTTTAACTAAATTCAGTTATTATTGTCACGTAGCTGAATTTCAGTTTTTCTTGGGTCTATCTGAGCGTATCCTCTTTCCCTTTGGGCAAGGGTACCACCATCTTGACCCCCAGATTCCGTTATAGTAGAGCCTCAATTGGTCAATGATGATGATGATGATGATATTTGGTGCTCTAATTTGACAATTTTTTTTAGAAAAACTGGTGAAGATGGTCTAAGATTTAACTAAATTCCACTCTACATTATGTAACGTGTTGTGCATAAAAAGTATATATGAATCTTATTAGATTGAACTAGCTCGATCAAGATTGCAAAAGCTGAGATTGAACTTAAGGTCGCAAACTGTGAGATTAAGCATTGTAGTTGAATCTAGGAATTATGTAATTGACATTAGATTTTGCAAAATATGAGATTTAACTTTGTGAATGGAACTTGATTTCCCTATCATTTATTTTAGGTGGAGTTGGTAGTGTTTAGGTTATGCACTGCAACAAAAAGATTTATGAACTACTAGTTTACTACAAATCTACAATCAATATTATGCATTCTTATTGCCTAAAACTAGTTTTACCCGTCGTACCATGTACGACTATAATTCGATATTTTATAGACATTATAAATAGGATATTAATAAATAAATAAAAATATAATATAAATTTTAATATAAGCAATTTATTGCTCGTAGAATGTATATAATTTTTATTCAAATATTATATTCTTCATATTTTATTACTTTTCATGTACGTAAATTTAGTGTTTAACAAATATTTCAATATATCTATTAAATACTTTATTATCTATGTTTAGTAATTTTAAAAATAATAAATATATATCATTAATTTTTTTATAAAAGAAAATCACTATACATCTATAAATAAATTCGTCAAAAGATATATGCTAAAATATTAAAAATATTTTAAATTTATTATCTTTATTTTTAAATATTTGTATAAGGAAGTTTTTAAAAGATATTGTTATACTAAATAGATATTTGTTTCATGTTAAAGATATATTTAAATATAGTTAAAGAAGAATTTAATAAGAAAAAGTTAAAATATTAGGAATAAAAATTAATTTTGTAAATATTAGGTGGGGCAAGAATCATTATGGTGGCTCGAAAATGTATAGCTTTAATATATAATTATAGATTGTTGTTTATTAATGTCAATATCTTCTCCATCTTTGCTTCTATGTTTATGAATTGTGATTACATTGTAAAAATTGATCCATGTAATGACTAATGACTACCGATAATTGGCAGCTTTTCCATATCTGCAAAATAATCATTTTGGACGTTAGGGCTAGACATTATCCGCGGGTGACCGACCCATCCGCTTCACCCGACCCAATTTTACGGGTGAAAAACCGTAATAAAGCGGGTGACGGGTGGGTCGGGTGACGGGTGAAACGGGTGACGGGTCGGATATGGGTGAAATTTTACACCCGTTTAACCCGACCCATCACCCGACCCACCACCCAACCCATCACCCACCACCCGTTTCACCCGTCTACCACCCGTTAAATTTATCATAAATTAAAAATAGGGTTAGTTTTTTCCTAAAAAAAGTTTAGGACCTTGGGGCTTTTTTAAAATTTTTTTTAGGGTTTTTAAGATATTAAAACTACTCCGTATAATTCCAGACCTAATTCTCGTCATTCTCAGTTTTCTGGAGCGCCGCTCGCCCTCTCGGCCTCCATCCACTCTCGCGTCGCTCGCCCTCTCGGCCTCCATCCGTTCTCGTGCCGCTCTCTCTCCATCCGCTCTCGCGCCGCTCGCCCTCTCGAGTTCGATCAACTCTCGTGTCGCTCAACACTCTCGAGCCGCTCAACACTCTCGCGCAACACAACACCCGCCCCAATTTTGCAGATTTCTTAATGACGTTTTTGGCTTTTTGCTAAGGGGTATGAATGTTGGTTTTTGCAGGGTATCCAATGTATGCGGATTGTTGCATTAAATTTTTTTATATTAATTATTAAATTTTATAAAATTCTATTGTAATTTTAGAATTCGCGAGTGAAACGACTCACCCGACTCACCCGCGGGTGACGGGTGGGTCGGATATGGGTGAAAGGTTCCGCGGGTGATGGGTGGGTCGGATGATAAAAAAATTTTACGGGTCGGGTGGTGGAAGTGCTCCACCCACCCATAATCCGACCCATGACCAGCCCTAGACGTTCGTTCTTGGGAGGCAGACTTCTTCCTGAATCAACTTAATTCTTTTCTTATTAAAAAAAAGTTCCCGTACATAACTAATTCAAAAGATGAAGCTGAGTAGAATAAAGAAAAGCAAAGGCAGCACATTTGAGGGGAAAAAGAATTGAATCTCCCTTAGCTATGAGAATTACTTTATCTTACAACTCAACAACCCTGTAACCTTCTTTATGGATGAAAAAAATGCATGATCTCGTAACGTGAGGTCCAAGCAAGAACAATATCTTAATGACAAACCGACTCACAAAAGAGAGAGAAAAATATGGATATATATATATTGCAAGAACAAATCGATTAAAGATGTTCCATTTTGATTGGATCAGTTTAAATTCAAGATCAATCTTGCTGCCGAGTTCAATCTCCTCATTGAGGTCTCTGGCCGTCCACGAACTTTCTTCTGTCTTCTTCAACTTTCAGCTGGTACTCTCTCTAGATCTGTCCATCTCCAATGCTTTATGCTCTAATTAAGCTCTCTTCTGTTGAATTCCACGCATGTGTATAATTAATTAATTATGGCTAGCTAGTTTATAAATTTTCACTCTTTTTTAATAGGGTTTTTCTGGTGTGTTATTGATGTTTCTTTAAGTAGAAGTTTAAAAATAAATTAGCAGTATTAAGTAAAAATAACACCCTTTTAAAATTAAATTAATGATTTCTTTATTTTATTTTATTTCCCTTTCAATTTCCATACTTTACTAGAAAAACCCTTTCACAAAAACCCAAACATAACAAAGTCTGACTGCTCCTGACCAAAAAAAAATAACAACGTCTGACTGCTGCCATTTTCATCGTGCCCTCTGCTGTGTGAATTGATTTCCTGTTGCAATTCTCTGCTGCAGAAAATGAGTAGCGAAATTGTTCCCGCACTAGATGGAAGTGAATCTTCATCTCATAATGAAACTACTACTGACTATGAAGATTCACCAGTTTCAAACTCCATTCGCTGTAGAAGACCTCCGGGATTCGCCTCTTCCATGGAAGGTGTTCGACCTTTCGACAAGCTCGATTTGCGTGCAATTGGGAACCCTATGTTCAAAGCCGATCTAACCGGTGGTGATTATCACATCGCCCAATTCCTCTCCTCTGAAAAGGGGCATAAACATGTGGCCCAGTTGAATCCCTCCCCAAATTCAGTGAAATCTCTGCTCGAGAAGATCAAGGAGCCCTCTGTGCTGCTTCTTCAAGGTTGTAATCAATTGTTCTTACAAGCTGATGAATTCCCTTTTGAAAAATTCAGTACTTTAACTACTCTTGAAATCTCTCGTTGTAGCCATCTCACCACTCTTCCTGAAAGAGCAATCTCTGAAATGACTCAGCTTCAAACCCTCAATTTTTCCCATCTTCCCATTGAACATTTACCAGCCGACTTCTTCTCAAAGCTAACGAATCTTCGTTCCCTCGCACTACGAGGATGCCCTAATTTACGTTCTCTTTCGGAGCTTCCGGAACTTCCTGCACTCCAATGCCTCAATCTATCTGATCTTCTTATTGAAACTTTACCAATATATTTTTTTGAGAAGGTCACGTCACTTCGCTGGGTCATTCTTGGAGGTTGTTCTAGATTACATTCCCTTCCATCAACCACACGTTTGCTGAAACTTGAGGTGCTTGATGTATCTCATTGCACCGCTTTGAAAGAGTTTGATAATCTGTTTCATAACAAGCTTTGGCAACCCGGGCTTCAGATGCTTGATCTTTCTTACACTGCAATGCCCATAGTTCCTATTCTAAGAGAATCCCGCCTCACTCATCTGTTTTTAAGAGATACAGAGGTGAGAGGGTCATATTATCTCAAATTTGTAAGCAGTCTCCAGGTGCTTGATCTATCTGGAGCTCGAAATGTGAGACGGATTGATCGCGTACAAGGTAACAAAGATCTCGTAGCTCTTGATCTATCAAGAACAGGAATTGAGTCCATAGATTTAGTATCTGATCTGATTCACCTTCGCCACCTGATACTTAGGGAATGCACTGGGCTAGTAAAGCTTCCTGCAATGAAAAGGCTGACAACTCTTGAGTTTCTAGATATCTCGGGCTGTGAAATTCTTGATGATTTGCCTGAAGATCTAGATAGCCTCACAAATTTGAAGGAGCTAAATCTCTGTGGATGTAGTTGTTTGAAAGAACTGAGAGAGGGCCTTTTTGATCACATGCCATCCCTTGAGAAACTTGACCTCTCTGAAACTAATGTCAATCATCTACCTTCGTTTGCCAACCTAGCTAATCTTGGTAGACTTTTCCTGAGAGGTTTGGAGTTGGACTCTCTTGAATCCTTGGCCGATCTTTCAAGCCTGGTAGAACTTGACCTCAAAGGTGTGAGCATTAGATCCCCACAAGAGCTGAATTTAGGTTTCTTGGAGTGTCTTGAGAATCTTCAAATTCTCAACCTCTCAGAAACCTCTGTGGCAAAGCTACCAGACATGATCAAGCTCGGAAGCCTCAAAGAACTCTTATTGGCAAATTGTCTGGAATTGAAAGATGTTCCACAACTACAACCTCTCAAGAACCTGGAGGTGCTGGATCTTTCTTTACCTGATGATTATGCTTCTGTCAACAATTTCCTAGTGGAAACTGAATCTGAAGCTCAAGTAGCCGAATACCATTTCACTCCTGGTAATCTTCGAAAGTTGTTATTGGCAAATCGCCCTGGTGTGCTGAAGTTATTTCCCTTAGAATCACTTGCCAAATTGGAGTACCTTGATCTTCATGGAACTGGTGAGACTTGTCCCGTTGGTGTGAACTTGAGCGGGATGGAAAACCTTCAGGATGTAGCAGGTTGGGATGGTAATAATATTAATCCAAAACGTCTTCAAGGGAAAATTTCCAACCATGATGAACTCCATGTTGTTTCCACCTTTTTGAGCAATTCAGGTTTTGAAAGATTCAAATATGAATTCTCAAAGGTCGATGATCTCATTTTAAGCATACTACAGAGCATCAAATCAGCCGACACAACCATTGCAGCCACCACCAGTAATGCTGCAGTCCCCAAGGAGGGCAATAGTGTTGCTAACACTATTTTTGACACAATTATCACGGCCAATATCCAGAATCAAACTTCGAAGATGCATACTGATTTGAGGTACTTACTAGAAAACATCGACCTCCTCGAGAGCTCCCACAATGTCAAGAGTAGTGAGGGGCTCCTAAACGAGCTCATGGATGCTGCAACTCATCTCTCAGCTGATGAATTCCCGCTTGATTCCACTAACCTAAATGAACTTCGCCGAGTAGTTGTCAAACTGAAGCTCTTGCTCCCTCCTAAAAAGGTGGATGGCTTGGAAATTATCAAGGAGAAGAAGAAGAGCCAGGCAAGGTTTAGTAGCAGGAAGAACAAGGAGAAGGTAGTTATCGATGATAGAAAGGACTCGCAGCATAATCCGGACCTCCTTGGCTCTTACGAGTCCCTGAAAAGCACCGAAAAGAAGTGCTTGTTGTGTTTTTCGGTTTTTCCTTGTGGTGATGGCTTGGACGAGAACACAGGGTCCTCAAAGAGCTTAGTGATCAAGAAGAGGATGTTAATCCACTGGTGGTTTGGTGAGGGATTTATTGAACCTCAGCATGAGGAAAATCCCAAGCCAATAACAATTGAGGAAGTTGGAAAACAGATTTTGAAGGTGCTAGAAGAGAAGAGATTCATTGAGCCAGTGATTATTAAACGCCGGGAATCAGGAAGTTGTAGCATGCAACCTTTTGTACATTCTTTCGTGACTGCACGGGCGAAGGAAGAGGGTTTCTTTAATTTTCACCATGAGATTGGGAAGCTCACCCCGCATGTCACTCGTTTCCAAAGGGCTTGTTTGTTGAAATCCCAAGATAACTTCCCGTCTTCTTGCAATATTTGGGCGAGCTATGCCAATTCATCTAAGAAGCTGAAAATATTCAAAACCATACGTACATTGATTAATGTCAATGAGCCCATATTATATATCAAATCAGAATGGTTCTCCAAGATGAAGGATTTGTATGTGCTCCATCTCGGGAGTTGGGACTTTGGAAATGAGGAGCAAATTGAAGTTGTAGACCAGAAGTTCTTGGAGGAGTTGAAAAACATGAAGCAATTGAGGCTTTTGAGCTTACAAGGATTTTCAACAATGATAAAGCTTCCGGATTCTGTTTGTAAACTTGCCAATCTCAAAATACTCAATCTTAGAGATTGCACTTACCTCGAGGAGCTTCCTGCAGGGATTGGATCACTCAAGAATCTTACTTACTTAGACCTAAGACATTGTCCCATCCTTTCTAAGTTTCCAAAAGGAATGAGGTTCCTATCCAAACTTGAGGTGCTCAAAGGATTCGTGATAACTTATCAGGTTGGTGGCCAACAGCATAGAAATGCATGCACCCTCAGAGAATTGTCCAAGTTAGATAACCTGAGAAAACTGACCCTTGTTGTGAACAAAGACCAATTCCCAGACACTAAAGATCTTCAGGTTTTCAGGGAAATGAAGAGTCTTTGTAGCCTAGAGATTTCATGGGAAAAGGATTACAATATCAATCAAGAACCACAGGATTCCATTGGGATGGATACACCGATACACTCCAGGTGGCAGAAGATGAGATTTTGGGAGCAGCAGACACGCCAAAATGATGCAGAGGAGCCAATAAAGAGCAGTTATTTGGACAACCTACAGAAACTGGTTTTGTACTGTTTCCCTTCAGAAATTGCACCAGATTGGCTAGATCCAACTAAATTGCATAGGCTTGAGAAGCTCTATATCGTGGGAGGAGATCTTGAAACATTGCCTGGAGACGCGAATCAAAATGCATGGAATGTCAAAATTTTGCGGTTGAAGTATTTGCGCAAGTTGTACACTCATTGGCCAAGATTGAGGGGAATGTTCCCAAAGATGACATATTTTGAGCACCATGGGATTGGGTATGACAATCTCACTCTCTTTCCTCCTGATGTGTGGATTGAAAGTGATGAACGTAATTAGTCTCCAGAATAGGTGATGTCTGTGGTGCTATTACTACTATGTTGTATGGAATTTTAGCTATTGTATAAATTACATATAATTCAATTTTGGTATATTTTATATCAGATTATTTTTGATAATAATTTTTATGATTTATTAGAACTTCTTTGATTAAAAATAATCTGCATGGTTAATCGATCATTTGATCAGGAGGGTGTGCGGATACAGACATATCTAAGGTATGTGTATATGTGTATTTGTTTCTTCTATCAATCATTCAATCTAGTTATTTGATCACGAAGCATATTCATCTCGACTTTTGTTTTATTTGGGAGAAGTTAAATGCAGGTGAACTCTGCGTTCGACACATTCCTGCTTCAGACCAGAATGCAGATGTCTTTAATAGACCATGAGCTTGCAGGGGAATAAGCAAATGAGGAAAAGATATATTTTGCATTGTGTGAACTGAATAGTCTTCCTTTCCTTAGTCTAGAATAGTTGAGATAGAATCTCCTCTATACCTTATATATTGTAATGTTAACTGTAAGAATAACACAGATAGTTATCTCAATCTTCTTTTCTTATAAAATATGTAGTACTTGATGGAGGATTTCCTTGTGAAAACTGATTCATGTGAAGATTGAATATGAGTCTATGACCTCTCATTAACAACCCCTCTTCTTGATTGCCTTCTTACTGACTTACTGTCACCTCTCATTCAATATCTCATGAACTATCTCGTATGTTCTTTTTCGCTTAATCTATAAACTATAAATCGTTTAATTAAAATGTTTGGATTTTAATAATCTTTTGTTCTGAATTGGTCTCTTGAATTTTAAGTCATTTTAATTAGGTTCATAATCTATTGTAACATTTGCATTTGTGGTCCTTTTGGCTTTCAAGGCTATGGGCAATGAGCAATGGTGGCCGTTGGCAGTAACTCATCGGTGTGAAATTCAGGCCACAAGTTCAAACAAGAACAATGGGTAAACAATGCTTTCAACCCAGAAGTTCTTGTACATGGCATACAAAAGAAGTAAAAGTAAAAGTAAGAAGAAGAAAGAAAAAAAAAACTAGGTGAAAATTTTCATTTAGTTACCAAGGAAGGTTTCTGTTTTCTTGTCAAAGAAACCTCAGTTGATGTATAATACTTCTTTAATTTGGGCAACACAACGATCTCTTTAATTTGGGCAAGTTCTGTCAGTTTGTTAAAGGAGAAACAAAGAGAGAGAAAAGGGGCTTTTCATTGATTAGAATTTTTGTTCTGAATTACAAACTTGATCTCAAGTTTGTTTTTTATACAGCAAAGCAAGCGTTTACAAAGCCAACACAACGCTTGTTTAAACAACAACAATTTGTAACAGAATAAAGGTTGAGTTATGATCTACTGTGCTAGCCTACATGATAACACTAAGATCGACCTAATCAACTAATGGCTCCATCACCCCTGCCTAATTTTCCCAATAAACCATGAAGTCGATAACCAGGAATTGGCTTCGTTAAAAGATCTGCAGGCTGTAAGCTGGTGGGAATGTGACTGACTGATGAAATGGCAATCCAAATCGATATGCTTGTTTGTTCGTGAAAAACCGGATCCCTGGCTATGAATACAGCAAACTGATTATCACATTTCAAGGGAATCGGTTGAATATCACTCAACCCCAATTCGGCCAATAATATGCTTAACCATGAGAGTTCAGCTGTTACATTTCTCATGGATCTGTATTCTGTATCCGTAGAAGATAAAGAGACAGTATGTTGTTTTTTCGATTTCCATGAAATCAAGGTTTCTCCTACAAAAATTACAAAACCACTGACTGAGCGCCTGGTGTTGGGACAAGAAGCCCAATCAGCATCATGAAAGGCTTGTAGTTGTGTATTTGGAGAGCGATATTATGTGGAAAACTCCAATTTGGGGAAAAATTACAACCTCTTTAGGTACCAAACTTTCACTAGCAACAAATACTATACTTGGTACAATTCTCTAGTTAGTAATTGAGTAACACAAGCATAAACGCCAAACCTTGATACACAAAAGAGTAAAAACATCACCCAAAGGTGAAACACCAAATAGAAAGTACAAGAGGCCAAAAATGCAGAACCTAAAGTAAAGTGCACCAAATCACAATCAAAGTGTGTTGGAAGAAATTTGACACTTTATTCCTCCCTTTTGTGACTCTCCTTTTTCTTCTTTCTCACACACTCTCTTCTCTAACCCCTCTAGTTTCCTTGCATGTAAAGAAGATTCCATTAGGGCTCTTAAATGGGCATACCTTATGAACTTATTTAACCCAAACTAGACATGGGTTCTCCCTCTATATAGGGGGGAGTACCACAATATGTCAAATATTCCCCTCCTACATTTGAATGTGAATCTGGATATGAATCTGAATCTGAGTCAAAATCTGAACTTACAATAAGAGGACATCTATATGTCTTACAATATTCGAGATTTGGGAAAAGGTCAGAGCATACTGCACCATTCGGTTCTCGTTCCAAGTTCGGCAAATACTTTAAATGCAAAGTCTTGATATTCCATGCTGATTGATCGGGGTCTCCAGGCAAAGCTTTGAGATTTCCTCCAACTAAGTAGAGCTTGTCAAGCTTTTGGAATTGACCTTGATGTAACCAATTTGGCGTAGCTATCGAAGGGAAACAACACAACACCAGTTTTGTTAGATTATCGAAATGACTGCTTTTTAACGACTCCTTCTCCTCCTCCTCCTCCTCTGTGTCACTATCGTGTGTGTCTTGAGCCCAACACTTAAATTGCTTCCATCTAGAGCGCATCAATGCTTCTTGTGCTACACCATCGTGCAACTCTTGGTCCTTATAGTAATTTCTTTTCCATGTAATCTTTAGGTTGCAGAGATTCTTCATTTTTTTCAATACTTGAAGATCTTTACTACCAGGAAAGTTGTCTCTATTCACAACAAGGTTTAGTTTTCTCAGGTTCTTTAGCTTTAGCAATTCTTGTAGAGTGCATGCCTTTGTATGTTGTCGGCCACCATCCATGTAAGTGATCGAGAAACCTTTGAGCACTTCAAGTTTGGATAGAAAACTTACTCCTTTAGGCAGCTCATGTAGGAGATGACAGTTTGTAAGGTCTAAATGGGTAAGATTTCCGAGGGATCCGATGCCAGCGGGGAGTTCCTCCAAGTGACTACAATCTGTAAGATTGAGCATTTTGAGACTAGTGACCTTGCAAATAGAACTTGGAAGCTTTTGGATTCCAGAAAATCCCTCTATTGTCAAAAGCCTCAATTGCTTCATGTTTTCCAACCCCTCCAAGAACTTCAAATCTACCATATCAATTTGCTCTTCATTTTTGAAGCGCAAACTTGCAAGATGAAGCACAAACAAATTCCTCATACAGGAGAACCACTCTATGTTGATATCAACAACGGGCTCATCAACGTAAAGCAATGTATGTATATAGTTGAATCTTTCTAGCTTTTCAGAAGAGTTGGTGTAGTTCAGCCAAAGCTTACAAGAAGAACGGAAATTGTTTTGAGATTTCAACAAACAAGCCCTCTTGGAGGCGGCCGTGATACGCTGAGTGAGCTTGCCATTGTGGTTGTCGAAATCAAAGAAGCGCTCTTCCTTTGCTTGTGACTTGATGTAATTGTGTACCTCAACTTTCATAGACCATCTTCTTTTTCTTTTTGACTTGCAAATGAATTTCTTCTCTTTCAGAACTTCCAGAATTTGCTCTCCACTCTCCTTAGTCATACACATGTCTAGTTTGGGATTTAAAGATGTTGGATCTAGGTGATTTAGGCTTTGGTTTAGAGTGGGCTGAGGATTTTTGGTGGAACTAGCAGGCTCAAAAAATCCCTCACCATACCACAAGTTGAGTAAGACCGTCTCCTTGACCCGTATGTATTTGTTGTCGCTATAGGGAAAAACCGCGAAATATAGCAAGCAATTTTTTTGGATGTTTGTCAAGGACTCATAGGAGCTATGAAGGTTTTCCATTTCCAGTGGGATCATATTTTCGATGGTGCAAACAAAATCTTCCTCGTCATTGCTAATTGTGAACCGTGGATTCTTCTTTTTCTTCTTCTTATCTTCCTCCTCCCCCTCCTTCTTGAGATCCACTTGTTTAGGAGGAGGAATAAGGAGCTTCAATTTGGCTACTACTCGAAGGAGTTCATCTAAGTTTTTGGAATGGATTGGGAAGTTATCTGGTGTAAGATGAGCTGCAACGTCCATGAGCTCATGCAAAAGCTCCTCGCCACTACTACAATGGTTGGATCTCTCAAGGCGGTCGATGTTTTTTAGTATATATTCCAAATCGGCTCGTGTCCTTCCAAAGCTCCTCTTGAAAGTTTGACTTATCATGTTAGCAACATTGATGGTGGTAGTGGAGCAAGAGGCTGATTTGATATTCTTCTCAATGTTTGAAATGAGATCATCGAGCTTTTTGAATTCATAGATGAATCGATCAAATCCCGAATCACTAATAAAAGTGGAAACAAGATGAAACTCATCGGGGTTGGATACTACTTTTTCTTGAAGATGATCTTCCTTCCCACCGGCGTGATCTCCACTGAAATCAATCTTGTTACTTTTAGGACGCACAAACTCTTTGAGGTTTATGAGGTTAGACAGCTCTGGTAGTTCTTCCTCTGATGTTTTTGAGAGATGGAGTGTTTGAAGGTTAGTAAGGTTGGCAAAGGAAGGTAGATGACTAACACTGGTTTCGGAGAGATCAAGCTTCTCAAGGCAAGGCATTTCATCAAAAAGACCCTCTCTCAATTCTTTTAAAGCACTACACTTGGAGAGATTGAGCTCCTTTAAGTTTCTGAGGCGGTGTAGGTCTTCAGGCAAATCGGCAAGGATCTCACATCCCGAGATGTCAAGCACCTCGAGATTTGTCAGCCTTTTCATTTCCGGAAGATGTACTAACATAGTACATTCCTTGAGTATCAGGTGGCGAAGGTGAATCAAATGTGAAATAAACTCAATAGATTCAACTCCAGTTCTTGATAGGTCAAGAGCTACAAGATCAAGGCTTTCCTCTAACCTCTCAATGCCGGTGAGTTTTTGAGCTCCGGAAATGTCAACCATCTTAAGGATTGGTAAAGATGAATCACTCCAAACACGAAACTCTTTTATATCTCTTGCGAATAGATGAGTGAGATGAGTGTGACTATAAACTTCAAGTACAGGAAAGGCGGTATAAGAAACATCAATCATCCTAAGGTTGGGGTACCAATAATTGGTATCTGTCAAAGTGGTGCAATGAGATAGATCAAGAACCTCAATTTTTTCCAAGAACTCCGTGAAGAAACCCGTAAAGTAGCTTAGCTTGGAACACCCTCTAAGAATGACCCAACGAAGCTCTATAAGGTGAGTATATGAATCCCATTCATCAGGCAATGTTTCAATAGGAAGATCAGATAATTCGAGGTATTGAAGTGTAGGCAACTGAGGGAATTTTGGAAGGGAATGGAAATTAGAACAATCTCTAAGGGTAAAGGAATGGAGATTTCTAAGCTTGGAAAAGAATTCATCATCAGGTAACTGTTTGATTGGAAGGTGAGACAAGGTGAGGCTTTGAAGCTGAGTGATTTCAGAGATTGCATCAGGAATAGTGGTGAGGTAGCTGATACCAGAGATTTCAAGAAAAGTTATCGTTTTGAATCTTTCAAAAGAGAAGTGAGCTTGTAGAAGCAACTCACAACCGCGAAGTAGAAGCATAGAGGGCTCCTTCATCGTCTCGAGTAAAGGGTTCACAACGGCAGGGGTGGGATTATTCAATGTCAAGTATTTATGGCCCTGGTCTGGGGAGATGAAATGCCTGAGCCGATGATTGTCATCAATCAAATTGACTTTGGCTCCAATCCTCCCAAGTCCACCAAAATCCAACAAATCAAAAGCCCGAATACCTTTTCTGGCGCCAAATCCCTGCTGAGGCTGAGTTTCAATTTTTCCTCCATCCACAACTTGGTTACTCATTTCTGCTGTGGACATTGAAACAAAGTTTCACACATCAATTATGACATTCAACACCCTAAAATTGAGATATAACTTGCTTTAAGGTGGACACAAATACAGATTGCCCAGGTAATTAAAACATAGTGTAGTTATGCGATAAATTAAAGATATATAGAAACATACCGATGAAAGGCTGAGATGAATATTTGAAAGAGGAGAAATTTTTGTGGGAGTTGGGATGATTAGATGACCCGTCTTGAATCTATATGAATATATACACTACATTTGCCCTGGCCAAGTTCAGCTATATTTAAAAAAAATATTGTTTAAAATTTTATTTTATTTTTCTATCTCCAAGATGTAAGTTATGCGGTAGCACTCTTTATAAGGGGCCCTATCTCAAGCTATATGATGATAAATTTTTAAGTGGTGATCTAATCTTCTTTACTAATACCCCCAATAGTTCATGCTGGAAAATAATTGATCATCTGTGATATGATTTGTCACATTAGCTGGATAACTGACAAAACAGATAATTAACCACTATTCTGTGCATTTTTTGATACGCGATAATTATGCTAGAAAATATATTGGAATAATTAGTTATATTAGGTCTTATTTGGAATATTATGTTTCCTTTTATTTAGGGATTCGATTTTATCCGTTAAGTAACGTTATCTTTTAATTTCAGCAATTAGGGTTTATCGGGTTATTATAAATACTCTTCTATTGTTATCTTTTCAATCAATCAATGAATAAAATTATCCCTTTTCTCTAAACTCATTTATCGTTCTTTTTATCGTTCTTCAATCCCGTGGCAACCAACCACGTTTATCCCGAGTCGGAATCCACACCGGATTAGGCTCAACCCCCTTGACCAACAAGGGTTCGATACGCGATCCACACCGGTTCCGTATCATTTTTACAGGTTTGTCAACTTTGTTAAATTCACTCAAACCAGAAATCAATCAACACACACTATGTGGAGAATTATCCTATCAAGCACATGTAAATTACATTTATACATGTGTAATCCTTACACTCTTTACAATCAACACACAACATGTTTTATGTGTGTTTCACGGGAGGCAGTAACTTCGCCCCTCCGTTACAACTCCGGAACAATACCTTCGTTCCGATCTCCACACAAATACCTTTTCCACTACCCATATATATACTAATAACTATCAACTGCCAATAACCGCCAATAACCACTTTGAAAGACAGTTATATAACTTCAGTAAATAAACTTAATTAATAAATCTAATTACCAAACCAAGTTTAATCCCAACAAGTCTCTTATAGGATACACAGACACTGATTTGGCAGGAGACTTGGATGGTAGAAAGAGCACTAGTAGGGTTATATTTTTTCTTAGGAAGAATCCAATTACATGGACTTCTAAGAAACAGAGAACAATTGCATTATCATCCTGCGAAGCTGAGTATACTGCATCAACATCAGGAGCATGTCAAGCCATTTGGTTGCAAAGTGTACTTGAAACATTGGAAGGAAAGAAGTGCACGGTGCCAGTTCTGTATGTGAACAACAAAGCAATAGCACTTGCTAAGAATCCCGTGTTTCATGATAGGAGCAAACACATTGATACTAAGGTGCATTTCATAAGGGATTGTGTTGAAAAAGATGTGGTCAAGATGGAGTTTGTCAGAACAAATGACCAACTTGCTGATTTATTAACTAAACCTTTAGCAAGACAGAGGTTTGGTGAATTGAAGGTTAAAGTTGGAATGAAGTAACTAATCAAGCTTAAGGGGGCATATGATGGAATGTTAAGCTTGTATTTATATTAGTATCATTTATGTTATGTTGATCTATACTAGTATAGTTTGTTAGTACGGTCTGATGTTGTCTTGTGTATTAAGTTAAGAAGAAGTCAGTTGCAAAACTGGCGCCATTAGTTAGTTATTATCAACTGTCGCTCATAGCAGTTATGTGACAGTTATGTATGTAAGTATTTAAGGTTGTGTTGTAAACAGGAATATGGTTAATCATGTCGTGTAAAATCAGAAGTTCAATACAAGATAGCAGTGTTGAACAAATCTCTTTTCTTGATTTGTGTTTCTTTACAAGTTACATACAAATTCTGATTCTTCAAACTTTTAAATTTATAATTGAAATTACTCTCCAATAATCGGTATTAACTTACTTACGTTTTTTAAGGGCATATATTAGAATATAAAACTATGATTTTGATGGTTCTAAACGCCATTGGCATTAAACATCTAGGAAAAATTCACGAGGTCGCCGATTTGAGCTAATGTAGTCAACATGACAGGAAGAGCGCACTTAAAGATTTTAAAGACGCGTGAAAAGCTTGCACGAGTAGCATATTAGTTTTGTTAAAGCTAGAATCTTCTCAAGATAATAAGGAGGATTTTTGTCATGATTTTAGTTTTATTCCTAGGAAGATTTGTAAGAATTAGAAATATATTATCTTCTATAACCGAATTGGAAGTGATATATTATCTAAGCCCTAGAGTAGCACATATTTAAACCTAGAAATTAGGTAGACTAGACACGCATTATAGTGCATATTCTCGAGAGAAAACTTAGAGTGTTCAAAAGAAGAGGAGAGTCTAGGCTAGGCTTTGTGAGTGAATAGTATGATTTATCATAGAGCAAACGAGTGTCAAACTACTAGAGAGGTGTAGTAGTTGTCTCCGGGTTGCTCTTGTAAACATACTCGAGAGATCTATAGAGCAAGTTATGACTTTTAATCCGACCAAACGAGAATTTGGAAGAGGGCGATTTTTGCTTAGTTAATTGAGTTAGTTGGCTAAGCGTTCCACTATAAAAACTTCACATGTTAAGTAAGTCTTTCTTGTTAAGTTTATTTCCAATGCATGTTTTTAAATTCGGTGATTCGAGAGTCGTAACAATTATACAACTTAGTAGAGATAAACACCCCCCCCCCCCCCCCCCCCCCCCCCCCCCCCGCGTTTGGTTCAAAGTTAATTTCACATGATATAATTTGTTTTCAATAATCTATAACTACATAGAGTATTAAAGAAAAACCTTTTCGAGTCATCAGAACGATTCTGGCCCCACCTTATATTTAAAAGTAATTTTTTTATTATTTCTACTTTTTTCTTTTAAATTTGCTAAAAATCTATCTTTATATAAAAAAAATTCTAATATATTTAATAAAAAATTAAAAGAAAGGAAAAATAAAGAAAAGATTTTTCTAATATATAATGATAGACTATTGTCATAATAAGGCAGGAAAAATATTTCTAGTATTAATTTTTCCTATCTAAAACTAACATTGAATTATATTTTATTTATAATAAGATTTTTTTATCATAATAAGGTAGAAAAATATTTTTCCTATTAAATTTTTCTAATGAAAACTAGCATTGGACCATATTTTATAAAAATAAATAACACTTACCTAAAATTCTATCTAATTTTTAGAAAAACTAACATTCTAAGATATTTAATAAAAAATGAAAGGAAAGAAAAAATAAAAGAAAAGATTTTTTAATATATAATGATAGATTCTTATCATAATAAGGTAGGAAAATTATCTATAACTATATATCAAAGTTGTACCTTTTCTAGCCACCACATCAATTCTAGCCCTACCTTATATTTAAAAAATAATAATTTTTATTTATATTATTTTTGTTTTTACAATTAAATTTCTTTCTATCTATTTATGTGAAAACTAATTCGAAATTTCATTGAAAATAACGAAAATAATTATATATTTATATTTTTTTCTATTTATGTAAAAGATTTATCTTAAATTAAATTATGATAAAAAATACGAATTTTAAATATCTATGAAATTACTTGCCTAAATTAAATTTTGATAAAAAATTATTTTATCTTTTCCTTAATTTTCTTTTTGGATTATTTATGTAAATATAGAAGATTTTTTATCTTTAAAAAAATTCTATATTTATTCATATTTTCTTATTAATTATCTTTGTAGCTTTTTATTGAAAATATTTATAAGAACTAAATGATTTTAAAAAAATTATAAGAATCTACTTTATTTTTGGCTTTTTATTTATGTTTGTAAATGATTTATAAAATTAATGACTCTCATCATCATCATCATTGACCCAATGAGGCTCCGCTACAGCGAAATCTGGGGGGTCATGATGGGGGTACGCCCGATAGACCCAAGAAAAACTGAAATTTAGCTATGTGGAAATAATAATTGAATTTAGTTAGAATTCACCAAAATTGATATTCTAACTAAATTCAGTTATTATTGTCACATAGCTGAATTATCATTAAGCTATCAAAATTATATTGCGCTCACCTTGACGTTTTTAGTTGTGTTTCAAATTATATTGGGCTCACCTTAATGATTTTTCTAATAAATAACAATTTTAGTTGTTATTTTATATTGTTATTATATATAACTAAAATTCATGAATGCATCTTGAATTATTTTATATTGTTATTGTAATATCCGCTAAATTCTAAATAAAATAAAATGGGTAATTATCCCATTAATTTTTTTTTTCTCAAATAGAGAATTTAATAATCTTTATAATTTCATATTATATTATGAAAAGTTATAAAAGTTTACTACAATGACAATTAAGAATTTATTTAAATATATTAAGCAAGTCGAGTATTTATTTAAATATTTTTTTGTTAAAAAGAGAGTTTAAATATTTTTATAAGTTCTTAATAAATTATAAAAAGTTTATAAATGAGTATCAAAATGGCAAATAAAAATTCACACAAATATAAGGCATGTTAATTTCGAATTTTATTTAATGTCATACTACAATACAAGTAAAAATATTAAGAATAGCAAAATGAAAAGGGGCGAGAGGGGGGGGGACTCAAACCCGAGACCTCTTGCACCCTTCATAAACCAACAAACACTCATTTCCGCTATGCCATTGTAACTTATCTACTCAAATAGAAATTTTATTTGTTTTATCTCCTTCTTTTCTTCTTCTTCCAATTTGAGACATCAGACATGTCAAGTCTGATTGACGTAGAATCAATCCATGGCTTCTCCTTCCTCCCAATTGCCATGGAAGCTTGTATTGACCACCAAAATTACATCATCCTTAGTCATCCTTCAAGTAGCACACTTCCTGTAATATCCATATTCGTTTTAGGTCTCGTAAGTCGGAAAACGGATTTCCTTCACTTACAAGCATTTAAGTTTCTTGACCCGCAACTAAACTTGTAAAGCAAATTAAGTAGTAAACCGTTTGACAACCAGTGGACTATACCCTTGTTCTTCCTATGTAAATTATATCTAATATATATATATATTCTTTTTTCTTTTTAGCTAAAACTGGGCCCGAATAACCTATCAAATTATCAAATCTTTCTAATTTATATATAATCTATCCCGAAAATTTATCCAAACTCAACCGTATCTCTCAAATCTCGGTAAAACCCTCTATATTAATAACCCTTCTTTGGAGCCAATCAAAGTCCCCTGTTTTGCGGAGAAGGTGTTCCGATCGATCTCGCCTGGCTTGGGGATTAGCGGCACGATTACGCCACCGGCTGGATTTAGCGGATTCCGATCGATCGTCAAGCGGATCAGGGTGTGTTCCGCGCTTGTCACCGGTCAACCACCGCAACCTCAGCGATTCACCGGTGATACCCATTCTCGTCGGCGATCCGGTACCGACGTCCCGGTGAGTCCCGCCCCTTAATTCAGTCATCTTTCCATGTTTTTTTCTCTCTCGTCGGTTTGGTTGAGCGTATCGGGGGTAGGGTCTGGGGAAAAGGGTTTTAGTGACTCCACAGTTCAGGTCCGAGTGGGCCGTCGTCGACGATGCCAACTAGGGGAATCGCCTTTTGTCATCCACGGTGGATCGTTTAGTCGAGGAGGAAGGAGAGGTCGGTGGCGGCGGAAATTAGAACAGGTGGTGGGTCGGAAAAAGGAGCAGAAATTAGGAGAGGGGTGTCGTTGCAGAGTTGCCGGCGGGAGAGGAATTTCGGAACTTCGGTCTGTTCGGGTGAGGAAGATTAGGGAGTGGGGCCACGGTTGAAAAGTCAAGCAGGGTGGGTATTGCAATCTCTCGTGTTGAGCAGTGGGGATAGACAATTAATTTTAATTGGTAGCTAGTGCTTAATTTGTATTTGGGCTTTTTCTTATTATGACTAGCTGGGCCGATCAAATTGGACAAGGGAGAAGGGTGTTGGTGTGGATTGGGTTTAGGTGGCTGGTACCAGGTAGTGATAATATAAATTAAATTAGTACTAATTAATATAAGGGATCACTAACTATTAGTATGGGTTAGTATTTATATCTAGTGTCTTCAAGTATATACAAATATGTATGGGTTTGAAACGGGTGAGCCCTAATTTGAGTACATATATATATCAATCAATCGTGATTATGGGTTTGGATTAAGATTGTTAACATAGGTTGATGGCTATTAGTAAGTTATAAATACTCTTTGTAAATTTTAAATTGGTAAGAGCTACGTATTATATTAGGAAGTAGTAATTCGTTTATGTTAGTAATATAATTACGTTAGTAGTTAGTAGATAGATAAGTCGTTAAGGGTATAAAGTATATAGTTGATACCCGTTATGATAACGGGTGTGGTTGATCAGGTATTTAAGTGTGCTCATTATTATGTTTAGGGAACTGCTTTTGCTCAAGATCTTAGTTTTGCCCACGCCAAAGAATCCCTTGTCTGAGGTAAGTCGTTTTTCGACTTGCTCGGTTCTTCTCTCCCTTGTTAGATTGCGTATCGATATTGTAGGGCGGGTTTTGGGAACTAGTCCCGAATGCCTTTATAAACTGTTTTGAACTTCTTGTATTGTTGTGTGTGAAATGGTTTGAACATGTTTTATCGGAAAAATATTTTGGAACGTTTTCTCTGTGTTGGTACCGTTTCCGACACGGCCCATCGTAGCTGGTGTGGAGGAAGTGTTGGCTACGTTGACCCGTGTGACTGGGAAAATCGTGCCCCTTCAGAACGAAAAATTATTATCTGTGTGTTTTTGGCAAGTGCTCCAGTGGAGGCTTAGCCGGGGTTAGAAGGGAGATTGTGAAGTGGAGTGGGAGGGCCTGCCTCTACACTCGGCGCGGTGATGAGCGCCTTGGAAGTCGGATTGTGAAAAAAGGAGGAATTGCATTGTATGAGATTATGAATGTGAACGCGTATGTGGCCTTGTGTGACTGATATAACTAATTTAGGTATTGGCCTTTAGAGTTATGATTGCGATTGTGGATTTGTATGCTGACTTTAGATAAATGATTTCAAAGCGTTCTACAATTTCCGTATTCTCTCTAGCTTGGTAGATTAGACGCTGACCCTTCGGGGAATATTTTTCAGTTCCAGGTATGAACCAGGAAGCCGTGCAGGAACCGAGGCCAGATGGCGGGCCGGAGCGGTAAAGAGTGCGTGTCATAGTGGGATTGGTTTTATACTAGTTTATTTGTAATAGTTAGGATGTTGATTTTAATATTTGTTAGACGGAGTTAGTATTATGTTTCGTTTATTATCATTTTGTTTGGATAGTTCAGTACTAGTAAGTATTTTGTCGGATTTGGATACTTAGATTTTCGGGAATTCATGCATAACTAAGTTTTCTATATTTTTATTAAAATAAAGGTTGGATGTTTTCACTTTGTTTTCTCGTCGTGCCCGCGTTGCAAGATCCTAAAGTGTAGTTGTCAACCTATTTAATAGTACCTAGTAAGGTCTATTTCCTAGTAGCGCCCCGTCGAAAGTCGGGGTGTTACACTTCCATCCAATCCACATGAAGATCCCCCTCCATCAATGGTCAAATTCAAAAGTGGTGGATCCATGGAGGGGTCAAATTTCTCTATTTAAAGGGTCCAATTTCCATTGTTTCAATCCCACCTCTCTTCCCTTCTCTTCCTCTAGTGAAATTGCTCTCTTCCAATTCAAAAATCAGCCAAAAAACCCTTAATTAATTGCTGATTTTTCCCCCAAATCACCACAAAACCCTAGTTTCTTCACCCCGGGTCGCCGGACCACCAAGGCCGCCGCCTCCTCTAGCCGTGCGCCGGACCACCAATACATTGTAAGAATCATAAATATAAATTGTTTTCATGAAATTCGGATTTAAAAAAAAAAAAAAATATTAGATTGCATCCTAGTAATATATTTTAAATAAAGGAGAAGATCTAAGTTGTTAGACAAAATAAAATCAATTTTATTATATTTCCATTGTACATAAATAACTTTATTATCATGCATGTCTTTTTACATAAAATAAATCTTGATATACATGCAAAGTGTAATATAAACAATATGTATATTCTCTTGGAAGTTATTATAAATATAAAAAGATCTAAGTTGTTAGGGAAGATAAACCAATTTTATTATTTCCCTTGTACATAAAAATAATTAATACTATGCATGTTTATTTTTATAAAATAAAATCTCAATAGACATAGAAACCCTTATAAATAAAATAATGGGTTAATATCACTAATTTTATATACTTGGAAAGAATATTATAGTAGTATGTGTACATTACTTAAAGTTTATAATATAAATAAAGACCTAGACCTAAGTTGTTAGAAAAGATATACTAGCAATATTATAATATTTGTACAAATAAAATATTTCTAAATCATGTGACATGGAAAACCCTTTTTAATAAGATAAGGATTTTCTCTTGATAATATTATATGAAAAGTATGATATAATTACTTTTAACATAATATTGGAAACTTACTATGTAAGTAAAGGGCTAGAATAAATATATTAATATATTATCTTAATACCTTTTATATCATAAGAAGGAGTTACAAGTCTTTAAAAAGAGTTTATGATAAGATGAAAATAATATAATAATAAAATAATATATACTAGTCATAAAAGATATAGTATGATAAGTGTAATATTCGGTTTCGTTTTTCCTTTTCGATAGTGAAAACGAGTTTCTGTATTCCAAGTATTTGAGGTGTATTGGTCCGCAAGTAATCCTTGGGAAAGAATATTTATTATTTAAAACCGAATCAATAATCTGTTTGAACACCTAGCTAATAATTAGTTTATCTATAAGATAACTAATTAGATTTGCTATATCTGATCCTATTTCTATTTAATTAAAATCTAACTTTTTAAACCGAAAATCTTCCTAAGCCTATCTATTAAAGCCTAGCCTCTCTATTAACCTAGAAGCCAATCACGTTTAAGCCAACCTCGTTAGAAACTAGTTTACCGCCTTCCTACCGAAGCTTTGATGTCGCGAGTTCGTCTTCCTCGGAGGGAACCGTTTGCTTTGCAGATCCTTTTTCCGATCGATGGTGGGTTTTGCACCGTTCTATTGTTAGGTTAATTTTTTTCCAACTCGTCCTCATTCGCTCCTTGAATTGCCGACGAGTCTTGCGAGGACAACTACCGGTCATGGTCTTTCTGATTCGTCGTCTACGATCGTCCCCAATCGCCGCGAACCCATTCCTCTGTTCACTTCTGTTCGACACCGACGCCAAGCGCATGTTGTTCCGATCTTCCCTGAGCACTGTCATCATCCCCGACCCTTAGTGACGCTGGTGAGTTTGTCTTCCTCCCTCTCCAGTGCAGGTGTGTGGTGGGTACTTGAATACTTGTAACCGGTTTTGGGTGGGCAGCGTGGGTTTTGCACGAACGGAGTATATATATAATTATGGTCGAGGCTTAATCAATTCTTCTTTAATCAAGTTGTGGGAAGTATTTACTTAGTAAGAGGAGTTTGAAAGTTAAGTCATGAGTATAATCCACTAAGTAAGTGAACTGGCCTCATTAATATGCAATAAGTACTTGTTCTGTTCGTTTATGTTTATATAATTTAACTAGCTTATGAAAATTCAAATTGATCAGGATAATTCAATTTGGTAACCAAATAGTTAGTTTAATTTGTATTATATTGGAGGTTCGTTAGTTTTGTGTAACTTGGTAAGGGTGTGTTTGATCTTGAATAAAGAAACTGAGTTCGGTTTAATTTGTCTGTTGTGTGGGATTACGTATGAGATGGGTAGTATTGTTAAGTTAGGATTAGAGTTATATAAAAGCATTTTTGGGCTTGGTTTGATAGTACGTAGTTGATCATGTTTTGGTGATAGTTAGTGGGTTAGGAGTAGCTTGTTAACTGTATTATTATGTTGGCTAGTATTAAGTATTTTGGGATAGCAAGCCTTGTCAACCTATGCTCGGTTCTTAAACCAATTAGCGTTTTGTCCTTAGGGATCGTATCTAACCTAATCTTTCATTAATACTTTTAGGGAACTGTTTCTACTAAAGCCCTTCGAAAGGATCTTTCATTTGAGGTAAATCGTTTTCGACTTGCTCAGTTCTTTTCTGCCTTGTTAGATTTTGTGTCGTTATTGTAGGATTGGCTCTGGGAACTAGTCCCGAATATCTTTCTGAAGTGTTTTGGGAATTTCTTGTGTTGTTGTGTGTAAATTGATTGTTAAAGAGTTTTATCGGAAATAAGTTTTCGAACGTTTTCTCTGTGTTGGTACCGTTTCCGTCACGGCCCCATCGTAGTTGGCGGAGAGGAAGAGTTGTCTATGTGTGGTCCGTGTGACAGGGAAACTGTGCCCCTTCAAAACGAAAAATATTTTCTATGTGTTTTGGCAAGTGCTCCAGTGGAGGCTTAGCCGAGGTTAGAAGGGAGATTGTGAAGTAGAGTGAGAGGGCCTGCCTCTGCACCCGGCGTGGGGTTGAGCGCCTTGGAGGTTGGGTTGCGAGATGGAGGAATTGCATTGTTGTACGATTGTGTTTGTGAATGTGTATGTGGTTATGTGTGACTAACCAAAACTAATTTAGGTATTGGCCTTTAGGCTTATGGGTGTGTTTGTGGATTTTGCTTGCCGACTATAGAAAATTGTTTTTAAAACGTCTTATAATTTCCGCATATTGTTTAGCTTGGTAGATTAGTATCTGCCCATTGGGGGATTATTTTTCCAGTTATAGGTATGTTACAAGAAACCATGCAGGAGCCTTGGCCGGATGGTGGTGTGGATCGTTGACGCACGTGTCATTAGTTTGGGTTTTCGGGTGTACTTCGGGAGGATTTATTATTATTATTAGTTCTGTTGAATTATTTTAATTGGAATTTTTAAGTATTGTTTGGAATATTATGAGGAAAAATTCGGGAAGCGTTATTTGGTAATTTTGTTTATGCATTCGGGCATTCAAACATGTTTTATATTCCGTTTTATAAATCTAAAAGTTGGATGTTTTACTTGTTTTCTCGTCGTGTCCGCGTTGTAAGATCCTAAAGTGTTGTTGTCAACCCACCTAAGTAGTACCTGGTAAGGTCTACTACCACGTAGCGCCCTGTGGAAAGACGGGGTGTTACAAATTGGTATCAGAGCCAGGTTGACAACAGGGCACATGGAACTGACCAACGAGTGTACCCGAGGTCCAACTTCAAAATAAAATCGGCCGATGTTTTCAAAATGTTTTAACTGGGGTAGGCATATTGCATATAGGGGGTAGGTGACACGTCGCGACTCCGCCACCATCAGTCGAAGGACCTCCAGTAGTTTAGTAGTTGAAAATTCTAATTCTATGTGTTAGTTTGACCGAAGCTAATCTCATTCGTAGTGTTAGAATTATTATTGAAGTGTGAGGAAGCAACAAGAGTAGGATTGAAGTGTTGGTTTATACGTTCTCCAAGAGCTTCGTAATATTGGTCATCGAGATGTTGAATCTAGTACAAGAGGAGGAGGAAGTGGTCGATGTAGAAGGAAATGGAGCAAGCTAGAGCAAATCTAACCTAAGCATAAAGTTATCAGATTGGAAGTAGCCGAACTCCAACTAGGAATGTTGGTTGAAGAAAGGATGTTGCTTGTTTTAGGAAGAGTTGAACCTCAGACTTAAAGAGATTATCGTGGAGTTCGGAGTGGAGGATATAGGGTTCACAATTGATCTCATTTACACAGGAGTTTGATCATAAGAGGCGAGATTAACATGTTGACAGGGCGAGTCTATGCATTATGAATCCATGCAGACCATATTGAAGAATGTGTGTGAGACAACATGAAGGGTAACTCCCGCATTGGAGGTTGTGAGATTAAGCAGAGTGAAGGTAGGGGATGAAGGACTTAAAGGAGACTATGACAAGAATCCTCATGGAAATCACCTTTGATAAAGTTATTGAGAAACGAGACAAGACCATTTCACAGGTACCTTCGGCTAAAGAGTACCATGGTTCATACTTGCTTGAGAAGAGGAAGATTTGGAAGTACCACATGAAAAACATGTATAGTTAGTAAGATACTGATAGACGATGGAGTTAGAGCCGGGTAATATAGATGTTTTAGAAATGATTCTCGAGAAAGTAGTAACCTTAGTATTCCACTATAAGGTAAAGAAAGCCTATGTTAAGGCAAGAATAGTCACGACAACTAAACGCAACTTGTTGATTGAAGATGCGATTGGGCTAAGACTACGACCTTGAAATGCGTAGTTGGTTGTTTAGGGTGCTTGGATTTACAAGTTAGCATAATAAAGAGTGAAGGCATCACTTGGATCTAGTTCGAGTTGGACATATGTGTTGACTCTTCTTTTTTTCATGGGTTCACCTAATCTTAGCAAGTGGTTGTGCAAGGAAAGAGGAAGTTCATAATGTCTAGTTCTCGAAAGGAAGTTTAGACTAGTAACATAATCAACGAAGGTGTATGGATCAAACAATTAAGAGCTGTATTAGTAGATTGAACAACAAATGAGAAAGGCCTTTTGGGTACTAACAATAATACAAGGATGATGATAAGAATGTATCAATCCAGGGAAAGCTAAGGTATGATTCTGGAAACGAGGAGAGGTTAGCTATGTTGTTGAACGTGGATTGTATTGGTTAGTAGAGACAAGTTCGTCGCAAATTGAGTAGTGCATGCAATTCCTAGATATTTAAGTCATGTGAAGATTTGAAGATGTTTTCATGGAGAGTTGTGATGGCTACAAACCTAATGAGAAGTAGATCTTGTTAGTGACTTTAAACCAAGGATTAGACTACTCAAGCGGGTTTCTTAGCACATAGACCAAATCGTGACGTTAGAATTGAATACTCGAGTAAAGAAGTTATGGAGAAGGAGTAAATGCACCGAGTCACTTCCACGAGAGGTTCGGTTTGGTTCGCAAAAGCTGAACTTGGTTGTCATGAAACATTGCTCGGGTGGTTTGATCATAGCGAACTTTGGCCATTCTCTAGATTTAGTTAAAGTACGAGTTAGTTTCAGCTGAGGACTTAAGAGGAGGACGTCCACAAAAAAAACATGTGCTATGAGCATGGTAAGGGTGTATAAAATGTTGTAAAGTGAACTAATGTCCAATAGGATGTGTGTGAAGTTAGTGGGCAAGGACCTTTATCGACTTAACGGGACCGAACTTAGGGGTCTTTATCAATGATACCTCTATATACTACCGAACATGGAAGAGCAAGCTTCCCTCTTGGAGACTGCATTGATGATTAAACAATGTCAATGGTGTGTAAGGCTCATGGAGTATGTTTTCGGATAAACGAGGAGCATGTTGTGAACATGTGACTTTCTAGAGAGAATCAATATTATAATATGTTAGAAGTATATTTTGAAACAAGAATGCGTCATAAAATATATGGAATTAAAATTAAACTTTCGGTGGGGTATAAAGGAGAATTCTAGTCTAAACCAACATTGACCAAATTGCGTGCAATTAAGGAAATCGCTTGGAAGGTAGGTTACCAAGAGAGTTGTGACTAGTTGAAGGGTAGGATAACTTGTATACTCCCACCGCCTATATCACAAGATCGTGAGAGATATGCAAATTTTAATAACGCCTCAACCATAGGAGGTGTGTCGCGGTGGAAAAGGTTGAGTAATTGCCTATGTATCTAGGGAGACAAAGTTTTTGGAGCCATGCGAGCAGAATCAAGAAAAGGAATGGGTGACCAAACCCAACGTATTGGACACAAACAAATGCAGTATATGCCAAGTTTGGACAGACAAACATCAACTAAGGAATGCATTCATAAGTAAAAGTTGAAGCATAAGATGCAATAATGGCTCAAGCTATTCAAAGATCATGACTTGGAAGTTTAGTGATATTAAGGAAAGAGATGAATGAAGGAGGCTTTACAAGGGGATAGTTGAAGTGTGTTGTCTAGATTTAATGACAGGAGGTATTGGGTATCTTGAAAGGTTTAGCGAATATGACTTAGAAGCGGATTTTGTTTCACTCAAATGATCCACACTTATAGGAAAATTGGACGAATGAACAGAACCATAAGAGTAGTTCTTCAAGGGTACTATGGATAAGTCATATACGAGAGAAAATCAGTCTTTTAGGTGGAGAAATTTACTAGCGATAAGACACATGTGGGGTTTTGAGAACCACAATGACAACCTAGAGTGCACAAGAAGATGGTAACCGTTAAAGAGGGGGGGATTCATGGTTAGTTTTGGCAATAAGGGCACAAGACAATGGGTGGAGACTACACTTCACAAGTACTTACTACACGTAGTTCTATAAGGACGATTTAGACGCTAGAGGGGATGTCGTTATGTGTTGATTTAGGAGGAAACTGGTTAGATCAATTGGAATTAATGGAGTTTCGTATAGTAGCAATTCACACATCTTATTTTGAAAGCGCGTGTTTGCTACCGCAGAGTTTGAGATATGTGCACATGTATAGTTGAGATTGTCACTGACTCGCGGAGTCAAGAGGTTTGGAGTGAAGGGGGAGTTTAGGCCCTAGTACGTTGAGACGGTTGAGATTATCGAGAGTCTTGGCAAGTGAGCTTACATGCTGGCTTTTGCACCAACCATGAACGAACTTCACCTCGTGTTTCACGTGCCTTAGTTGAGATAGTATGTGCCTGACTCTAATTAGATGATCACCCCAAGGAGTGGATGGTTGAGCCGAATCACACCCTTAGAGAACAATCGATAGCAATCTTAGATAGACGGATGAAGAAGCTACGAAACGAGATTCCTTTCGTGCTGGTTCAGTGGTCTTGACGAGGAGTCTAGGAGGCCACTTGGGAGACTGAGTCTAGGACGAGCGAGAGTTACCCGAAGCTCCACCCAAGTTTAGCAAATGTGTTTGCGGGGAGGGTTAGTAGTTAGTGAGGGTGCAAATTCGATGTTTGTTTGGGTGACTATCTATTTCTTCCGACTTGACTGTTTGATTGTTTGGTTGTCATGCTACATGTTTTGGATGTTTAGCATTGAATGTGTTTTTCTTCATAGGTAAATTTGGGTTCGAGGACGAACCCCTTCAAGGGGGAGAGGTTGTGAAACCTCAGGATAGTTTTCTTTCATTATAAAAGTTTCGGGACGAAACTTCCTTAAGTGGGGGTAGTGTGTAATATTCGGTTTCGTTTTTCCTTTTCGATAGTGAAAACGAGTTTCTGTATTCCAAGTATTTGAGGTGTATTGGTCCGCAAGTAATCCTTGGAAAAGAATATTTATTATTTAAAACCGATTCAATAATCCATTTGAACACCTAGCTAATAATTAGTTTATCTATAAGATAACTAATTAGATTTGCTATATCTGATCCTATTTCTATTTAATTAAAATCTATCTTTTTAAACCGAAAATCTTCCTAAGCCTATCTATTAAAGCCTAGCCTCTCTATTAACCTAGAAGCCAATCAAGTTTAAGCCAACCTTGTTAGAAACTAGTTTGCCGCCTTCCTACCGAAGCTTTGATGTCGCGAGTTCGTCTTCCTCGGAGGGAACCGTTTTCTTTGCAGATCCTTTTTCCGATCGATGGTGGGTTTTGCTCCATTCTATCGTTAGGTTAATTTTTTTTTCCAACTCGTCCTCATTCGCTCCTTGAATTGCCGACGAGTCTTGCGAGGACAACTACCGGTCATGGTCTTTCTGATTCGTCGTCTACGATCATCCCCAATCGTCGCGAACCCATTCCTCTGTTCACTTCTGTTCGACACCGACACCAAGCGCATGTTGTTCCGATCTTCCCTGAGCACTGTCATCATCCCCGACCCTTAGTGACGCTGGTGAGTTTGTCTTCCTCCCTCTCCAGTGCAGGTGTGTGGTGGGTACTTGAATACTTGTAACCGGTTTTGGGTGGGTGATAGAGCATATAGGTTTAGGTTTTAGAGCATGTTTTTATTCCCGTTTTATGCATTTTTAGTTAGATTTTTGCTTTAAGTTGTAGTTTAGTTTTGTTTCGGTTTAGTTCGGGATCTACGCGTTTTTGTGCTTTATTTCAGGTTGGAAGGTGAAGCATGGTGGATATGAAGCTAAGGACCGGAGCTAGGAGCTTAGGGGACTATGGTGGAGTAAGATGAGGCTTAGAGTGATACAAGTGAAGATTGAAAGAGCTAAGGCCCAAGAGCTTGAGAGATAAAAACACTTAAACCCGGGTCATGCATTAGAGTCTTGTTTTGACACCTCTATCTTTTAATGCTTGGTTTGGGAGGTACAGTGGTTAGATGAAGCTGAATTTAGTATCACTGGAAAGCTAACTCGAAGAGCTACAATTCATATTTTTACTCCGAGTCCAAATTCCAACTCGAAAGGGGTCAAAACAGCCTCTGTAGTGTCACTAAAGTTGCTGCAGGCAGAGCGCGGCTAAACATGGCAGAGCGCGACCGCGCGTTCATGGCACAAACCGCGCTCCGGCGCGTATCAACGACGCTGACTTGGGCTTTGCGAGATCTTGTGGGCCGACTCTAATATTTCTTTTAGATATTTTTAGACATAATATAAATACTTTCTTTAGGTTTTATTTGGATTATGCTATCTATTATTCTTGTGTTCTAAGTTTGATTGAGTTTGGAGACTTGTGGGAGACAAAAACCCTAGTTTTTGCAATTGAAGATCAATTTGACTCTTGTAAGTTTGATTTTTCTTCAATGACAATTTCTAGCTAATTTTCTCATGTCCAACTTGTTAGTTGAAGTTATATGCATGATTGTTTGTGAGATTTGAGTTATTTTAGTTTGCCTTGACTAGATTGAATGTCTCCGTGCTTAATTTATTAAATTCACTTAGGATTTTAATAGCTTGGCCACCTATTCTACTTCTAGGTTGAATTACAACTAGGATAATTAAATAGACGGTGAAATTTGATTATTCATGGATGAATCCTTTGATTAAACTTATAGACAGTGGAATAAGGTTAATCAAAGGCGGAGAATTTAATCACAAAACTTCATGAATAGACGGGGGAATTCATGAACTATGTTTCTATTGAATGCTTTGAACTTAATTGCATGATCAACTTGACATAGATGGTTTTCTAGGTTAATTGATTAAAAGGTTGTTAAAGACGGTGTATATTAATAACCACCTTAAGCTTGAATTTCATAAATTCACAATAGATTAGTCAAGAGAAATTAAAATAAGGATAATCGAGGATCAAAACTCATGTATGCAATGGATACGAAACTAGTTGGACGCTTTTCTCCATATTTGAATCTTTAATCGTTTTACTTGCTTTGTTTTAATTGCTTAGATTTTTAGCTTACAATCATAAAATCCCCCCTTTCACTTGGTAATATTATTTAAATACAAGTAATATGAGTCTCTGTGGTTTCGACCGTTGCTTCCACTATACTTAGGTTAGGAAGTTAGGTGTTTCTTTGACATTGCTTTTACAGCGACATAAAAGTGCTCGTCAAATTTGGCGCCGTTGCCGGGGACTCAGTAAATTATTTGTGTTTATCTAGTGTTACTTTTTATTTTTATTTTTGGGTGTGAACCACTTGTATGGTTCATACCCGTTCTACTAATCCATCTCTTGTTGAGTTTGATTCAGAAATAGAAAGGACAATCTCTAGGTTGCGCAGGCAAGCTCGTGCGATTTCTCGGGAACTACCGTTCAACCTGGCACCTTCTTCTTCTTCTGATTCTGATTCTGGTTCTGATAGCGTTCCTGAAATACCAGAGATGGCTCAGACACTGAGACAGTTGACTGCACCTGATTTGGCCCAACAACCATTGGCGGTGAAGATACCTGCACTCCCTGACGGTGTCCAATTTGAACTGAAATCAGGACTGATTCGCCTTCTTCCTCAATTCTATGGGAAGGCAGGTGAAGACCCCAACAAACATCTATCGGATTTTCATGCTGTCTGCACTAACATGAAACCAAACGGTGTCACTGATGATCAAATCAAGCTGAGAGCTTTCACTTTCTCTTTGAAAGATGCAGCGAGTGACTGGCTCTATTATTTGGCTCCTGGCAGTATTGAGACTTGGGAAGAACTGAAAAAGGCTTTTCTTGAGAAGTATTTCCCAGCCACAAAGCTCTTAAGTATGAAAAAGAGCATTAGCAACATTGAACAGCTCCCGAACGAATCGCTTTACGAGTATTATGAGGGGTTCAAAAAGCTAATCTCAAGCTACCCCTATCATGGTTATTCTCGGATGGATCTTGTTATGTACCTTCATGAGGGCTTATTGGATGAAGAACGCCGACATGTTAATGCAGCCTGTGGAGGAAACATCCTGAACAAGACACCCGATGAAGCTTTTGATCTATTTCATGAACTTTCTGAAGGCTCTCGTCAATTTAGCAAAAGAGCTTCAACAAAGGCTGCCCATTCTATTGATGCTACAACTTTACATGAAGAGGTGAATGAGTTGAAGTCAATGTTCATGCAATACATGCTGAAAGGACAACAACAAGTCAGGCCTTGCGGTTTTTGCTCCGATGTTACTCATAAGACAAATGCTTGTCCTACTCTTCATACTCAAGAGGAGGAAGTTAATGCACTTGGAGGCTATGGGCCGAATAGGCCAGCATATGATCCTTATTCGACCACATACAATCCAGGCTGGAAGGATCATCACAATTTGAGGTATGGAAATCAAAATCAACATTATGCGCATCCAAACGGCCCTCCAGGTTTTAGACCTCACTTTCAACCTCAGCCTCAAGCATCGAATCAAGGCCCATCCTTATCCACAGATGAAATGATCCGTGCTCTTACCCAAAATATGACCATGATGCATCAGTCTGTGGGCCAATTTCAGCAAGATACCAAGTCAAGCATCACCAACTTGGAAAATCAGATGAGCCAACTTGCAAAGGCAATGAGCAAACTTGAAGCTAGAGATTCCAACAGGTTACCTTCTCAGACGGAACTCAATCCTAAACAGAATGTGAGTGCAATCTCGCTCCGTTGTGGTAAAGTGTTGGAAACCAAAGCCGACAAGCAACCAACCTTGCATGAGGAAGAAACTGAGGAAGACGGAGTATCGGAGTTGGAATAGAAGACCGAGCGCGGGCAAAGCAGCCAGAGCGCCCCCGTGCCACCAAGCCATCAACCGCTCTCCGACAGGTTAAGTTTCTGCGGTGAGAGCGCGGCCAAAACTGGCCAGAGCGCGACCGCGCTCCCGGGCACCCAAACCGCGCCGGCGGTAATCCACGACCACTCCTCGACTTCTTCGACCTCGACTCTCCAACCTCTTCCACCTTTTCCCGAAGCCTTAAAGGAGACCCGTAAGATCGAGAACTACAAAGAGATCTTCGAGACGTTTAGCAATTGCAAGGTGAACATTCCACTTCTCAAGCTTATCAAGAGCATTCCTCGCTATGCTAAATTCTTGAAGGAGCTATGCACGGTCAAGCGGAATCAAAAGCCTAAAGGGAAGCAGAAGATCAAGGTTAGTGAGCACATCTCAGCGGTTTTCCAAAGACGAATGCCAAAGAAATGCGAAGACCTAGGTATGTTCACTATCCCTTGTACTATAGGAGAGATGAAATTTGATAAGGCTATGCTAGACTTGGGTGCTTCTATAAATGTTCTGCCTTACTCAATTTATAAATCTCTTGAGCTTGCTTCATTACGTGCAACGGATGTAGTAATTCAATTGGCTGATGGATCCAATGTTTACCCAAAGGGGGTTGTAGAAGATGTAATTGTCATGGTTTATAAGTTAATTTTCCCTGCTGATTTTTATGTACTTGATATGGAACATGACAAACATGTGGCTCCAATCCTCTTAGGAAGACCATTCTTGAATACAGCCAATACAAAAATTGATGTGCGTAAGGGCTCTTTAACTATGGAGTTTGATGGGGAAAGGGTTGAGTATAACATCTCTAATGCCATGAAATTTCCCTACAATAACAATTCTTTGTGCTCTATTAATGTTTTAGATACACCTGTCCCGGTTTTCTTTAATGTTAGTGATCATGATGGATTGCAATTTTCTCTTAAGAATCTGTTAGTTAATGATAAAGTGGACTGTATGCTTAACGCTGACATGAAGGGAGTTGTAGCTAAGTTGAACGCTCACTATGAGCGACCACCCTTGCTACCGGGCTTTAAGCCCATGCCACTAACATTGTCAGGCAAGAAGCCTGTGTCTTTTGTTTTGCAGGGACCTAATGTGGAGATCAAACAATCACCAAGTCTCTCTAAGTCCGCCTTTCTAGAGGATGGAGCCACTCATTCAGTACAGAAAAGTGAATGGACAACGTTTGAAGCCGTATTTTGAAGAATTTAGCACTACTATTCTTGAATCAACGATTTTAAACGAACCAAACACATGAGCGGTAATGCGTCAAGCTAATGACGTTAAATAAGCGCTTCTTGGGAGGCAACCCAAACTTTGTTTTTAGTTTTTATTTGTTTTCTAGATTTAGTTTTGTTTTTGGTGTGTTTTTGTGTGGTTTTCGGTTTGTTTTTGTTTTTAGTTTTAGGTAAAGTCGGTACATAGGTACACGCAGTCCGAGGAAGACAAGACGCCACCGCGCTCCCACCACCACCACCGCCAGAGGAGTAGATTCCTGAGTTTGACAAGTTCTTGTGATGAGGTCAGTTTTCTTTTTCTCTTTATCTTTTCTTTTACTTTGGGGACAAAGTAAAGTTTAAGCATGGGGGAAGGGGATTCTTTATTTTGTCATAAGTGCTTAGTTGTGTATAGTTCATGTAGTTGCATTTGCATGTTTATATTTTTGCTTGCATTCAGAAAATTTGAAAAAAATACAAAAATATTGCATTTAGGTTCTTATTTCCCCATTGTTTGTTTCCTCTTGTGTTTCAATGCCAAGTATAAGTTCTAACCCATGATTTGCGTGATATGCTGAAGTTGATATGATATAAGCATGATCATTGATTAATTACCTTGATTATAGGATGGAGCATGTATTTAGCTTGAGTATTTGATTCATTCTGAAGTTCTAGACAACAAATTGCCTTATGAGATATTTTTGGCCTTTCATGATTATTTGTTCTCTACATTCTTGAGTGTATCACCATGATTATCTAGCTCTAGAACTTGCGTTATGACTCTTTGTCAAGACTGATTTATATGATTGAATGCATAGCATTAAAATGATTGAGGCAATGTTTCTTATAAGCCTATTATTTCCCTTCCTACCTTACAAGATCCATGTTTTTGATACCCCTATTCTTTTGAGCCTGAAGCCTATTTTTGATAGCCTCACAAAATTTTCCTAGCCTAATAAGCATGACCCATAATCTGGGATTTAGGACTTTAGGTTATATTTTGTTTTGTGTGGGTTATATATAAGTATGGGGGAGTTGGAAGAAAAGGAGGAAAAGAGGAAATAAAACTCTTGTGTGTAAAGTGAAAAAAAAATGAAGATGAAAGTATGTTGCAAAGCAAAGAAAAAGTTGAATACAATTGTTAGTAGTCTTCATAAAGCAAAGAAAGAGTTGAAAAAAAAAGAAAAAGAAGAAACAAAGAGCTTGAAAGTGTTAATGGAGTTGGTAAAAGAAGTTGGGAAGTGTTGTAAGAAGAAGTGTGTTGAATTTTGGGTTAGGATTAGTTCTTTATCCCGGATTTAGCACCACAAGCCAAATGTTATCCCTTCCAAATTTCTCTTTACCTTGGGCCCATTACAACCCTTAAAAAGACCTCTTGATTTTTGTTAAGTGTTTGATCTCCAGCGGTGGAGATTTAGAACTCTGATGCAAGCTTATGGTAGCCTAGTTTTCATGGTTGATTTTGAGTGAAACACATACCTTTAAACACTTGAGAGTTTGAGTGCAAACACATTTACCTTGGTGAGGTCTAGAATGGATGAATGGTCTTTGCTTTTTTCTTGTTATAATGCATGCTAGGAAGTCTTAGTCGGGTTTTTGTTTATATGTGAACGACTTGTTTGATTAAAGATGGATGTATGATTGCATTTCTGTGGTGTGTTTTGGATTTATGTCTTGCTTGAGGACAAGCAAGGTTCAAGCATGGGAGAATTTGATAGAGCATATAGGTATAGGTTTTAGAGCATGTTTTTATTCCCGTTTTATGCATTTTTAGTTAGAGTTTTGCTTTAAGTTGTAGTTTAGTTTTGTTTCGGTTTGGTTCGGGATCTACGCGTTTTTGTGCTTTATTTCAGGTTGGAAGGTGAAGCATGGTGGATATGAAGCTAAGGACCGAAGCTAGGAGCTTAGGGGACTATGGTGGAGTAAGATGAGGCTTAGAGTGATACAAGTGAAGATTGAAAGAGCTAAGGCCCAAGAGCTTGAGAGATAAAAACGCTTAAACCCGGGTCATGCATTAGAGTCTTGTTTTGACACCTCTATCTTGCAATGCTTGGTTTGGGAGGTACAGTGGTCGGATGAAGCTGAATTTGCGAGATCTTGTGGGCCGACTCTAATATTTCTTTTAGATATTTTTAGACATAATATAAATACTTTCTTTAGTTTTTATTTGGATTATGCTATCTATTATTCTTGTGTTCTAAGTTTGATTGAGTTTGGAGACTTGTGGGAGACAAAAACCCTAGTTTTTGCAATTGAAGATCAATTTGACTCTTGTAAGTTTGATTTTTCTTCAATGACAATTTCTAGCTAATTTTCTCATGTCCAACTTGTTAGTTGAAGTTATATGCATGATTGTTTGTGAGATTTGAGTTATTTTAGTTTGCCTTGACTAGATTGAATGTCTCCGTGCTTAATTGATTAAATTCACTTAGGACTTTAATAGCTTGGCCACCTATTCTACTTCTAGGTTGAATTACAACTAGGATAATTAAATAGACGGTGAAATTTGATTATTCATGGATGAATCCTTTGATTAAACTTATAGACAGTGGAATAAGGTTAATCAAAGGCGGAGAATTTAATCACAAAACTTCATGAATAGACGGTGGAATTCATGAACTATGTTTCTATTGAATGCTTTGAACTTAATTGCATGATCAACTTGACATAGATGGTTTTCTAGGTTAATTGATTAAAAGGTTGTTAAAGACGGTGTATATTAATAACCACCTTAAGCTTGAATTTCATAAATTCACAATAGATTAGTCAAGAGAAATTAAAATAAGGATAATCGAGGATCAAAACTCATGTATGCAATGGATACGAAACTAGTTGGACACTTTTCTCCATATTTGAATCTTTAATCGTTTTACTTACTTTGTTTTAATTGCTTAGATTTTTGGCTTACAATCATAAAACCCCCCTTTAAGTTCGCAGCGTGGGTTTTGCACGAACGGAGTATATATATAATTATGGTCGAGGCTTAATCAATTCTTCTTTAATCAAGTTGTAGGAAGTATTTACTTAGTAAGAGGAGTTTGAAAGTTAGGTCATGAGTATAATCCACTAAGTAAGTGAACTGGCCTCATTAATATGCAATAAGTACTTGTTCTGTTCGTTTTTGTTTATATAATTTAACTAGCTTATGAAAATTCAAATTGATCAGGATAATTCAATTTGGTAACCAAATAGTTAGTTTAATTTGTATTATATTGGAGGTTCGTTAGTTTTGTGTAACTTGGTAAGGGTGTGTTTGATCTTGAATAAAGAAACTGAGTTCGGTTTAATTTGTCTGTTGTGTGGGATTACGTATGAGATGGGTAGTATTGTTAAGTTAGGATTAGAGTTATATAAAAGCATTTTTGGGCTTGGTTTGATAGTACGTAGTTGATCATGTTTTGGTGATAGTTAGTGGGTTAGGAGTAGCTTGTTAACTGTATTATTATGTTGGCTAGTATTAAGTATTTTGGGATAGCAAGCCTTGTCAACCTATGCTCGGTTCTTAAACCAATTAGCGTTTTGTCCTTAGGGATCGTATCTAACCTAATCTTTCATTAATACTTTTAGGGAACTGTTTCTACTAAAGCCCTTCGAAAGGATCTTTCATTTGAGGTAAATCGTTTTCGACTTGCTCAGTTCTTTTCTGCCTTGTTAGATTTTGTGTCGTTATTGTAGGATTGGCTCTGGGAACTAGTCCCGAATATCTTTCTGAAGTGTTTTGGGAATTTCTTGTGTTGTTGTGTGTAAATTGATTGTTAAAGAGTTTTATCGGAAATAAGTTTTCGAACGTTTTCTCTGTGTTGGTACCGTTTCCGTCACGGCCCCATCGTAGCTGGCGGAGAGGAAGAGTTGTCTATGTATGGTCCGTATGACAGGGAAACCGTGCCCCTTCAAAACGAAAAATATTTTCTATGTGTTTTGGCAAGTGCTCCAGTGGAGGCTTAGCCGAGGTTAGAAGGGAGATTGTGAAGTAGAGTGAGAGGGCCTGCCTCTGCACCCGACGTGGGGTTGAGCGCCTTGGAGGTTGGATTGCGAGATGGAGGAATTGCATTGTTGTACGATTGTGTTTGTGAATGTGTATGTGGTTATGTGTGACTAACCAAAACTTATTTAGGTATTGGCCTTTAGGGTTATGGGTGTGTTTGTGGATTTTGCTTGCCGATTATAGAAAATTGTTTTTAAAACGTCTTATAATTTCCGCATATTGTCTAGCTTGGTTGGTTAGTATCTGACCATTGGGGGATTATTTTTCCAGTTATAGGTATGTTACAAGAAATCGTGCAGGAGCCTTGACCGGATGGTGGTGTGGATCGTTGACGCACGTGTCATTAGTTTGGGTTTTCGGGTGTACTTCGGGAGGATTTATTATTATTATTAGTTCTGTTGAATTATTTTAATTGGAATTTTTAAGTATTGTTTGGAATATTATGAGGAAAAATTCGGGAAGCGTTATCGTTTTTCGACTTGCTCGGTTCTTCTCTATCCTGTTAGATTGCGTATCGTTATTGTAGGGAGGGTTTTGGGAACTAGTCCCGAATACCTTTTAAATTGTTTTGAAATTCTTGAATTGTTGTGTGCGTAAAATAGTTTTGAATGTATTTTATCGGAAAGATATTTTTTGAACGTTTTCTCTGTGTTGGTACCGTTTCCGACACGGCTCATCATAGCTGGCGTGGAAGAAGGGTTGGCTATGTATGACCCGTGTGACAGGGAAACCGTGCCCCTTCAAAAACGAAAATTATTATCTATGTGTTTTGGCAAGTGCTTCAGTGGAGGCTTAGCCTGGGTTAGAAGGGAGATTGTGAAGTAGAGTTAGAGGGCCTGCCTCTGCACCCGGCGTGGGGTTGAGCGCCTTGGAGGTTGGATTGCGAGATGGAGGAATTGCATTGTTGTACGATTGTGTTTGTGAATGTGTATGTGGTTATGTGTGACTAACCAAAACTAATTTAGGTATTGGCCTTTAGGGTTATGAGTGTGTTTGTGGATTTTGCTTGCCGACTATAGAAAATTGTTTTTAAAACGTCTTATAATTTCCGCATATTGTCTAGCTTGGTAGATTAGTATCTGACCCTTGGGGGATTATTTTTCCAGTTATAGGTATGTTACAAGAAACCGTGCAGGATCCTTGGCCGGATGGTGGTGTGGATCGTTGACGCACGTGTCATTAGTTTGGGTTTTCGGGTGTACTTCGAGAGGATTTATTATTATTATTAGTTCTGTGGAATTATTTTAATTAGAATTTTTAAGTGTTGTTTGGAATATTATTGTAATATCCGCTAAATTCTAAATAGAATAAAATGGGTAAATATCCCAATAATTTTTTTCTCTCTAAAATAGAGAATTTAATAAACTTTATAATTTCATATTATATTATGAGAGGTTACAAAAGTTTACTACGATAGCCATGAAGAATTTAATTAAAAGTATTATGCAAGTCGGATGTCTATGTTCTCTTGAAAATAGAGTTTAAGTATTTTTATAATTTTCTTGATAAAATTATAAAATGTTATTGAGGTAATAACCGCAATATTCCAAGGTTTTTAAAACCAATACAATATAATTTTTATAATCCTTTTCTCCATATAAAAGAGAATTCATAATATAATATTATAACCCTTTTTCTCTTTAAAAAGAGATTCCTAAGTAAATTAATTAAATAAGTTCAAAAATGTATTTACAAGGGTTATAAATGAATAAAAGCATTTAAATAAAAATGATGCATTATAAATCTCAATTTTTATTAAATGTAAAGAGGTCAACAAGGCATTAAAAATACATTGAGAGTTTAGTAAAAAGAATGCAAGAGCCAGGACTTGAACCCGAGACCTCTTGCAACTCATCTCACACGCCCATCCCCCTCAATCCGCTAGACCATTTGCAATTTCTTACTCAACCCCCACCCTTTTTATTTTATATCAACTATTTCTTCTTCTTCTTCCTAGAGACATCAGAATGATGTCTGATTGATTGACGTAAGTTCAATTTGAGCCATTGCATGCTCTTCTTCCCCCAACTCTGCTTGCAAGACCAACCCTAGTGACATCCCTCCTTACATCATCATCAAACAAACACAAACCTCACCAATCCCCTTCAATCTTCTTCTTCCTCAATGGTCAAAACAAGTTCCCATGGATCACTAGAGCTCACCAATTTGCCTATTTAAAGGCTGAGAATTCCATGGTTTCACTCACACAAACATCCACTCTTCCTTCTCTTACAAATTCACACCAATTTTAGTTGATTTTCAGCCCAAGAAACCATTAATTTGCTTGCTGATTTTTTTTTACAAAAATCCCCAAAAACCCTAGTTTGCCTTGCCTTGCCCCACCGGAGCACACCGCCCACGTCGGACCACCACCCGAGCCACGCGCGGGCCACCTCCAGCCACCAGGGGCGCCGCCTTACCCCGCCTCGCTCGCCTGAAGTCCGTCGTCGTTCGTCCTGAGGGCTCTCTGGTTCCTACGTAGAAGAAGAAGGAAGACAACTTGTCTTCCTTCTTCTTCTACGTAGGAACCAGAAGAAGAAGAAGGAAGACATCTCCTCTTGTCTTAGACAAGAGGAGATTTGGGCCTTTTTATTGTTTTGGGCTGAAATTAAAAGGATTAATAAGGTCCATTTGCATTTTATTAAGCCCATCAGCTTTCATTTTAAGAAGGAATTGATGAGGAATCTCGACCCAAGCCTTTCCATCTCGATTCGAGTGCCCATTCCGCTCCCGTCTTCACTCGGTATAGCTTCCCGACTTATATTCTAATTATAAATATTTATAAAATATTTTTTTCACATTTATATGATAATTACTTAATTAAATTGAATACAACTAGCTTGCATGTTAGTTTATAAAATAATATCCCTAGACCATGAAAATCCTTTTAAAATAAAATAATGGTATTTCATCATTAAATCAATTACATGGAAAGTGTAATATAAATCATATGTATATTATATTGGAAGTTATTATAAATATAAAAAGATCTAAGTTGTTAGGGAAGATAAACCAATTTTATTAATACTAATACTATACATGATTATTCCATATAAAATAAATCTTATAGACAAGGAAACATTTTGTAAATAAATTTATGGGACTAAAATATGAGTTTATGCTTGTCAAAATATAACATAAATAATATTACATCATTTAGAGTTTATGTTAATAAATAAAGAAACAAGAATAAGTTGATGGTAAAATATTATTCTTAAGACCATTTTATTAAAGTAGAGAGTTTGCATGTCATTTAAAGTTAATAATAGATTTTATATAATAATAACCTAGTTTAAATAAAGATATGAGAACTTGTTAGTTAGACAAGATAAGAACAAATAATAAAAAGGTCAATTATAAATAAGGCAATAATAATATGTTACTCTTAATATAAGATTTTTGTTTTACCTTTTGTCATAAATTTGGTTATAAGTAAAATATGGAGAATTGTCAATGTTATATACTTATACTAATGAGTTTTATGATAAGAATACTAGTTAAAGATATTATGATATAAAAGACACTTGTTATTGAAAAAAGATAAATTAAGAAGATATTCTATAATAATAAGAAAATATTATTAAAATAATACTAGATGGGAAATAATAATACTAAATTTATTTCAGTACATGTTTCTATTTTATAAACTTGGAAATAAAATGGATAAGCTATTCTTATCAAAATATAATATGATTAAGTTGAAGACTAAAAATATATAAAGAATATTTTGTACATGTATATATAATTTATGGTTATAAAATATGGGACTTTTTGTAGATTAGAAAGCAACTTATATAGAGGAATATAATAGAAATATTATATGATATTATATCTCCAAGTATAGAAATTATAAAAGGAAAATATTATAATACTATGGTCAAGGTGTAGTTTTTAACAAGGAAGTTAGAATAATAATAATAATATTGTTTAGATTATTAAGATTGAGATGTCTTGCATAAGAAGATATTCAAAATATAAAAAGATAATCTAGCTTGATCTAAGCTATCATCAAAGCAAAGCATATGTTTTAATTATAAAGTAATATTCTAAGACATGTTTTCATATCATGAACTAATAATGTTTGAGGTATATTATTTAAATGAATTGGTAAGATTATTTTTATCATCACACCATGAATATGGAAAGCACACTATATAAGCTTGACTAGAATTTTCTATTTTTGGAAGGTACTAGAAAAAAAAGGACACCTACTAATATGTTTATAAATATTACTTGTCTTAAGTGTAGACTATAATGAGAATATATTATATTAAGAGCTTATTATAAAAAGATATTGTAAGATATAGAAAAGATATTATTTTGTGACCTAAGATATCAAAATAGTATACTATAATTATAAAGTAAGATATTGGTAAGCCATGATCATGTATTGTACAAAATATAAGATATGAAAGGAAATATGGGAATAAAATAAATAAGATTAATTTAATGCATGTTAGTTTTTAGGAAGCTTACCTTATAAAGTAAGTAGGAAGTCCTAATTATGGAAATTTTCAAGAAAGTAGATTATAATTATTCTATCTTTATTTAATATGGTTTATGTAATTAAATAAGATTCTATTAAGAGAATATTATTAATAAAATATTCTTGGTGGAAAAATAATACTTTAAGCTCTTAAATGAACCTTTTGGAAATATTAAAAGTAATTTTTAATTAAGATAAGTTTTGTAAAAAGATTAAAATAAATTCTTTATAATTTTAAGGAGAGTATGTATATTTAAAAAATACCTTTTTAGGTAAAGTATGTTATCATATATCTTTATGAAAATTATACTTGCTTAATTATATTAAGAAGTTAACAAGTGAAATTAAAGGAAATTATTTTAATAAATTGAATAAGGATTTTTAAGGAATAAAAAGGATATTACAAGATTAAAATAATAATAAAGGAATATTATTATTTTAAATTAATCATCTAAATTATTATAATAATTTAGAATTCCATTTCTCTTATATAAAGTATACAAGAGAAAATCCAAGCTTTAAAGGAAATTCGTAAATTAAGATCGTTTGTAAATTCCGTGTTGTTAGGTCGGGATTCTCGCTCGAAGTCGCGAATCACACTTTCTGTCTTATCGCAATCCGACCCGTGAGAACAAGGCAAGTGGAATTCCCCCTTGTGACCTTTTATTTCATTTCCGTAAAATTCTCGATGTTGGGAACGACTTGTGTGCTAAGTAACGAATGAACCTATGAAATATCGATTGTTAGATATAACGACCATTGTTAGTATAGTTCGCTATTAATATTTGATAGGATTATTTATGCTAGTGTGATTGTGGCCTTGGTTGTTTATGGTCTCGTTCAGAGATCAACGTTGAACGAACTAGTAAGGGGCGCGGAATAGCCGACACCTCTATATAATCTTACTAAGTCGTAAGTGCCTACGTGTTTGAAGTACGACTTTCGGCATCATGATCCCAACCGCTCCCGATTGCAAGGAGGGATGAGCGCACTCTAGCTAAGTGCCGGGAAACTAGGTTTCCCCTTGGTGGATCGGGCCACCCAAGCCCCCACCCTTTTCTTTAAAAATCATTAATGAAATCGAATACTTTTCGTCACTACATAAGATAAGTGCCCAATGCACATTTAAGATACCAAAACCGGACCGGTCTCAAATGATCGATCCAGCTCTCGGTCCGCTCAGGGCGCGAGAGGGTTTTTAAATTGTCTGAATTAATAACGTTCCCAACACAATCTCGATTCTAAAAGAAGGCTACAATCTAGTAGCCCTTCTCTCATTTATCGAGCTATCTCCGCTTGAGATATGCTCTCTTTCGTATCATTAAAGCCCCACATAAATAAGCCTCATCGTAAACACAACCCTATTATCTCCTTCGATAAGACTTGAAATTACCGAAATACCCCCGGGAAGTTCCATTCCCGCTTGCTTAGTCTCTTAGACTAATTCTTCTTTTCCGCATGTTTGCTTGGCATTCTATCGCCCCTCGCGAATTATGTCAGAATCCAGGAACCCTAGCAAGGCGTGAAGTGAAGTGAAGGAAGAACAAGAACCTTCAAGATGTATTTATCATTTCGATTTGGTTTTAGTTTCGCTATGTTTCAAGAACAAGATGGTTTTGCTATTCGATTTCGTAACTTTAAGCTTGAAGACAATGTAAGATGTTTTGTACGAACCAAGTCTCCTTCGGGAGCACCTCTTCCATTTTATGAATTATGTTTATTTCCGCATTATTAATGTTCTATATCATTCTAAAAGCCTTGGGTGACTTTTGACGGTAAAGTTTGAGGTCACTGGCGGTAATACCCAATGTTGTAAAATAGGGGTGTTACAATTATGAGGAAAAATTCGGGAAGCGTTATTTGGCAATTTTGTTTATGCATTCGGGCATTCAAACATGTTTTATATTCAGTTTTATAAATCTGAAAGTTGGATGTTTTACTTGTTTTCTCGTCGTGTCCGTGTTGGAAGATCCTAACGTGTTGTTGTCAACCCACCTAAGTAGTACCTGGTAAGGTCTACTACCACGTAGCGCCCTGTGGAAAGACGGGGTGTTACAATAAGGGCATTTTAGACTTTTCACATCATAAGAATAGTTTTAATAATCAATATGATTTATAAATATGGAAAGTGTATTTTAATAGGTTTTATGTAATTTATCAACTTGCATGCTTTGAATAATAAAAGAATTTTCTAATAATGATAAGGGTATAAGGTTATGACCTTGAGTGGATAAAAGACTTATAAATTAATTTAAATGGAATATTAAATTCAAGTTAATGAATATTTACTAATTTGAATAATGTTAAACCTTGATCTTCAAAAGCTTATAATAATTAAATTAAAATAAAGAGTTTATAAAGAATAAAAGGATATTACAAATATAAAATAATAATAGGAAATATTATTATTTTATTCATCTCCACCTAAATTATTATTACAATAATTTAGTAAATTAATTCTCTTATAAATATAAGAGATAGTTTAGAACTTTAAAAGAATTTAAAGAAATTCTTATTAAAGCTCGTTCGTATATTTCGTGTCGTTAGGTCGAGTTTCCGTTCCAAGTCGGGAACAACGTTTTCCGCTATCTCGCTAGTCCGCTATCGTAAAAGCAAAGGCAAGTGGAATTTCCCCTTGTAACCTTATATATTCATTCCGTGAAATTTCTCGATGTTGGGAACAACTTGCTTGCCATTAGTAAATGAACCTAGGAATATTGATTGTTGGATATAACGACCCCACTGTTATCGTATTCCGATATTTATTATTTCGATAGGACTATTATGCTAATTTGGTTGTGGCCTTGATTGTTTACAGTCTCGTTAAGAGAATGGTTTCGAACGAACTAGTGAGGGGTGCGGGATTAACCCGACACCTCTATATAACTTACTAAGTCGTATGCCTGAGCGCTTAAAGTACGACTTTCAGGGTCATGATCCATGTCTGCTCCGATTGCAAGGAGGGATGAGTGGCACTCTACATAAGTGTCGGGAACCGAGTTTTCCCTTAGGTGGTCCGGGCCATGCAAGCCCCCACCCTCTTTAAAAATCATTAACGTAATCAATATCTTTTCGTCACAATATAAGATAAGTGCCAATGCACATTTAAAAGACATCAAAACCGGACCGGTCTCAAATGATCGATTCGGCTCTCTGTCCGCTCAGGGCGCGAGAGGTTTCTTAAACTTGCTTGAATGAATAACGTTCCCAACATATTATTCTACTCTAAAAGAAGTCCACAATCTAGTAGCTCTTCTCTCGATTAACGAGCTATCTCCGCTTGAGATACGCTCTTCCTCGTACCTTTAAAACCCACATAAGTAAGCCATACCTTAAGACACAACCCGATAACTTCTCTCTCAATATTGCTAAATTACCGAAATACCCTTGGGAAGTTCCGTTCCCGCTTGCTTAGTCTCTTAGACTAATTCTTCTTTTTCGCATGTTTGCCTGGCATATTCTCGCCCCTCGCGAATTATGTCAGACCCTAGGAACCCGAGCAAGGTGTAAGTGAAGACGAAGGAAGGGCAAGATTCACAAAGATGTATTTTTCGTACCATTTTGGTTTATTTCTGCTTATGTCCCAAGAACAAGTTTTTATGCGTTTCGTTATCAAACATCATTTTGTTAAAGCAATGTAAGAAGGATTGTACGAACAACATCTCTTTCGAGAGCACCCTTTTATATTATGAATTATATTAATTTCCGCATTTTAAGTGTTCAATATCATTCTAAAAGCCTTGGGTGACCTTGGACGGTAAAATCCGAGTTCACTAGCGGTAATACCCAATGTTGTAAAATAGGGGTGTTACAGTTATCTATCAAAATATATATATATATAACTAAAGTTATTGTAATATCCGCAATATTACAAGCTTTTTAAAACCGAATATAATATAATATATATTTGTAATCTTTTTCTCTATATAAAAGAGAATTTCTAAATATTAACAACCCTTATTTTCTTTCTCTTTAAAAAGAGAATCTTAAGTAAACTAAATTAGATAAAATGCAAGAATTTTATTATAAGGGTTATGAAGAGATGAAAACAGTTAAATAAAAATAATGCATTATAAATCTCGATTTTTTATTAAATGTAAAGAGGTTCAACAAGGCATTAAAAATACATTGAGAGTTTAGTAAAAAGAATGCAAGAGCCGGGACTTGAACCCGAGACCTCTTGCAACCCATCGCACACGCCCATCCCCCTCAATCCGCTAGACCAATGTGTTTTTCTACTCATTCACCCCACCCTTTTTATTTTATATCAAATATTCTTCTTCTTCTTCCTAGAGACATCAGATTGATGTCTGATGTGATTGACGTAAGTTCAAATTGAGCCATTGCATGCTCTTCTTCCACCTCTTTGCTTGCAAGACCCCCATTAGTTCATCACCCTTGCATCACCCCTCAACTAACACAACTTTGGCCAATTGTGGAGCACCCTCCCTTCCTCCATTGGTTCACCTCCATGGCCATGGATTGAGAGCTTGGCCTCTCTTGCCTATAAAAAGGGCTTCAAACTCCTTCTAACACTCACACATTCACCATTCTCTTCTCCTCTTTGCAAATTGCTCTCAAATTGTCCAAAAATCAACCCTTTCAAGTCTAGTTTTTCCATTAAAAGCTCCACCAAAAGCCTTCTTTTTCTCCCTTGTGAGCACCGCCGGCCTCGCCCCTGCCCTCGCCGGACCGCCTGCCGACCGCCGCACCCTTCGCGCGCCGCCCTGCCCTCGCCGGAGCTCCCTGCTGCCGCCGCCCCTACACCGCCGGTCTTCCCTGCCTCCTCTTCTCTGTGTTCTGTATTACAGAAAGCCAAATATTAGGGTATAGTATTTTAATCCTTTTTATTTCATAAATTCAATTATTTCATGTTTATAGAAGTAGGTTGTTATTATAATTAAACATATTAAAAATGGGTTATTTTTGCAAGTTTTAATTTAATAAAAATATGAAGTGAAATCTTGTTAGTGAAAAGAGAAGGGAAATCAATTAAATAAAGTATTGATAATTTCTTATATCATACTATAATATAAATTGCAAGACATATATATATTCATAATATTAAGAGCTCTTATAAAAGTATTTGTATAAAGTTATTAGCATAAAGATTGTAGCTTTTTATATTAAATATTATTTTTTTTATAGAGGAATAATTTTATAAAATAAGATATTATGTTGCTTATCTCTAAGTGTAGAGAATATCAAGATATATGAATTTATTTATAATAATGATAGTTTTGTTAATGAAGTTGTTATTTAATAAAAATATTAGTTTAACCTATCTCTAGGTGTAGATATTCCTACAAGACATAAGCTTTAATTATAAATATGATAGTTGTGACAATAAATTAATATATAATATGTTATTATATTGCTAAGTTATAAAAGATGCCTTGCATGAAAAGATATTGTAAAATATAGAAAAGATATTGTAAAATATACTATAAGTATAAAGTAAGATATTTTAAGCCATGATCATATATTTATATAAACTATATATAGATATGGAAAATATATGTGAATAAAGTAAATAAGATTAATTTAATATTATGTTAGGTTTTGGAAAGCTTACCTTATAAAGTAAATAGAAAGTTCTATTTATGGAAATTACTAAGAAAGTGGTCTATTATCTTTATTTAATATGGTCTATATAGTTAAATAAGGTTTTATTAAGATAATATTATTAATAAGATATTCTTTGGTGAGAAAATAATACTTTAAGTATCTTTATGAATATTATTGAAAATAGAGTAATATTATAATGACATTAAGTGAAATATCGTAACAAGGTTATAATAGACTTTTTATAATCTTAAGGAGGATATAATTTTTAAAACACCTTTTTAGGTAAAATATTATCATATGCTTTTATGAGTTTATACTTGCTTATTTATTTTAAGAAGTTAGCAAGTGAAATTAAAAGAATTATTTTTTAATACATTGAATAAGGATTTTTAAGGAATAAAAGGATGTTACAAAATTAAAATAATAATAAAGGAATATTATTATTTTAATTCGCCACCTAAGTTATTATTATAATAATTTAGAGTTCCATTCTCTTATACTAAGTATATAAGAGAATTCCAAACTTTAAAAGAAATTCGTATTTAAAGATCGTTCGTAAATTTCCGTGTCGATAGGTCGAGATTTTGTTCGGAGTCGCAAACAACACTTTCCGTCTTATCGCTATTCTTCTCGTGAGAACAAAGGTAAGTGGAAATTCCCCATGTAACCTTATATATTCATTTCCGTGAAATTCTTGATGTTGGGAACAACTTGTTTACTAAATAATAAACGAACCTAGGAATATCGATTATTAGATATAATGACCCCACTGTGATCGTATTCCGCAATCTACTATTTGATAGGATTATTTATGCTAGTTTGGTTGTGGCGTTGATTGTTTACGGTTTCGTTAAGAGAACGATGTCGAACAAACTAGTGAGGGGCGCGGGATTATCCCGGCGCCTCTTATAACTTACTAAGTCTTATGCCTATGTGCTTAAAGTACGACTTTCAGGATCATGATCCAGTCCGCTCCGATTGCAAGGAGGGATGAGTGGCACTCTAGCTAAGTGTCGGAAACTGAGTTTTCCCTTGGTGGACCGGGCCATACGAGCCCCCACCCCCTTTAAAAATCAGTAAAAATAATTAATATCTTTTTCGTCACGATATAAGATAAGTGCCCGTGCACATTTAAAAGACATCAAAACCGGACCGGTCTCAAATGATCGATCCGGCTCTCGGTCCGTTCAGGGCGCGAGGGGTTTTCTTAAACTTGTTTGATTAAATATCGTTCCCAACATACACTAATCCATTCTAAAATAAGTCTACAATCTAGTAGCTCTTCTCTCGATTATCGAGCTATCTACGCTTGAGATACGCTCTTCTTCGTACCGTTAAAACCCACATAAACAAGCCATATCTTAAACATAACCCGATAATATCTCTCTCGATATTGTTAAATTACCGAAATACCCTTGGGAAGTTCCGTTCCCGCTTGCTAAGTCTCTTAGACTAATTCTTCTTTCCGCATGTTTGCCTGACATATTCTCGCCCCTCGCGAATTATGTCAGAACCTAGGAATCCAAGTAAGGCGTAAAGAGAAGGCGAAGGAAGGACAAGGATCTCCGAAGATGTACTTTTCTTATCGTTTTGAGTTAATTCTGTTTATGAACCAAGAACAAGTTTTTATATGTTTTATTGTCGAACATCATTTTGGTATCACTATGTAAGACGATTGTACGAACAAAAGTCTCTCTCTCTCGAGAGCACCTTTTATTATAAATTATGTTATTTCCACATTTTTATTGTTCAATATCATTCTAAAAGCCTTGGGTGACTTTGGACGGTAAAATCCGAGGTCACTGGCGGTAATACCCAATGTTGTAAAATAGCGGCAATACCCAATTTTGTTATCTATATATAGATATTAAAAGTTCTTATTTATTTTTAGAGTAGACTTTTTCTTAGGAGAGTTTATGAAATCAAAACAAGCAACTAATTTTTTAATGTACAAAATTTAATTAATTCACGATGCATTCGTGAATTACTCTATCTGTCCCGTAATGTTTATCCCAAAAGGACATTTTCACACACATTAAGGAAAAAAAGAGAAAAAAGTAATTAATAGGAATAGAAGAGATTGTGATGTTGATAGATAAAGATGAGAAGAATAAGAAGGGGGAAGAAAATGACTAAAAAAGGTATTGATGTTGATTTTTGATTGGATAATATATGGGTAGAGATATATTGAATGAGGATAATATTGTAAGAAAAATATAGATATAAAAGGAAAGAAAGTGAAGTAGAACAAACATTTTGGAACAACGAAAAAAGAAAGTGGACAAATATTATAGGATGGAGGGAGTAGTAAAACAGATTCCCAAATCCCAAGGGTTGTACTTGTACATGATAAATCTTAGCATTAGTTAATTAAAATCCTACATAACCAGATTTGGACATGTTTTCCCCAATATATATTTCTAGACTATTTCGTAGATCTAAATGATTTGTGTAAATTAGGACATGTTTGGTATGTTGTTGGAATCGGAATGGAATCAGAAATCGCAATAAACCAATCCTGTGACATGTTGTTTGGTATGCTGTCGTGATGAACCATTCCTAAAAACTATAGTTTAAATTTTAGGTTTTGGATCTTATAATTTAGGGTTTATGGTTTTAGAATTTATTATTTAAGGTTTAGAAAAATTAAAATTTCTTGAAATGGATGATACCCTATATTTTCTGTTGGAATCAATTTTTCTTGCATGCTTGGAATGAGTCATAACTGGAAATTAAATCGATTCCAGATTTTAGTCTACCATAAAATATACGGGAATCAACCAGTCCTACTTCTCATTCTTGATTTCATGGAATCAAACCAAATGAGACCTTAATACTACCAGCTAATCTCCGATTATTTTCGCTGCTTAACTCTGTCATGTTGTTTTGAAACAGTTTAAGAAATGACAATATTTAAAGTCTCAAGTTTGAGCACCTTTTAATGTCATGTATTACCATTTAAATTCCCCATTTCTTTATGTTTAATACCTTATAAAGCCTAGGGTGACTTTGGACGGTAAAGTCCAAGGTCACTAGCGGTACTTATAAGTAAAAATTCTAAGACAATAAGTTCCTAGAGCCGGAATTGTTTTATTTACAAAGTCTTATTCGAAGGTTTTATAAACAGAGTTCTACTAAAGAGTTATCATACTGACTTCTTAGCTGTAAACTTTATTTTAAAATAAGTTCATCAATTTTTTTTGTGTGCCTTTAATCAAAGAATTAAGATTCAAAGAAAGTTATTTAAACGATAGTAGGATGAATTTATTTCTCCAAAACCAGAGATAGAAGTTGTATAATTAAAAATCTTTAAACTCTCCTTCCAAGGTTTAGAAGTATTTCATATCATATATGAAAGAAAATTTCTACTTTAAAAGTTCATCTCTTAATTTAAAATCATTATAAAATGAGCTTTTAATAGATACTCTAAAATCGTCATAATTCTTTAAGAATATATATGTGTTCAAAATAAAAATTTTGTTTTAAAATTTCAAAACTTCCTTCAACTATCTCCTCCTTCAAATATAGAGTTACAGATATTCTATATGAACGTCGATCGTTATCCATTTAGTTTGTGAAAAATGCAAGAGGTCGTGGGTTCGAGTACCACCTCTCACATTTTTATTCTCCAGCCAACTCCTTCACTTTTTTTTATCAAAATCTTAAGTTAACGGAAATTAAATCAAAATATCGTTTCTATTTAATTACTTTTTTTAGTTGCTATCAAGTTAACTTTTAACAAAAATTATCATTATTATTATGAAAAATCATAAATAAAAAATCTTGTTATTTTAAAGAAATAATTAAATTAATAAAAATAATCATTTCTTTTTATTAGAAATTGTGGTCATTACATATATAATAATGTGTGATATATATAGCTAATTATAGTTACCATTGCCTTAGAAACTCTTGTACCACTCCATTCACCAGACCTTTTATGAAAGGTAACTTGCATCATTTCTTCTATAGTAGGGGTACATTTATGAATTCCTGTCTATAATAATTTGAATATAATGATAAATGTAATAGAAATAGTTATATTAAGGAATAAAATCTTCTAAAAATATTTACCAATTTTTTCTATGTTCTCGACAAGGAATTGAACCTCTAGTATAGCCAGCAGTGTCATTCTGAGGTACAAACGCACGATTAATTTTACTAACGACATATTGATGTTTGAAATTTAGATCTTCTTTCCATATTTTTAGCATTTTTGCCCAATTCTCATCAGAAATCCAATCTGGTTTATTTCCAGACCTTCGAGTCTTGCCAAAGATATTTCTCAAATGGTCACTACATTTCACTTTCCAAGTAGCATGCATATACCTCATAGTTTAAGGAGTCATCCCCCAAAAAAACCATCTACAAATACAAAGGGAAAACTATCTTAGAAAGATTGCATTAGAACTGAAGATTCACACAAGCTTCTTGATAGAAATCAATAAAGAAAAAAAAAACAGAATTATGCTCTATAATGATTGAACACAAATAAATCCAACTTATTTATCTTGAGAGGATGCACTCTTCTGGTGATAACCAGAGAAACATAACCAAATTAAAACAACCCAAATTTATCATTTCTCACTTTTGTACATCATATTGTTCTATTCAACGTAACCAAAGAAACTCTAAAATTTTAGGTCTTAATATATGCTACAGATTACCTGGAAATCTTGAAACCATGTTTTTTTACTATCCAAAGGAACTCTTTTGAAGCTAATCCAAGGACCATCATAATGTTTATTGTGCAAGCGACCCAATATCATCCTTGGTTCAAATCTGAAAAATACATATACATAATCAATTAAACAAATAGTCCACAAGATGAAAAATACAATAAAACTGGAATTACTCTATTCCTAAAACCGCAATCTTCACGCGACCTTTATCATCCCTAATTATATTCTCAGTTGTAAACTTGTAATATTGTCCGCACTTGATTCTTCGACGTTTTGGCCAGATTCTTCAGCGTTTTGGCCAGATTCTTTAGTGTTTTGACCAGATTCATCCATATTTTGATCCATGTTGAAGTTAAGTTGTTCTTCAAGTTCGTCCTCCAACCCATGGGCACCACTGTGACGAGAATTAACACCGGAAGTGTTTTCAGGTCTGTTACCATGCGATTGCGCCAACAGGTTATCTTTTGAACGAGATGAGATTGAAGACGTTGAAATTAAACCGCTTTGGATTTCCAACCAAAGGCGCATTTGGCTGGAAATCCAAAGCGGAATGCGGCTCTTCCTTCACGGCTCCTGTCTTCACTAGCAACTTCAGGTGGCATATATTTCGAAGAGACGAAATTTATATGCGTTCTGTAATATATGAGTAGATTGTTTCAATAAATTTGATATTGAAAAACACTTTAGTTGATAAATGAAGCTACAATAAACCATTAATTCTAGGAAGAAAAGAGTTTACCTTCATATACAAGTACCTCATTCCGATTGTAACTCATAACTTGCAACAAGGGGACATTTATAAACCAACTTTTGACTGACATTTAAGAAAAGGTACTTGAATCCTTCCTCGTCCATTTCCAGGTTGGGCAAATACTTTAAACGCAGAGTTTTGATATTCCATGCACTTTGATTGGTGTCTCCAGGCAATGTTTTGAGATTTCCTCCCACTATGTAGAGCTTTTGAAGCTTTTGGAATTGACCTTGATGTAGCCAGTTCGGTGACGTCTCTAAAGGGAAACAACACAAGACTAGCTTTGTCAAATTGTCAAAATTGCTGCTTCTTAATGGCTCTTCCTCCATATCACTTTGGTATCTATGTTGCTCCCAACACTTCAGTTGTTGCAGTCTAGAGTGCCTTAATGATCGCTTCTTAGTGGCATTCTTTGGTTCTTCTTTTTCCATGTAGCAATTCTTCCGCCATGTAATCTTAAGGTTATAAAGATTCTCCATTTCTCTAAGCACCTGAAGATCCTTACTTTCCGGGAATGTGTCTTTGTTCACAACAAGGCTTAACTTCCTCATGTTCTCTAAATTTAGCAAATCTTTGAGGCTGCATGCTTTACTACTTTGTCGTCCACCAACCTTGTAAGTGATCACGAACCCTTTGAGCACCTCAAGTTTGGACAACAACCTTACTTCTTTTGGCAACTCAGAAAGCAGGTGACATTGTGTCAAGTCCAAATGGGTAAGATTACCGAGGGATCCAATGCCATTCGGGAGCTCCTCTAGGTTACTACAATAGCTCAAATTGAGCAATTTGAGATTGGTGAGCTTGGAAATGGAATCTGGAAGCTTCTTGAGTGCTGCAAACCCCTCTAAGCTCAAAAGCCTCAACTGCTTCATGTTTATCAACTCCTCTAAGAACTGTAAATCCACAATATCAATTTGCTCCTCGTTTAACCAATGCAAACTAGAAAGGTGAAGCACATACAAATTCGTCATATTGGAGAACCATTCCCTTTTGATGTCAACGATGGGTTCATTAACATAGAGCAATGTTTGTATTTTCTGAAAACTTTCTAGCTTTTCAGCAGAATCCATATAGCTCCGCCAAAGGTTGCAAGAAGATGGATGAGGGTCTTGAGATTTCAACAAACAAGCCCTTTGGGAGCCCACAAAATGTGGGGTGAGCTTGCAATTGTTGTCGTCGAAATTGAAAAAGTGCACTTCCTTTGCGAGTTCCTTCACAAAATCGTGTACATTTTCTTCCATGTGCCAAATTCCGTTATCCCAATGTGTGATGAATCTCTTCTCTTCTAGAACCTCCAAAATTTGTTGTCCTGTTTCCTTAATTGTGTTTTTATACTCAATGGCCTTGCTAGTAGAACCGTGTTGGGAAACCTGGTTTACTACGGGGTCAATGAACCCCTCACCATACCACAATTGGATTAAGATTCTCTCCTTGATACCTAGGCTGCTTTCGTTTGTGCTATAGGAAAAAAGAGCAAAGTACAACAAGCAGTTTCTTTGAATGTCTGTCAAGGATTCATACAAGTGCTGCCACTCGGGGAATTGCATTAAGGCTTCGTTTTGCAGTTCTGGTAGGATCATGCGCAGCATGGAATAAGCATTTTCCTCATCCTTGATCTTTGTGAACAATGGCTTCTTCCTCTTCTTTTCCATGTCCTTATCATTGGAATCCACCTTTTTATTAGGAGGAGGAATAAGGAGCTTCAACTTGGCAACCGCCCGAATGAGTGCACTTGTGTTTTTGGAATAAAGTGGGAAGTCATCAGCTGAGAGATTTGATGCAGCATTCATGAGCTCAAGCAATAGCTCCTCGCTGGCGCTGCAATTGCGGGAGCTCTCGAGGATGTCGATTTTCTCTAATATGTATTTCAAATCAGCACGTGTACTTGTAATATTCCTCTTCTTGGTAGTAGTCATATTCTTCTCGATGTTTGAAATGAGATCATCAAGCTCTTCAAATTTATATTTGAATCGGTCAAACCCTGAATCACTAATAAAAGTAGAAACAAGATGAAGTTCATCTGAATTGGATACCGGATTTTCTTGATGATTTCCCATCCCACAAAAGTACTGAACTCTTCTAATGCAATCAATCCCATCACTCCCCGGAGGCACAAACTCTTTGAGGTTTACAAGATTAGACAAGCCTGGTACTTTACGTATTGATGTTTGTGAGAGATTGAGGGTTTGAAGATTAGTAAGGCTGGCAAAGGAAGGTAGATGATTGACATTGGTTTTGGAGAGATCAAGGATCTCAAGGTTTGACATTTCATCGAAAAGACCTTCTCTCAACTCTCTTAAACAACTGCAACCTGAGAGATGTAGCTCCTTTATGTTTCGGAGGCTGTTTAGATCTTCAGGCAATTCATCAAGAATTTCACAGCCCGAGATGTCAAGCACCTCCAGATTCATCAGATCTTCCATTGCTGGAAGTCTTACTAACCCAAGGCATTCCCTGAGTATTAATTTAACAAGTTTATACGATGATGAAAGGGAATCTATGAATTCAATGGCAGTTCTTGACAGATCAAGAAGTACAAGAGAACAACAGGGCCCTAACGAAATACTATTCAAATTTTGCGCTCCAGAAAGGTCAAGTACCTTAAGGTCCAATAGATCATTGGCTGGTTGAAACGCATTGACCTTTGTACCCCTCAAAAATATATGAGTAAGTTCCATTGTCTCAATTTGAGGAACTGTAGGCAAAGCAGTGTAAGAAAGATCAAGCATCTCAAGTTTGTAATGGGTAACCTCGTTGCAGTCCATCTCTTGCAAAGTGGTGCAATGGGATAGATCAAGCACCTCAAGATAGCTCAAGGGTTCGGTAGATGGAAGGGAACGTAATCTAGAACATCCCCTAAGGATGATCCAACGAAGTTCTAACAAGCCAGTAAAAAACTCATCAGGTAGTGTTTCAATAAGCATACCGGATAGATCGAGGCACTCGAGTGCACGCAGTGCACGACAATCCGGAAGGGAGTGTAGATTTGAACAACCTCTCAAAACGAGGGAACGAAGATTTGTAAGGCTGGAAAGGAAGTCATGTGGCAGCTTTGTGATTCCAAGATGAGATAAGTTGAGGCTTTGAAGCTGGCTCATTTCAGAGATCTCTTTTTCAGGAAGAGTGGTGAGATTGCTACAACCAGATATTTCAAGAGAGGTTAAGGCTTTGAATTTTAGGAAAGGGAAATCGGCTCGAAGCAACGACTCACAGCCTCGAAGCCACAACATGGAGGGCTCCTTAATCTTCTCAAGTAAAGGCCACACAGAGGTTGGGGTGGGATTCAACTGGGTTACATGCTTATGCCCCTTCTTTGGGTCGACGAAATGCCTCATTTGATGATTGCCTCCAATTAAGTCGACTTTAACCCCAGTGTTGCGAGGTATGAACACATCGTAAGATGGGACATCTCTAGCTTCACTTCCCTCGAAAACTGGATCAATCTCGATACTCATTTCTGCACTTCAAAAGAATTCACTCAGGAAGGTACACTATTATCGAACTATATATCATATATGCCATTCTCAATATGTAAATATAGAGGAGGCAAAATCATGCACAAGTAAACGAAGCATTTCTTGAATGAGGATTTTAGTATATATAGCTAGCTATACTTTGTATTTTTGAAAGCTAGGGCAAAAATATGCAATGAAGTATGAAAAGCTCTCTTTTTCCAGATTTTTCAAGTCACAAAATTGTGATTGATATAAATTTGTACGTCTTCATAATAAGGTGTGTGTAGTTCTCATATCTAATAATTAATCCCTCCGTCTAAGTCTATTTATTTTTAAGCATTTTACACACATATTAAGACAAACACTATTCTTACTAAAATACCCCTATTAAATCATCAATACACATAATTAATTCTCCTCCTTTTTTTTATTTCAACCAATGAAGTGGAAATTAATTGAGGTTAAAAGTGGAAATTATTGGACAAAATAACTAGAAGGCCAAATAGAATTAGACAATTAACTAGTTGCCCCCGTCGTGCCCTGCACGACTATGTCTCGGTATTTTTTAGATATATTATAAAAAGATATTTATAAATAAAAATATAATATAAAATTTAATGTAAGTAATTTATTACCCGTAATATGTATAATTTTTTTTTAAATAAAATAAAATAAAATAAATATAGATTATTAAGTTTAAAATTGAGAATAAACATTATTAGCATAAAATAATCTACATTGCTCATTTTCCTTGACAATATTTGATAAATAGGTTTAATTTAAAAGAAGGAGATAAAATATGAAGAAAATAAAGCAAAAAAGATATATTTTGAAAATATGAAAGAGATGAGATTGAGCATATATATTTTATTGGCTTATAAGAAAAAAATCCAACCATTAGTCAAATTTTTTTATTAAGATATTATCTCCTACCAAAAATTAAGATATTATATAAATTTGGAAAATAAAAATAAATTTTAATTAAGTGGAAAAAATTTGCCACGTGGAATATGAAGTGGAAAGAATAATTAATATAAATAGTAGATATGCTAGAAACTTTCAAAATTACAATCTGTATAATTTCTATGAATTAATGAGGAGATGACACGTGTTAAAATCTGATGTGGCGCATTTTAGGAATGACATGTGGCAAAAGATGATGTGACGCAATATGGTGGCTCCAAACCTTATTGCTTTTATATATATAGTAGATTGAGTCTAAAAGCCAAATAGACTTAGACGGAGGAAGTATATGAAAGATAAAATGCCTAGTGCACAAGTACTTGGTTTGATCCTCCTAATGTCAATTTGTTTTAGGAAAGCACTTTATAGACTTATGTATTAGGCCTATACAGACGATATGTGGACTCCCACGTTATATATTAGCGCATTGAAAGAAAATTCTCACGTCTTAAAAGGATAAATATGCTACTTTATAAGCACTTGGGTTACTCCCATAATTACTAACACAGACGAACATATCTTCCCCTACTTTATAATTACTTGGGTTACTCCTATAATTACTAACACTGTAACACAGACGGATTTTGTGTCAGTTGTTGGGTGATCTTGCACACATACCTTCCCCTTTTTCGGTCGAAACCCATACTTTCCCTTTAGCTCAAACGTAGTTAGTAGTTAGTTAGTTACCCTAGCTTTCAAAAAGAAAAAAACCCAAAACTCCCAAACATATTTATTCAAATACCAGGTGTTACAGATTAAGATTACCAATTATCCTCCATATCGATTACAACAGATGATATATATGTATATATATATTCTTCTACCAGAAAAACAGCGGATGTATATTATAGAAAAAATTAACCAAGTTGGTTAAGGTTCTTAATTATATTTTTAAGATCAAACATACCAAAAGATTAGAAGGAAGACAACATAAACGTACGAAACCTCCCAGGGAGTGAGAGAGAGAGAAACATACCGGAAAGTCGAAGCTAGAACCGTGAATTGCCAATACAGAGAGATGAATATAATTAAGAGGAGATTTTAGTTTTTTGGGAGAGTAGTGATGGAAAAATGATATGTATATATACTAGATTGGCCTGCCCAAGCTGACTACTAATTTGCAATGATCAACCTCATATTAAATTTAAGAGTATTCGGATTCTTTTTAAATAATAAAAGTGCCAGCTTGACAAGGGCACCTCATTTTCAGGCTATGTTACTTCTTTTTTTTTAAAGCGTGTTTTGAGAAATGATGAGAAAGGAAAGATGGTAAAATATGAGAAATGGAGAGAAAGGAAAGCGTAAGAAAATAAAAGGTGAGAATTGAAGAGATTTTGTTATTTTTTGTTTGGCTAGAGTTATATTTTGATGACAAATTGTGAGTATTATTTTCTTTTCTTTTCTTTTTTTCTTATTTTGAATCATGTAGTCAAATTCCATCAATTTGATGAGATTTATTTTCTCTATCATTTTCCTTCAAATTTTTTTTATAAAATTCCATGCCTATCTTAAAATGCAGTCAAACAATAGAAAAATGATTCATATGGTTTCACTTCTTAAAATTCTCATCAAATCTCACCATCCAAACATTTTATTTTTTATATAAGGTTGAGATTTATTTTTTATATAAAAATTTTAAATTACTTAATCCAAATTTATTGAACATTTCAACTTTGTTATGACTCTGGAAAGAAATCGTGATCAGACGCGAACATGTCATCTAGTGTAAAATAAAATGCGAGCAATTATGGGACATTGAAGGTACAAGATTGACGGTGAATGGTAAGCGTCACACATTATATTGCAAGATGCAAATCGTACGCGTGTCGTCTTAGATTGAAGCCTTACTCGTCTCGCAGATCAAATCTTCTACTTCCTAAATATACTCCCTTTTATACTCCTCTACAACGTGATTGGGTGATGACTTTCCAAATTACATTAAAAAAGAAACTTAAATATTAACAAAATATTTAAAAATATTTTCTAACCAATTAAAACAAGGGAGTATAGAATGGAGTATGATTAGGGAGTAGAAAAATTGGACCGCTATTCTCGGCCTGTCGGTTAGCGATTTTGTTTATGTCATGTTGAGAGTTGTATTGCGATGCGTAGCTTCTTGTGTGCACCGGACAAATTTTATGCCCATAAAAATTTTGAGTATATATAACAAGTACTAGTAAACAGATATAGTATTTATTTGTATAATTAATGTAAATAATCAATAGATGACCCGTATATGTTGCTCGGGAAATATTTAAAAACCCCAAGTGAGCACAACTTGCGAAAAGCTAACATGTAATTAAATGCCAGTTGGTGATTATAGGTAGCTGGTATTAACATGCATGGAGATCATTGAAGACCCGGAAGGTATATATTCAAAAAAATAATCACTTTCACCTGTCATTAAGATCTCCAAAATCACCTTCCTCTAATAATGAATTGGGAAAAAAAAGATGTCCAATTCTGGTGAAGCACGTACGTGTCGACTAGCTATTAGTATAAGGGAATCGGTTCCAATATTCACGGATTCACATTAAACATGTAGAGTAGTTGGCTGTTCCTACAAACAAATTAAATAGAAGTTGCTTGTTTGACCTGATATTGCATCAACTTTCTCCCATGAGCAGCTAATTAATGCATATTATTTTTGAAACAGCACAGTATTCATACGCGGTTTTATGGTATATGTAGATTTAATTTATGCAGTTTTAATTAGTTTCTCTAGTTTTAAAATTTAGTTGCAAGATTAGGAATCTATACTCGCTTTGTGTGATTTTGCAAATTTAAGGATGAGCAAGTGTGGATGGGTTGGCAACCCACAAGTCTAGAGAGCTTGAAATGATGGGAAACAAGAAGGAGTTGAAGGAGCCGTATCTAGATCCGGGTAATCAAGATTTTTCAAGACAAATTTACGCGGGATGCATGCTCAGCATAAGGGACGGGTTGGAGTGCATGCCAAGACCGCGTAATGCCAAGAGTGTTCTAAAATGAAGTACGTGGGCAGAGGACAAGAATTACGCGATTGCTTATCGGGGGTGGGGGGATTCGATCTAAGCATGTGTTTCACACGTGTCGCGAAAAATGTCGTACGATGCCTTTGTTTTTTTTGGTGGAACGATTCCTTTGTTTTATTTATGGACATTTCTTTAATGTATTTTTGGATATTGTTTATCTTGGGCTTTAAGATAGACTTTTTCTAGGTATACTGTGATATAGAAGAAGAACAACACTCACCATTTTACCAAGCACCGCAGAAGAACGTGCGACATGCGCCAATCCTTCACTTCTCATCCCCACCCCTAACCCTAATTCACCATGCCGCCGCCTCCAGACTTCACTGTCTCTGCCATGTCTCTAACCACAAAGACCACAAATCCGGTCAAGATTAAAACCCAATTGAAGAAAAACACCGAAATCTCTTCGCATCTGACAAAATCTCAACAGTTTAAGCCGCTTTAAATCGTCGCCCTCTACGGTTCTCGGAGGTTTATTTGGATCGTTTCTCTCTTGTTGGTCGTCGGTGACCTCGGCCGTGCATGTCTGCCCATGTGCGTGCAATTGGGACAAATTGTCACCTATGATGGCCCCTTTGTATTCGTTTATGGAGTGGGCTAAACAACGAATCCGCGAGTTCTTCAACTCCCGCACAACCAACGCATCTTTCTACTCGAAAATGGTCCGGTGGTGGTCGCCCTTCTCCATCTGTTGGCGACGCTCTGGATCGTCGGGCCTTGCCGCCTCTCCCAAGATGCGGTCCCCTTGTGGAATTTGTCTTGCCGGGGAGTTCCTCGCCATCAATAAAGGTCGACTTCAAAATGCTCAAGCCGCCCAAAGGCATGCAGATTTAGTCACTAAATTTGTTTGGTCGTTAGCCCCTTTATTCTCTGAGCGAGTCGCTCATGGTGGCAAAGTTTATTGGTGGAGCTGGCGGTGTATTTGGGCTGTGGTTTTGTGGTTTTGATGTGGTCCCTGGCTTGCTGGGATGGGGGTTGTCTCTCGATAGTGGTGGTATTGATGTGTGGTCAGGGCGGTCCCGACCGGCGTTTGCCATCCCCTCGTTGCCAATTGGCGCCTTTCTTATCTACACTCCAATCCCTTGAATGTCTTCTCTAATCAGGTACTACCTTTCTTTGACTCTATTCTTGTAAATCTTTCAAAAGGGTTCATCGGTTGGTCAGATAAATCATGTTGCATGCTCTGTTACTATGCCCTTTTATCCTACGTGAACAATCCTCTTGAACTAGTGTTTTTTAAGAAAGTAAAGCGTCATCTTGCTACAAATACAATCCCTAATCTAATTATTGCTTCTAAACTCATTTGGGGTGTTGAGCAACCCATTTCAAGAACCGCGGTTATTGTTGTCATGAATTATAGAGGTACACCCTCATTTGTTGTGTAATCCTTTTATTCAACCAAAAGCTCAATTTACTTCAACCCATATCTTAATACTCCACACTGTTATGTGTTGTTCGGAACAAACAAACTCCAGGAGACAAAAAACTCCATACCATTTGTATCAAATGAACATTGGTACTTACATCTTTCTAACATCCCTAATTTGTGGTATGTTGCTGCTTGTGCTGATGTAGGTTGGTGCATATGCTACATTTGGACCTGTATCAACAACCTTTACGGATGCTAGCCTCTTGGAACAAACCGCTAAAACAAGACCTTCGAGAATTAAAACTCGATCCTCTATGCTTTCGATCCATCAAAAGGATTGTAACCTAAATACTAAAGCTTGTAACTTGCTTAATAGCTATAAAACTTGCCACCAAGCAAACACCACCCTCCATCCTATGGCTATAGGTGTTGACGGGCCTTTACTCTGGACAACAAATAAATTTATAAGTTAAGACCCCGCTGAGTATAGGTGAGTCAGGATTGTTCCACGAGAAGCACGATTTGTTTATCTATCGACTACTAATAATAAAAATCAAACAAAAACAAGCAAAATACTCACGGCCAGCCTCGTTAACGACTTTGTCAGGGTCGTTAACGAACCTGCGTAGACTACTAACTAACACTAACGACCTAAAACAAGTTCGGTACCGAGGCTTATGAACTCAGTAACGAATACGATCTAGGAGAATTCAAATAAAAACAAAGATCTAGGACAAGGGTCACCACAACATAGTCATGCATATAAACTTGTAAGAAGATAAAGATCATGCCTTTAAATAGATAAATTCATCAACTTTCATTGACTAGTAAGTAAGTTAATCTACTCTCATAAATTAATTCACTCAATCACTTGTTTCGAATCTAAAGCTTGAAACTTTCGTATTCAAACAATATCAACCTTCAAGTTTCTAACTTTCTCTCTCGATCAAGTTAAGACTCAAATTACCTTGATTTTCATCTAGGTATAAACGCAACAAGCAATCTCAAAAATAGATATAAGGCATTCAACACATCATCTTACTCATCAAACCATGCATAACTATGCCGGGTTTAACCCCGACCCTAGATAAGAAAACTACTCACTACTCATAATTATGAAATAAAAATCTTCTATAAAAGAGAACATTGAAAACAAAAGAACTACTTCAAATTAATAAGAAAATATCGTCTTACAAAATTCAGAAGAAACCGAAAAACAAACAAAACCGAATCGAAACTCGTGATTAACGACCTCGGCTAACTCTCGTTCCACCGTGGCTCGATCTCTATCTCCGACTCTTCTCTCTCTCTCGGCTCTTCCAATTCCGTCTCCTACTTTCTCTCTACTTGCCACCCCTTCTCTAGGCTATAAAGAAGGGTATTTATACTAATAAAGCTAGAAAATAAAAAGGCTAGAAGATAAAAACTTTCCTAAAAGATAGAAACCTACTCTAAGAGGTAGAAATAAAATCTAGAAAGATAACAAGACTTAAAATGAAATATAATAACCCTAAAACTCATCAAAAACACTCTACCGACACGGAAATAAATTCCCGCACAGGATCGGTAGGTCATCACTAAGATCGAACACTCGAAAAACTCTATCTCGTAGCCTCATTAACGACCCTGCATAGCCTCGTTAACGAGCCTGGATTTGGTTCTTTTTCAACACTTCTTCTCTAAAAGCTTAACTTTGACTTCTTCATCTCGTATTCTTCCGTCCTTCACCATTGCATTCCAAATTCAGCTCCAAAAAGCACCGTTTCCTTGCTAAAACCTACAAAAAGACACAAAACGGAGTAGCTTCCATACTTTTCACAAAATATGCAAAACCATCCAAAAACACACAAAACTAACCCTTAAACTTATCAAAACTAAAATCTAACAAACTAAGAAAACAGACTAAAAACTATACCAAAAACACTAACATCAAAATACCCCATACTTAGACTTGCTTGTTCTCAAGCAATCACTAAACAATAATCAAAACCAAACAACAATACTCATCAAACTATAACCATCATCTAAAGAGCAACATCCAAACATATAGAAGAAAAATAGCAAATGACTATTAATGTCATCACACATATATGCACCAAATAGACATAAGCAAATACAATCCAACCTCTCAAGGGATATATGTGTTTCACTCAACTCTCAAGTGTTTGGGCTTATAAATTCAATCTCTCAACTCATCTTATATACAAAAATTCATAGTAATTGGAACTTATATCACCAAACTCTCCACCTAAGATTTGTCAAAACAAGCAAAAATCATCAAAAGAACTTAGGGGGCTCAATGAAAAACTTCATAGAAGCTTCCATTCGGCCGGGTTGTAATGTGGCTTGGTAAAGACAAATAAGGCGTGGAAAATATTTTGGTCATGTGGTGCTAATAATATCCGGGAATCAAAGACTCCTAAAAACTCACATATATATCCAAAACTCTAAAAAAGATACCAAACTCTTTCTTCATTATGCACTTATTCTCACTCACTCAATATATCCTAGAAAGTCTCATAAAAACAACCCACAAGAATCTCTGATTTATCTATCAAACACACCTTCACTTCTTACTTCTTCTTTCTACTTCATATTTTCTTTCAGCTCGTTTTTTCCTTTTTCTCGCTGCCTCGTTAACGAGCCAATCATGATCGTTACCGAGCTTCACCATGTACTCCTCCTCTTTCTCTCTTTTATGCATCTTTTACTATCAAGAGATCTTTCTTTTATAAACAATTTAAGCAAGAGACTTCCAATCTACTCTTACCAACAATCCCTCAAATTTCAAACCAAACATAACATCTCACTCAACAAAACTGACCTCTCCAATCTAAGTCCTAATCCCCGGATAGGGTCAAGCTTATCTCGTCTAGGGCACAATTTTTGTGGAGCTACAAATAAAAGGCTTCAGGCTCAAATTGGTTGTCAAAAAGAAGGATCATGTAAGGGTGGATAGGGATTAATAGGGCTTATGAAAAAGTTCTCTATCATCTGATTTCCACAAGTAATAAACTATAAATATTATATAGGTCTCAAGTAATAGATAACCATCACAATTTCAAGAGATAATATGCATATAGAGAGTAAATCACACAAAAAAGAAGAGGGAAAATTTTGTGTTCTCCCTATAAGGCCAAAAACAACTCACAAGGCAAATTTTTTTGTCGGATTGCATCACTTATGCTATAAAGCATACATGCTCAATTTCATCAAATGCTATTCCTTCCTAAAAACAACTTTAAAAACAAGAATCCGGCTATACTATCAAAGACATGCTTGCAAGGAATTATATGATCATGTTAGCAATTAACTATCATAGAACATAAGAAAGGGATATCTATCAATTCAAAAAAAAATTCATGGAATAAAGAACTACTCAAAACACATAAGGCAAAACACAAGACAACAAATTTTTCTACTTTCTCCCACCCCATACTTAAAATTACAGTGTCCCCACTGTAAGAAAAATAAGAAGAAGGAAAGAAATAGAAAAAAAAAAACAAAAGAGAACAAGAAAAGAGAAAACAAAAAAAAAACTTACAAAGTCATGAAGCAGAAAACAAGAAAAACTTCTTCAAGCTGAATCAACGGTTTGGTGGAGGAAAGTAATGCTCGAAGTTTCCCATGAAGTCATACATCGTCCTCCAGCGCTCTGCATCTTCCACCTCTCTCTGGCGATGCCTCTCATCCTCAAGTGTCATGCGAGCGGAATAGACACTCTCCCATCTATCCATCCTCATATGAATATGGTTCTGCTGAAGGTGAAGTTGTTGCATCTGAGTAGAAAGATTGTCAGCCCATGGAGGTGGGATACTTGATCCAGTGTACTCGGGATGAGGAGGTGGTTGGTAGTGAGGCTGGAAGTGGTCTTGCTAAAGCACCGGGTTGTATGGCATGATTCCATAAGAATGAGGGTCGATAGGAGGCTGCGGGGGGTCGGTAGAAGCTCTCGGTGGTTCGTTACCGAAGTTGTGTGCCTCGGTAGGAGCATCGTTAGAGGCCTCGAAGTGGTCGTTAACGACCCTCGTGGGCTCGTTAACGAAGACATTTGTGCCCAGAATTTCTGTATCGAGGTCTTCGTCCTCGAGGTCGAGCTCCTCTGTGCCTCCCTCTGTAGCTGCCTCTTCAGTCTCATCTTCTTCTTCACCCATCGCTTCTCCTTCTCGCTCAAATCTTGTCTCACACGGCCTAAGTGATAGCTCATCCTCCGGCTTGGGCTCTAACGGGAATGCATGCCCCGTCCATGCCTCATACCAATTTGGTATGTAAAGTAGCTCCAACTTATCTCGGGTGGGCACAACATCTCGACCTTGCACTTTAGTAATATACCCATCCCGAACTTGAGTGAAAATACCGGAGCTAAACCAATAGTTTCGGTTGAGCAGCTAAGTGTGGGCCGGCGTGTAGCGGGTGAGATCGACTCCAAGATTGGTCGCCAGGAGGCTAACCAGATTCCCGCACCAAACTTCATTTGACTTGGTTGACTTCTCCACATAATAAAGCCATTCGTACCCCAAGTTCAATGGGGTGGGCTCCTAAAAAAGAATGGTGCGGAGGCAAGCAACTTTTGTCCTTGCCGGCCTGTTCAACTCCCTCTTCGGCCAGAATGTAGCGGCTAGGACTCGGAGGATGATCCTGAATATGGGGTTGATGATGCTTGCCCCGGATAATGCCACAGAGGAGGGCTCTACTTCCCCAGTGATGTAGCTCCAAGTCCTCGTCACCTTGTAATCTTTGTGACTGCAATCTCGAGATGGATTTGGGAGCTCCAGAATAGCATTGAACTCTGCCAAAGTATACTCTCGGTTCACATTACCGAGCCTGAACCGGATACATCCCATTGAATTCTTCATCAGGAAGCTCGTCTCAAGAGTGGCTAGAAACTCGGATGTGAGAGCCGGAAAGTGTGGTAAATTCTCCTTCTTCAGCAAGTGAGGCACACCAAGAATAGCAAAGGCCTCCTTAACATCCTCATAGATCCCCATGGCTTTAGCACTTGACCTCGAAAAACACCGAGTGTTGTGGTCCTTGTCTAGGATGGCATTGTATCGGTCTGCTTGGCCTTGCGTGCGCAGGATCACGTTATCCATGCGAGGTGGAGATGGGGACCTCTGATTCCTCTTCTTCTTTTGAGCTCGGGTAGCAGCTCGGCTTGAACTTGCCATGTGGTCCTACAAAAAATTACGACTTTTCCAAGATAAGATCCACTCAAGTAGATTAGACAAGAGACCCCATACTTGGTCTCGAAATAGCCCTCGGAATTCATCGTTAACTACCCAATTGGGTCGTTAACGGATCTGGACTGGTTTTTCAACTTTGGAGATACGCAGGGTCGTTAACCAGCCTGGGCGGGTCGTTAACGACCCGCGGAGAACCAGTTCGCAGAATCCGAGTGCGATTAACTCTAAATATAAGCCATGAATTAAGCATGCATCCTCTCTAATCCTACACCAGACACACAATCGGGTATACGCACCCCATACGTGCTCAATTGCCCATCCCGGACATGCTAGAATTGCCCAAAATTGACATGGTGAAGATCGAACTCAATATCTAGAACAAGAAAATTCATGCTTTTCCAATTAATTTTGCAATGGAGAATCTAAGCACTAACACCCTTTCCTAGATCGAGAACAACTAAGCACAACCAAAATTCATGAGCAAAAGCAAACATGCAACTCGGCCAATTCTATAAACACAATCTAGATACGAAATTTCTACCCTAAAGACCATGAATCATGCAATAAAGAGTTAGGGTTTAGAATTCATACCAGAAGATTGAGAAATTGAAGAGTGAAAGGTCGAAGGTTGGGTGGTTAACGAGCCCAGATCTCGTCGGTGATGAAAACAGGGGCGGCGGGCTTCGGTAACGGGGTGTTTTCCGAAGTTCGGTGGAGCTCGGATTTCCGATCGGTGGTGAAAGATCTTTGGTAGGATTTTTGAGGGTTTGAGCTTTTGGATTTGAGGAATTAAGTGTATAATTTTGGGAGGTTTAGAAGGGTTATATAGGAGAGGGTAGAAATAGGAGGAGGGGTAGGTAAGAGGCGGAAGGGGTGGGTAGAAGATAAAAGATAGATTAGGGTTAAAAATAACTTACCTGCCCGTTTGCCGAGTCGGGTCGCCAAACCGGGTCATTAACGACCCTGGGCGGGTCGTTAACGAGCCACCGTAGCCTCTTTGAGTGATTTAAGAGCCCTTCTCCTGCATCTTGTTAGCTCAAAAACTATCCTATTTTCTATCCTAAAAACTCAAAAGAAACCTAGGAAAAAACTCTAAGAAGAAAGGAAAAAATCTAGTCTATACTAAAAGCGGGTTGCCTCCCGTAAGCGCTATTTTTAACGTTGTCAGCCCGATGTGCTTACCTTGTTCAATGTGGCTCTTTTGCAGCTATGTTGGGGTTTTGAGGTACCCCATACTTAGCTTTGTAGGCATTATTCGCTTGAGTCACTAAACTTGGTCCTTTGTCTTCTATCAGTATGCCCGATATTCCTACATACGGGTTAGTGAAATCCAAAAACCAAGGTGGTCTGGACTCCTCTTGATTATACCCTTGCATGTGAGACTCGGTGATGGACTCATGAGGTTCGGTAGGGACTTGTGTGAAATTCTCATCCATTTTGGTAGTTGGAAGAGGCTCGGTAGGAACAACTATGTTGAGTTCTGGCTGGGTCAACTCGATTTCTGCAACCGCAGTTGGGTCATTGGCATTTTGATCCAGGCTGAATTCCACGCGTTCCTCTCCGATATAAAAAGTGAGAAGTCCTTTCCGCACATCGACCCTAGCACCTGCTGTAGCTAAGAATAGTCTGCCTAGAATAATAGGGACGTGAGGGTCTTCAGGCATATCGAGGACGATGAAATCATTCGGTATAAAGAAATTCCCGACTTGAATAGGATAGTCGTCCACGACTCCTGTGGCTTTGACGCATGATCCGTCTGCCATGTAGAGGTTCATATCGATAGGCTCTAGTGGTCCCATATTGGCTTTAGACCAGATTGAGAGAGGGAGTAAACTGGCACTGGCTCCCAGATCACATAAAGCTTTGAATTTGTGGTCGCATATGCCAATTGTTATGGCAAATCTCTCTGAGTCTCCTAACTTTTCCGGTAGAGCAATAGATCGGACTTCATCCTGCAACTCTGTGATGGATCTTTTCCTGCTAAGAATATCTTTCAAAAATTTCGTGTAAGCCGGCATTTCGCTTAGGGCCTCAGCGAATGGGATGGAAATATTAATGCCCTGAAGAATCTTTACGAAACGCTTGAACTTACTCTCAGTAGAGTCCATAGATTTCTTAGTGGGAAATGGAGGAGATTTCACCATTCTCGGAACCAAGTTAGGCTCGAGAGGTGAAGTTACCGGGTCGACACTAGGGTCGTTAGGTATTCTTAGAGGATCGTTACCGACCCTAATGGGGTCGTTAACTACCCTGGGATTTAGAGGAGGGCTCGGATTAGAAAACTTACCTGAGCTAGGGTCGTTGACGACCCTGGGAGCCTCGTCGCCATGATGTCCCAGTTCGGTACTTGCCCTCGCTGGCTCGTTACCGAGCTGAACTGTGGCGTCCTCTTTAGTCTTGTCCTTCGCTTGGACACGCTCCGATAATGTCTTTCCGCTCCTAAGGTGTACCGCTGCTATCTGTCCTTTAGGGTTCTCTTCGGGACGGCCCGGAAGTTGCCCTTGTGGCCTCGGAATCTGTGCAGCAAGGTTCCCTAGTTGGGAATCAACATTCTTCTTCCATACATCGAACTCTCCCCATCTTTTATTTTGGTGGTTAAGGTTGGCTTGAACTTCATTAACTTTATTGTAGACTCCATTAATGCTTTCCTGTAACCCTTGTACCCATGATGGTGGCTCCTGATGGCCTGGAGGTCGATACGGCGCAAGTCGTCTATCCGGTGGAGGCGCTGCATAGCTTGGATTTGGATTTTGATTGCCCCACGTCTGATAGTTATTCGACCTGTCAAAATTACTAGGTTGGTTCCTATATGGGCCTCTCATGTAATTCACTTCAGCAATTGTCTCAGCAGCTCTTACCTGCTCTATGTTAGTGCAAGTAGAAGTACTATGGGTAGAAGAGCCACTCTTGAAAGGATTGAGAGGACTTCAGAAAACTTACCTGCTTCTTCAGGTGATTGACCTCGTCTTGTAGAAATTGACTTTTAACATCTGGGTCAACCTCTTCTCGGTTAGGCACGTAGAGACGCTTCTGGGGCTGGGGAGTTTGTTGGGTTCCATACATGGCATCATAATTGGACAGCTTATCCAGCAATTCCCATGCATCCGTAGGGTCCATCTCTATAAAACCGCACGCTGTATACGTGTTGATGCGGTTCTTGGTCTCGGCGTTGATACCCTGGAAAAATATTTCTTGAAGAACATATAAAGGTTGCCCATGAGTGGGGCACTGTCTAAGCATCTCTTTAAATCTTTCCCACGTTTCAACAAAAGTCTCATTAGGCAGCTGGTGATAGGAGGTGATGCGCTTACTTAGCTCCATTGTCTTGGCAGGAGGGAAGAATTTTGTAAGAAATTGATCATACAAGTTCTTCCAAGTCCTGATAGACTTAGGAGGTAAGCTCTCCAACCAGCTCAGGGCCTTTCTAGCAAGAGACCACCTGAAAGCTTTTAACATAACATATTCAAGTGAGACACCTTCAGTAGCTTTTTTTTTTGCCAATGGTAAAACTTTGTATTAGAAAGAGAGGGGGAATACAAAGCACAAATGTCAAAAGACAAATGTGAGCAAAATACAACTCAAAGGACACACCTAAACACTTCCAACAACCCTGCTGAAATCCTGCCCATAACACCTTCTCATGCTTGTAACAACACTCATGTTAAGGGGGATTTTCGAGCATAAACGAAGGTCTTCCATATTTATGCCTCCTAGTAGGTTTGCTTCAGCAAACTCCACTCAGCAACCATATGAAAGGGAGTGTTAACAAAAGCTTTACCCTCAAACTACCCAAGAAAAACAGCAAACTAGAGAGCATCCCAAAGCCCTGCCAGGACCTACTAAAACACCATATCCTCATGCACAAACACTAAAGGTGTTAGAGATCACTAAGCAATAACAAAGGCCAAGTTCCTCTTGTGTCATAATGTCCAGCATCAGCAGGATCACTCAACAAGAAAGGATACAAGGGGATTAGCTCTCAAAACACAAAAAACTTAACCCAAAGAAACCAGTCCACTTACACATCAACATTCAGGAGAGTACAAAAAAGAAAGGCCCTAGACTCTGAGATAATTTCTCATGGCTTGACCTCTTCTTCCCTTCAAGCTTAGCTTGACTGTGATGCTTACTTGCATTCTTCCACAATTCTATTGACACAGACATCAACATCAGGTTTCACTCCTTTAAAGATAACTTCATTGCGCATCCACCAAATGTAGTAGATTATTCCCATACAAGCAAGAAGCCTTGTTTGGAAAATATTGTTCTTTCTCTTTTTACAGACTAAGAACCAGCTCCACCAGTTCATCAACGTGTCAAACCTTGTATTCACACCTAGCCAATTCCATATCTTATTTGCCACTCTATTACTGAAATCACAATGGAACCAGAGGTGTTGTTCATCTTCTTCATGTGTATCACACAAAACACAAGAGCTGTTATCTATTATACCAAACCTTTTCATTTTCACAGCTGTAGGGAGCCTATGTAAGGTTGCCAACCAACATAGAAAACTCCATTTTCTAGACTGTATGCCAGACCACAATAGAGGACACCAATCAACTCTCTCAGTGTGGGTTCTTAAAACCTCATAAAGAGCTCCACAATCTAGCTTTCCATTTTTCTTTGCATATATAGGTACATTGATCAAAGCTGTACCATCTATTCCTGGATTCAAATCAAGGGACTGAAGAATAACACTTATGAGTTTCAAAACTGATCTCCAGATCCAGGAATCTGTTGTAGAATTTCTTACTGTCCAGAAGCTTTTCCCTTTCAGCAAATTCATTTCTGCCCATGATGTCCATAAGTTCCTTCTTCCCATCAGTATATCATGCCCTAGTTTGAAAATAAGGGTTTTATTCCGGGATAACAATTCTTTGAAATTCAACCCTCCCTCCTCTAAACTTCTACAAACCTTTCTCCAAGCAACCAAGTTCCTTTTCCCTTCTGTGCTTCCTGACCAAAGATAGGCTCTACAGATACTTTCAATTCTCTTCACTACACCCTTAGGGAGTATGAGGGCTTGCATCCAGAAAGTTAGAACACCCTCAATAACAGATTTTATAACCTGAATTCTTCCAGCATAAGATAACAATCTCACATTTTTCTTTTGAATGAGGACAATGATCTTATTAATGAGAGGTGCATAATCTCCTATTTTTAGCCTTCTTGAATGCAGAGTTGTCCCCAGATACCTGATTGGGAAGACCCCCAGATCAATGCCAAGCAAACTACAACAGTCTTGTTTTTCTATATCACACAAACCTCCAAAAAAGACTTTGCTTTTGGTAGGGTTAGCAATCAAACCAGATTCATTACCGAACTTCATCAGAGTATCTTTAATGAGCAGCAAAGTAGAAGCAATCGGTTTGCAAAAGATAAGCAAATCATCAGCAAAAGCAATACTTATCAACTCTAGCTTCTTGCACTTAGGATGAAAATAGAAGCCTTTCTTCTTGCTCATCATGGTCATCTTTCTTGATAGCATTTCCATAACAAGTACAAACAAGAAAGGAGATAATGGATCCCCTTGTCTCAAGCCTCTCTTTCCTGGGAAAAAGCCTCTAGCTTCCCCATTTATAATAAAGGAATACCAGGGAGTAGTAACACATTGCATAATCCACCCTATCAGTTTGGGAGGAAAGTTAAAGAAAATCATAGCCTTTTCCAGATACTCCCATCTCACGCAGTCATAAGCCTTCTGAATATCTATCTGTAGCATACATCTAGGTGAAACACCCTTCCTCTCATACCCTTTAACCAGCTCTTGTGCCACGGCTGCATTATGTGCTATGCTACGACCAGGAACAAAAGCCCCTTGATTCACAGCAATGATCTCATCCAACAAAGGCCTTATTTTCTGCACTAAAAGCTTAGAAATGATTTTCAGGACAGTATTACAACAAGAGATAGGTCTATATTCTTTGACCAGGAAAGGCTTATCAACTTTAGGGATGAGGCTAACAAAAGTAGTGTTAAACTGTTTGAGCAGCTTGCATCTTCTAAAGAACTCAGAAACTGCATTATTAACATCTGTTTTTATCTCATTCCAGCTGTGCTTGAAGAAGAAACTACCAAAACCATCTGGCCCTGGGCTCCTGTTATTTCCTATATCAAAGACTGCTCTTCTAACATCAATGATAGAGGGTGTGGCTTCAAGATAAGGATTTCTATCAGGATCAACAGTAGCCCCTGGATAGCCTTCAAAACAAATAGTTTCTGCGCAGTTATCAGTACCAAACATATTTTTAAAGAACCCTATAACTTCCTCTTCTATGCTCGTTCTGTCCTCAAGGATCTCTCCACCAGCATTTTTTAGTAGGAAGATGTTGTTACCTGACTTTCTTGCTTTAATTCCATTAAAGAAAATGGAAGCTGTTTCTTCACCAAATTGAAGCCCATCAATTTTTGCTTTCTGTATTGTAAAACTGGCTAATTGTTCCATATGCAAATTCAGCTCATTTTTTGCTTTTTGCACAGCATCTTGGAGGCCTATGTTTGAAAAATCCATTTGCAAGTTGTCATGACATAATTTCAAATTTTGAATACTCTCCTCTACCCTCTTCTCCAGACTATGGTTTCTATGCTTTTGCCAATCTTTGATCTCCTTCTTCACCTTTTTCAATTTTTCTGCTAGAATAAACTGAGCAGTTCCTGATTCATCACCAGACCAAGCATTGCATACTACTTCTTGGTATCCATCTTCCATGGTCCAGTAGTTTCGAAACCTGAAGGGAATTTTCTTAGCAATAGTAGAAGGATTAACATTGACAATACCTGGAGAATGATCTGATAATTCTGGATCAGAAAAAAATACAGTAGACAAAGGATACTCATCTAGCCATGTATCATTACTCATAATTCGATCAAGCTTGCAGGCAATTCTGTCTGTCCCCTTTTGTTGATTACTCCAGGTGAGTTTAGCTCCCGAATAGGGCAAGTCAGTAATGTCTAAATCATCACACAGGATTGATAACTCCTCTGATACATTCTCATCATTTCTTCTGAAAGATACTTTCTCCGTTGAGTCCAAGATGCAATTGAAATCTCCTAAGAGAATCCAAGGTCCCACCAGAGTATCTTTTATTTCCTTTATCTTATTCCAAGCAAAGGCTCTTCCCATTAAAGTGTTAAAAGCATAGATGAAAGAAGCATAGAAAGTCCCTTGACCATTCTTACAAGTAACTTCAGTATGTATAAGCTGTGCAGACTTTTCTAGAATATTTACCTCCACCATATTAGAGTCCCAAGCAAGCCAAATTCTCCCTTTTCTTGCAGATGTACTGTTAGTAACAAAATTCCACCCACTAAGAATACTCTGAGCAAACTTTTTTTCTTTTTCTTGTGCAATCTTTGTTTCCACTATACCCATCATAGAGATATTATTCCTTCTAACAAACCTATTTACAAGCTTTATTTTAGGGGAAGTATTACAACCCCTAATATTCCAAAAACCTAGTTTGACTTCAGCCATTTGGAACTTTGGTTAAGTTGCAACCTGCCTTCCCTTTCTCTTTCAAGACTGCCACTGAAGGAATGCCAACATCTCTAAATTCTCTACACCTTAACTTGTATCTAGGTGGAGAGAGAGATTTATTTCTACGATTTGAATCAAGGCTTCTAACTTCAATAAAGACATCATTCTCCTCTTTTGAACTCTTCTGTTTCATAACTTCTTTCTCTGGTAGAATCTTTTGTATCTTGCTGTTAGCATTTTCCTCCATTACAATATCTGTACTCTGCTTGTTTTTCCCACTATCTTCTTCTGGTTCTGCTTGAATCTCAACAACTCTCTTATCTGAGCAAATGTCTGTATCAGTTCTCAGAACTCTTCCCTGCATCTCAGTGGGTGCTGGTCCCAGAACTGAACCTTCTTTCCTGACCCAAACTTTCTTATCTTTAACAACCAGCTCTCTTGAATACCTTGGCCACATTTTTCTTTCTTTACTAGCACATGCATCTGTCATGTGCCCAAAGACCTTACAATTTTTACAGAACCAAGGAAACCATTCAAACACAACTGGCTGATTATATTTGATTCCTGTAGGACCTTCCAAGCACACCTCAGTTCTAGTAGCTTCTTGAGCAGTGATATTAACTAAGATTCTCGCAAAAGACAATAATTTCCCCCGAGCTGTGAAGCTATCCATACAAATGGGAGAACCAATCATACTTCCTATAATACTAAGCATGTGTTTAGAGTAAAAAATAGGGTCTAGATCTGGAAGGTTGACCCAAACAGGTACTGAATCAAATACTGTCCAATTCATAGGCATTCCAGTGGTCCACTTTTTAAGAGCTATTGGTTTAATACCATCAATCAACCAAGGTCCATTTTTCAGAATCCACTCATTATCTTCTTCCTTTTCAAATTTCAGAATCCAGATTCCATTAGCCTTGGGTTGAATCATAGGTGTACTCACTTTCCAGTACTTAGCGGCATAAGAATAGAGCTCTGATGCAGTCGTATTAGCTCCAATTATGCCACCTATTAAGACCGAATTCCAAGCCCTCAATTCAGATTCAATTTCAGAAGCAGTAAACTTATACACACTCTTGTCAATGTCTCGGACATGTTGTAATCGATTCTGCTCTTCAAAGCTTTTTTCCCCAATCAGCACATTCAGATAAGATCTCTTTATCCTCATATTTGGATTCAGTTCAGATCGTTTTTCCAGTTTCTCTACTTGTTCTATTTCCAGATTCATCATCTTTCCAACATTCCTATTCTCAGCATTCAAGTTTCTATTATCATAAATTTGAAGAGCTAAGGCTGGATTAGGTTCGCTATTCATAGCAAACCCTAGATTTTTCGATTTCTCCAATCCTTCTTGATTTTCCACTAGACCAGTAATACAAGCCTTATCTCTATTCATAGCTATCTCCAATTCAGTAGATTCACTAGAAACAAAAGCATCAGTAAGAATTTGCTTGCCTTTGTTCTTTTGGATCATATTCGCTTTCTCTACAATTTGAGAGAACTACATGCTTCACCATCAGAAGTTCCTGATTGCCGCTTCTTCTTCCTTGCCATCACTCCTTTCGCCGGAATAGCCGGAATTGCCTTCCGACAACGAAAATCAACTTACGTGATCACCACGAAAGCCCGAAAAATTTTCGCGCCAGAATCGCCCGAAAAGTTGGAAAAAAGAGAGAGAAGTCGCTATGGTGTCACATAAGTCAAGAAATTTTCTAATATGTTCCATAGGGCACTCAGTAGGTTTCCCTTCAAACTGAGCCCGCTTAATCAAGGATATAAATTGAGACTTAATCTAAAAGGGTTTCTCTATCTCCGGAAGCACAATTGGGGATTCTGGCACCCTCAGTTCCGGATGCATGTATTGTTTGGCATTCCTCGGATAGGCATTCAACTCTTCCTATAGACGAGCATTGTTAGCTCGTTGACGCTCAGCCTCAACAACAGCGTCTTCTTTCTCGGTTTTTAATTCCTCCATCTGGTTTTGGAGGACTTCCAACTGACGAGCCATCTCTTCAGGTGTGGCCATGGCTCGGTTCTCTCTGCGTCTTCGGTGCAGGGAACGTTCAGGTTCTGAATAATAACCAGCGTTGTCAAATTCGAGCCTTCGATGTCCTACCGGCATACGCTGAGAAAACATACAAAGAAAACAAAAATTAAAAACAAAACGGGGTCGGGCTATTCCCAGACCCACAGATAAACCAACAAACTCGTTGCTTCCCCGGCAACGACGCCAATTTGTTGACGAGCCTTTACTCTGGACAACAAATAAATTTATAAGTCAAGACCCCACTGAGTATAGGGGAGTCAGGATCGTTCCACGAGAAGCACGGTTTGTTTATCTATCGACTACTAATAATGAAAATCAAACAAAAACAAGCAAAATACTCACGGCCAGCCTCGTTAACGACTTTGTCAGGGTCGTTAACGAACATGCGTAGACTACTAACTAACACTAACGACCTAAAACAAGTTCGGTACCGAGGCTTACGAACTCAATAACGAATACGATCTAGGAGAATTCAAATAAAAACAAAGATCTAGGACAAAGGTCACCACAACATAGTCATGCATATAAACTTGTAAGAAGATAAAGATCATGCCTTTAAATAGATAAATTCATCAACTTTCATTGACTAGTAAGTAAGTTAATCTACTCTCATAAATTAATTCACTCAATCACTTGTTTCGAATCTAAAGCTTGAAACTTTCGTATTCAAACAATATCAACCTTCAAGTTTCTAACTTTCTCTCTCGATCAAGTTAAGACTCAAATTACTTGATTTTCATCTAGGTATAAACACAACAAGCAATCTCAAAAATAGATATAAGGCATTCAACACATCATCTTACTCATCAAACCATGCATAACTATGCCGAGTTTAACCCCGACCTTAGATAAGAAAACTACTCACTACTCATAATTATGAAATAAACAACTTCTATAAAAGAGAACATTGAAAACAAAAGAACTAATTCAAATTAATAAGAAAATATCATCTTACAAAATTCAGAAGAAACCGAAAAACAAACAAAACCGAATCGAAACTCGTGATTAACGACCTCGGCTAACTCTCGTTCCACCGTCGCTCGATCTCTATCTCCGACTCTTGTCTCTCTCTCGGCTCTTCCAATTCCGTCTCCTACTTTCTCTCTACTTGCCACCCTTTCTCTAGGCTATAAAGAAGGGTATTTATACTAATAAAGCTAGAAAATAAAAAGGCTAGAAGATAAAAACTTTCCTAAAAGATAGAAACCTACTCTAAAATGATATAAATAAAATCTAGAAAGATAACAAGACTTAAAATGAAATATAATAACCCTAAAACTCATCAAAAACACTCTACCGACACGGAAATAAATTCCCACACAGGATCGGTAGGTCATCACTAAGATCGAACACTCGAAAAACTCTATCTCGTAGCCTCGTTAACGACCCTGCATAGCCTCGTTAACGAGCCTGGATTTGGTTTTTTTCAACACTTCTTCTCTAAAAGCTTAACTTTGACTTCTTCATCTCGTATTCTTCCGTCCTTCACCATAGCATTCCAAATTCAGCTCCAAAAAGCACCGTTTCCTTGCTAAAACCTACAAAAAGACACAAAACGGAGTAGCTTCCATGCTTTTCACAAAATATGCAAAACGATCCAAAAACACACAAAACTAACCCTTAAACTTATCAAAACTAAATCTAACAAACTAAGAAAACAGATTAAAAACTATACCAAAAACACTAACATCAATAGGTTGGAGGATAAAGGCCGCTACAAACAATTACATATGGGAGAAAAGGAAAAACATTATTGCTTTCCTTTTTTATCCCAACACTACTTTCTTTGTGAAAAAACACAATAGAAACAAAATATAGTACTCGCGAAATGAGAAAATGAAAAACGAGATAATAACAAACCCACTATGATGAGAATCTAGGATCTTCAAGTGGTGGTGCAAGGTAAACTTTGGTGATGTAGAAGGGATAGGTTCCTTGAGATATGACTCACTCAAGGCAATTGCAATCAAAACCACTCTAGAGATATGACTCACTCAAGAGAAGGTTGATTTAGACTTGATATAACTCACAAGTCTTTTGATTAAAACAAGGGAAATTACTTGAGCTAAGAAGAGGGTTTCTTGCATTCAACTTGATGATCAAATAAAGCAACATCATGCCCCTTTTATAGTAGAAAGGGACGTACAAAACAAGGCAACAAAGAGGCCTTTCACATCTAGCTTTAATTGGAAAAGTTGGTGAGAAAAACTCAAGGGACAAAAAATAAAGTATGGCATTCACTTCTTCTAGACGGTTGGTATGATGGACGACCATTACTCCTTGTGGTTGCTGAGAAGAAGCTTCCAATTTATGATATATAAATGTAATATGAATAATAGGGTAGTGAATGGACCGTCGGGTTGCATTATAGTTCCTTCAAGTAGTTGATCCTTTGACGTTTGGAACCTCGAGTTCTTTTTTGGCTTCATGGATTTGAACCTCATCATCTTAGGAATTAAAGTGACTAGGTTAAGTGGACTTGCCCATTTCCATGGAGTGCGATCCACAAAGGTGTGATATTCATGATTCAAATGCCGAGCTCGAAATCTATCTTTTGCATCACTCGGGAATCCTCGAAAGGGACTTTGGCAAGTTCGAGCGTCATCATGAGTGTAATATGAGTCAAGTGTATGAAGCTCCCCTATATTTACATCATCCCCAACCGATCGACAAGTGGTGTCGGCGGTAGCGGCTGGTGGTGCGGCGGCAGCTGCTGGTAGGGCGGCGGCTGAAGAAGGAGGGGCGGTTGTTGTTGGTGTTGCGGCGTCCCCTCTGACGTATGTTGGTGTCAATCGGCGCGTGCGTTTGTAACGGGAAGAACCTTTTGACCGTCGTCTAAGGTTTGATGAGTCTCTAGGAGATGCAACAATTGATCCAATCTACGACGTTGACTCTCGTTTTCCCGTCGCTGTACTTCTTGTTCCTTCAATATGGTTTGAAGGATGTCCCGGCTATCCTGACCATCCAAGTTTTTTCCGGTAACCTGTAACGTTTTTTCCTCGTTGGACATTCTGAAGTCAACGTTCAAGGATGAAAGCACCAGTTGATATAGACTAGTTTAGCCTGCACAATTACTTGATAAATAATGTAATCTAAAGAAAGGCCTAATGCTTGGGAGAAGGAAGAGAGACGAGAAAGAGGAGGAATAAAGAGAAGAATTAGGGCAAAGATAATTTTCTGATTAATAAAAAGCATAATAACATAAGAGTATTTATACTAGGCTCTAACGGTTCAATAAAAGCGTCCCGGGAAAGGACCGTAAAAAAACACGAGAAGGAGTTTATAACACTCTATTTAATAATTACATTAATTAAAAGAAATAAATACTTAACAATAATCATCAAAATGCTTCGGTTTACGTCGTTCCCGGACCGGTCTTGCTGATGGAACCGATGGCTCGGTCCAGTCCACAACATGATAGCATATTGAAATGGAACAGAATAGAGCGGGGTGCTTGAAAATATGACAGGCCGCCAAAGTGATAATAGTAGATTAGTAATCTTTTATTCTAAATCTCAATCTTGATCCGAACACGAAGCTGAATTTGGAAGTAAACGATCTTGAGTTGAAACAAGGGGACATTGACATATCCTAAGATGTTTGACATTTGAGAAGGTCTGACGGTAATTTACCACTTCCAGGTTGTGCAAATACTTAATTTGCAAAATTTTGATATTCCATGCACTTTGATTGGGTATTAAAGTCTGGTGGGCCGATAATCTGGTGGTTGTGCGTGTAACGGGCCTAACATACAAATCCAATGAGATTTCAACCCAAAACCATATGGTAATGGATGGTAATGGGTGGAGTAGCTCATTACGTTATATACAAGGCAATTTTACTCTCAAAGTTTCAATGTGGGATCTCTCACAACACGCCCCCTCAAGTGCAACTGCGCGGACCCCTCAAGTGCAACTCCCCGGACCAGTTGACACTTGGACAGAATCCCTTAAGGCTATGCGAACCGTCACGATTGGATCGGACGCTCCTATATTGGGTTGGCTGCTTGAATATGCTCACATGGCCGACAAGTCCGAATAAATCCCTCAAGGCTCACGAACCGCCACTATTGGGACTCGGTCGCTCCTATATCGGGCGGACTGCCTGAACGGGCCCATGTAGCCGGCAAGCCTGAAGACTCCGGGAAATGAACCCACTTCGAAACCTGCTCTGATACCATATTAAAGTCCGGTGGGCCGATAATCTGGAGGTCGTGCATGTAACGGGCCTAGCATACAAACTTAATGAGGTTCCAACCCAAAACCATATGACAATGGGTGGAGTAGCTCATTAGGTTATATACAAGACAATTTTACTCCCAAAGTTTCGATGTGGAATCTCTCACAACATTTGGGGTCTCCAGGCAATGATTTGATATTTCCTCCCACCAAGTAGAGTTTCTCAAGCTTTTGGAATGCACCTTGATGTAGCCAATTTGGTGCAGTTTCTGAAGGGAAGCAGCACGACACCAATTTCCTTAGCTTTTCAAAATGATTTCTTTGTAATGGTTCCTTCTCTGAGTCATTTTGGCATCTCTTCTGCTGCCAACACTTCCATTGCTTCCATCTAGAGCACCACGATGCTTCTTGCCCAACGCCACCATGTGGTTCTTGATCCATGTCGTAATTCTTTTTCCATGTAATCTTTAAGTTGCAGAGACTCTTCATTTCCTTGAAAACAAGAAGATCTTTACTCTCGGGGAATTTATCTCTATTCACAACAAGGATTAACTTTATCAGGTTCTTTAACTTTGACAATTCTCTTAGGGTGCATGCCTTTGTATTTTGTTGGCCACCAGCCTCATAATTGATCGTAAACCCTTTCAATACCTCAAGTTTGGATAGCAACATTAGTCCTTTTGGCAACATAGAAAGAAGGTGACAATTTGTTAGGTCTAAATGGGTAAGGTTTTTGAGGGATCCAATGTCAACAACGAGTTCCTCCAAGTTACTACAATCTGAAAGATTGAGCATTCTGAGATTAGTGACCTTGCAAATAGAATTCGGAAGCTTTTGGATACCTGAAAATCCCTCTATGCTTAAAAGCCTCAATTGCTTCATGTTTTTCAACTCTTCTAAGAACATCAAATCCATGATATCAATTTGCTCCTCATTTTTGTATTGCAAACCTGTAAGATGAAGCACAACCAAATTCTGCATAGAGGAGAACCATTCTGTTTTGATATCAACAATAGGCTCATTAACATAAAGCAATGTATGTATACTTTTGAATCTTTCTAGCTTTTCAGAAGAATTAGAAAATCTCAACCAAAGTTTGCAAGAAGACGAACAACTGTCTTGAGATTTCAGAAAGCAAGCCCTCTTTGAGGCCGTTATATATGGTGTGAGCTTGCCATTGCTGGAGCTGAAATCAAAGAAGTGCACTTCTTGTGCTTGTGTCTTCACAAAAGAGTATACAAAAGAACTCATCTTCCAAATTCTATTTCTCATTCTTTTGATGAATTTTTTCTCTTTTAGAACCTTCAAAACCTGTTGTCCAAGTTCTTTAAATGTGTTTGGATCCTCCACTCTCTCGGTAGTCTCTGTGCTTGCACCTCTTTTTGGATTCAAATTAAGATCAATCTGATTCAGGTTTTCGTTTGGAATATTGGGTTGAGGAGTATGGATGAAATTAGCATATAAAATAGGGTCTATGAATCCTTCACCATACCACAAGTTGAGTAAGATTGTCTCCTTGACCAGTATGTGCTTCTGGCCGCTATAGGAACAAACAGCAAAATACAACAAGCAATATTTTTGGATGTTTGTTAGGGATTCATAGGATTTATGAAGGTTTTGCATTTTCTTTGGGGACATGTTTTCAATGCTGCAAACAACCTCTTCCTCATCCATGCTCCTTGTGAATAGAGGATTCTTCTTTTTCTTTTTCTTCTTCTCCTCCTTCTCCTCTAACATACACATGTTTAGGAGGAGGGACTAGGAGCTTCAACTTGGCAACCACTCGAAGGAGTTCATTTAAGTTTTTTGAATGAAGTGGGAAGTCATCAGCTGTGAAACGAGTTGCAACATCCATAACCTCAAGTAAAACCTCCTCGCATCTATTGCAATTATTGGAGCTCGCAAGGAGGTCAATATTTTTCAGTATGTATCTCAGATCAGTACGCACCCTTCCAAAGTTCCTCTTGAAAGTTTGACTCATTGTGTTGTCACCATTGGTGGTGGTAGTGGAATTGGCATTGGCTTTGAAGTCCAATCTAGTGAAGCAAATGACGGGTTTGATATTCTTCTCAATATTTGAAATGAGATCATTGAGCTTTTTGAATTCATAAATGAATCGATCAAACCCTGAATCACTAATCAAAGTGGAAACAAGATGAAACTCATTGGGATTTGATACTAATTTTTCTTGAAGATCTACCGTCCCCCACTCACATGAACTTCACAAAAATTAATCTCATCACTTTGAGGAGGTACAAACTCTTTCAAGTTTATGAGAGTTGACAAGTCTGGTGCTTTTTCCACTGATGTTTGTGAGAGATTGAGAATACGGAGATAACATGACATGTGCGGGTGGATCGTTCCTCATGAGGAAGAATGGAAAGGATTGACTTGATAAAGCCCATTAGATTGAGGGTATTGTATAGAGCTTGTGGGTATAAACGTGTATTGTTGTATTATGTTGTGTATGTGGTTACAAAGGATGTAGTTGTTCTTTTATAAAGTTAAGCAACGGTATAGAGAAAAAGAAGAATACAATTAAGCTAAGCTAAAGATAAGCTATTATAAAATAGATAGATAATAGGGTATAATATCTTAGATAAAAGGAAAGCTAGATAATAGAGATTTTAGATGTTAATAATTTGAAAAAGGGTTTTATTATGATATTGGATGTCGACCTTGATCGAATATCATAATTTGATATGCAATAATGGTTGGACTATTTTTATACATTTGACAATATTGAAAAACACTTGACTGAAATATGAATCCAATACACCTTTAAAAGTACATAACAAGAAATATCACTCTGTAATGTTTATAAGCACCACAACAGTACTAGGCTACTAGCACATTATACATCTTTTATTCTGAATAAACGTATTTAAAAAGGGGACAATCATCCACCAAATCCAAGGTGGCCCATGGGAAAAGGTTATTAGTCACTTCGTAATAACTTACGTCCAAGTTATGCAAATACATTAAACGTAGAATAGAGACATTCCATTGATGTTGATCAGTGCCTCCGGGCAGTGTTTTGAGAGGTCCTCCCACAAAGTAGAGCTTGTAGAGCTGCTGCAAATCACTTGCATTTAGCCAATTTGGTGGATTTTCTGAAGGGAAACAGCACAGCACCAGTTTCTTTAGATTTTCAAATTGATTGCTTCTTAATGGCTCCTCCTCTAAGTCCTTTTGACATGTCTGTCGTCGCTCCCAACACTTGAGTTGCTTCCATTTAGAGTGCCACGATGCTTCTTTCCTAATGTCATCTTGTGGTTCCTGATCGTTCTCATAATCCTTTTTCCATGTAATCTTTAGGTTGCTAAGATTCTTCATCTCCTTTAAAAGCAGAATATCTTTACCGCCAGGGAATTTGTCTCTGTTCACAACGAGGTTTAATATTCTCAGTTTCTTTAACTTCAACAATTCTCTAAGGGTGCATGCCTTTGTAGATTGTCGGCCTCCAACTTCGTAGGTGATGGGAAACCCTTTGAGGACCTCAAGTTTGGACAACAACGCCAGTCCTTTTGGCAACATAGAAAGGAGGTGACAATTTCTTAGGTCTAAATGGGCAAGGTTTATAAGGGATCCAAAACCAATCGGGAGCTCCTCCAAGTGACTACAATCTCTGAGACTGAGCATTCTAAGACTGGTGACCTTGCAAATAGAATCTGGAAGCTTCTGGATACTTGAAAATCCCTGTATGATCAAAAACCTCAACTGCTTCATGTTTTTCAACTCTTCCAAGAACTTCCAATCTATGATATCAATTTGCTCCTGATTTTCCAAAATGCTCGCAAGATGAAGCGTAGATAGGCTCTCCATCGAGGAGAACCATTTTGATTTGATTTCAAGAATGGGCTCATCAATATAGAGCAATGTGTGTATTTTTTTAAATCTTTCTAGCTCTATAGAAGAGCTGGTGTAGTTCGACCAAAGCTCGCACGAAGATGGGTACGTATCCTCAGATCTCAACAAACAAGCCCTCTTGGAGTTAGTAATATGTGGGGTGAGCTTGCCACTAAGGTTGCTGAAATCAAAGAAGTGCTCTTCCTTTGCTTTTGACCTGACAAAATTGTAATTTTCATGTGTGATTCGCCAATTTCTGTTTCGCCCATCATTAACGAAATGCTTCCCCTCTAAAGCCAACAAAATTTCATATGCACTTTCTTCTTGTGAATATAGGTCTTGATTAATGATTCCCTCACAGCACCACAAGTTGCGTAAGATAGTCTCCTTAACTTGTATGTACTCACCACCTCTATAGGGAAAAACAGCAAAATACAACAGGCACTTTTGTTGGATATCTGTTAAGGATTCATAAGACCTACAAAGTTCTTGTAATTTCTCTGGGGCCATGTTCTCAATGCTGAAAACAACCTCTTTCTCATCCTTGCTCATTGTGAATCGTGAATTTTTCTTTTTCTGCTTTTTCTGTTCCTCCACATCCACTTGTTTAGGAGGAGGAGGAGGGACTAGGAGCTTTAACTTGGCAACCACCTGTAGGAGTTCCTTTAAGTTTTTGGACGGAAGTTTGAAGGAATCAGCTGAGAGATGAGTTACAACATCCATGAGCTCAAGTAGAAGCTCCTCGCCACTACTACAATTGCTGGAGTTCTCAAGGAGGTCAATGTTTCTTAGTATGTATCTCAAATCTCCATGCATGCTTCCAAAGTTCCTCTTGAACATTTGACTAGATGTGCAAGAGGTTGGTTTCATATTCTTCTCGATGTTTGATATGAGATCATCGAGCTTTTCAAATTCATATATGAATCGATCAAACCCTGAATCAGTAATAAAAGTAGAAACAAGATGAAATTCATCAAGATTAGATACTAATTGCTCTTGAAGATCATTCATCCCACTCGATTGAATCCCACAAGAATCAATCTGGTCACTTTGCCCAAGCTCATCAATCTGGTCACTTTGACCAAACTCATCAATCTGGTCACTTTGCCCAAGCTCATCAATCTGGTCACTTTGCCCAAGCTCATCAATCTGGTCACTTTGCCCAACCTCATCAATCTGGTCACTTTGCTCAAACTCATCAATCTGGTCACTTTGCCCAAGCTCATCAATCTCGTCACTTTGCCCAAGCTCATCAATCTGGTCACTTTGCTCAAACTCATCAATCTGGTCACTTCGCCCAAGCTCATCAATCTGGTCACTTTGCCCAAGCTCATCAATCTGGTCACTTTGCTCAAACTCATCAATCTCGTCACTTTGCCCAAACTCATCAATCTCGTCACTTTGCCCAAGCTCATCAATCTGGTCACTTTGCTCAAACTCATCAATCTGGTCACTTTGCAAAAACTCATCAATCTCGTCACTTTGCACAATCTCATCAATCTTTTCACTTTGCACAAACTCTTTGAGGTTTATTAGATTAGAGAAGTCTGTTACTTTTTGAAAATAAGTTTCCGAGAGATTAAGATTTTGAAGGTTGGTAAGGTTGGCTAGGGAGGGTAGATGTAGGAGAATAGTTTTGGAGAGATCAAGTTTCTCAAGGCATGACATGCCATCAAAAAGACCCTCTCTCAATACTTGTAAGGAAACACACTCTGAGAGATTAAGCTCCTTCAAGTTTATAAGCATATTTAGATCATCAGGCAAATCTTCAAGTAATGCACAATCTGAGATGTCAAGCACCTTGAGGTTTGTGAGCCTTTTCATTTCTGGTAGATGTACCAACTCATAACATTCCCTAAGTATTAGGTGACGAAGATGAATCAGATTTGAAATAAATTCAATGGATTGAATTGCGGTTCTTGACAGATCAAGAGCTACAAGATCAGGGCTGGCCTCTAACCCATCAACGCATGTCAGCTTTTGAACTCCAGAAAGATCAAGCATCTTAAGGTAAGGTAGACATGTGGTTCCATTAAAATTTTGAAATCGAAACTCACCTATATCTCTCAAGATTAGATGAGTGAGATGAGAGGTGTCTAGGCCTATATAGACGCAAACTGTAAATGTAGGCAATGCAGTACAAGAAAGATCAAGAATCCGAAGATTGGGATGGTCAAAAGACTTGAGGTCACCAATCTTTTCTAGACTGGTACAATGAGAGAGATCAAGCACCTCAAGTTTTGGTAAAACACCGCGGTATATTGGAAGGGAGCATAGATTGGAACACCCTCTGAGAATGAACCAACGAAGCTCTTCAATGTTAAAATAAAACTCCTCTTCAGAAGGAAATGTGTCAATAGGAAGATGAGATAGTTCGAGGCATTGAAGTGCAGGCATCCGAGGAAACTTTGGAAGGGAATGAAAGTTTGTACAACCTCGAATAACAAGGGAACGAAGGCTTGTAAGCTTGGAAAAGAAGTCATCAGCAGGAAATTGATCAATTGGAAGACGAGACAAGTTGAGACTTTGAAGCTGACTCATTTCAGAGATCACATCAGGAACGGCGGTTAGATCTTTGATATCAGATATTTCAAGACAAGTTAAGGCTTTGAATTTATCAAAAGGGAACTCACAACCTCGAAGCAGCAACTCACAACCTCGAAGCAACAGCACAGAGGGCTCCTTCATCTTCTCAAGTAAGGGCTTCACAGTTGCTGGAGTGGGATTCAACTGATTTATGTGCTTATGTCCCTTGCTAGGGGTGATGAAATGGCTCATCCGATGATTGCTACCGATTAAATCGATACTGACCCCAAAGCTCTCAGGTCTAACCAAATCCAGCAAATCAAAAGCAGCAGGCAGAGTTTCACTTCCATCCAGAACCGGAACAATTTCGCTACTCATTTCTGCAATTGAAACAAGAATATATTCACTCACATAGGTACTTTGTGAATTATACATGGCATTCCATATAGCCTATTAATCTAGCAATAAATTAAGAACGCAAAATCAGGCTTAGAAATATCCATATAGCCTGAGTAACAGTAGTTTTGCACAAATTGGTTTTCAGTTTCTGGAGTATATTCGTATCATGCTACACACAGAGATAAGTATACAATTAAAAATTCAAGTGCTAGACCTACGAACATACTTTGAATTTGAACCAAATTCATAGACGGGAGATAGTGAAACATACCCGATCGAAAGTTGAAGGTAGAAGCGTTGACTTCCAGCAAGGAGAGATGAATGTATGAAAGAGGGCAAATTTAAATTTTTTGTGGATGATTACTTGATTTGTCTGGAATGAATTTATATACTGGATTGCTCTGGCCAAGCCAGCCCCGCTTTCTAATTTTCATCCTGACATTATATTTTAAAATATTGTATTTTTTTAACACAATGAGCTCACTTTTTATTTTTTTAAAAACAAAGAAAATGCAAGCTATGCGCCAGCACTCTTCAAGAGGGGCACCCATTTCAGCCTATAATTTGCACTTAATAATTGAGTCTTGTGGAATGCAATCTTCTAATATTTTAATCAAGTGTTCATAAGGGGTCGTTTTTTAATAATATTTGTTGTTCAAATTATTTTCTCCCAAAATTTATTGTAATGTCATTCCATGGAACGTGTCCACCTAATATATTAAGCGGAGAGGCCGTGCCAAACGCCGAGACTGGCTAGAATGAACCCTACGAAAGAATAACATAAAACACGAATAAGAAGAGTACGTGCTAACAACGGGAAAGAAAGAACAAAGACGAGATTGGAAATAGGATAAACAAAGCACTAAGAAACATAGTATTAAGGTCAATTTATCATGAATTGTGTGAAATGGATTGCTGATGTTTAATGGCAGATCTAAGATTGTTCGAAAGGGAGGTGCACTTTAGACAGATCAAGAATCGGGCATTGTGATCTAGGATGCACAGACCCGGCATTTTATGGTGCCTAGCACTGCCAGAAACCCCGAAACGATAAAGTTGGGAGGAAACAACAATGAAACGGCTCCAAAACGTTTCCGAACAACCGAAAACGTTTCTCATGCCTAAGAAACGATTGAGACACGCGACAGCTATTTTTCAGAAACGTTACTTTAAAATTAGACACGGACAAAGGCTGAAACACCAGCTTTTTTATAACAAAAAAAAAACACCATCATAACTATAACCTAAAGCGGAGGTTAAAAAAATTATTAAACGACACATGTCACTTTTAGATTGGACCAACCGCCCTTTTTTTTAAAAAATAATTTTTTATTTTTGGATATGATAAATTCTTATCCATGTTTTTATAATATAAGATAGAAAATCTCATTACTAAACAATCTTTTATTTTTGGATATGATAGATAGGAAGATCATGACGATATTTTTTTATGCTATAATACAAATTATAGAATATTTATTTTATTTTTAGATAAAAAACTAAGATATCTTAATTGAATAGTTATCTTTGTAACCTTATATTACTAACAATCTTCTTGCCAATTTGGTTATTATATATGAAAAGATCTTGATTAGTTATATGATAATTGCCTTATCTTTTTACGCAGATCATCACAAAAATTTATATTCAAGCATTTATATGATTATTTTTCTCGGATAATAAATATATTTGAAAATATTTTATTATTAATATTTTATTTAATAAAAACCCGTACAAGGTACGGAAATACATACTAGTTTAACCCTAATTCCTAAACATGACTCTTAGATTCACTTTTTCTGAAAGAGTGAAGACACTCCTGAGTCCCGACTCCATAGCCCCGACTTCGACCTTCTTGTCCGACAACGAACTCCGGCCAGCCAAGCGACCATCGTCTCCAGCCCTCATCCAGACCTAGATCCACAACATTCGTTTTTCCCTTTTTCTTAGTTTTCTTCTCTTCTCTTTATATATAAACCTCGTTGCCTTGGATGAAATGGTGACCATATTACCTAATTACTGAATTGGTGAATCACCTTATTGTTTTGATGATTCTGATATTAATATTTTGCTGATTTGTTCAAATTTAATGTCCTATTAGAGTATTAGGAAGTAGGAAGTATTTAGGAGTTTAATTTAATTTGGGTGAATTACTGAATTGAGCATTTGATTTGCTTTTTATTTTGTCATTGTCACCCCAGTTCAGCGGAGAAGCTTTTGCTCCATCAAACAATTACCTTTGGAGTTATAGTCTCGAGAGGGCCCCTTTATTTTTTAGGTGGGATCTGTTCTCCCAACAAGTTCATTTCTCCTCCACTGAGAATCGAACACTCGACCTCAGTGAAGGAAAGCGTAGCCCTTCCCACTACGCTCCATGCTTGTTGGTGAGTATTTGATTTGCTATTTCAAGAAAGGTAAAAGAGTTAGGAGCGTTCGCTCGGTACATTGTGATTAATACGACATATTAGACCAGATTAATAGAATAGGTTTGGTAAACATAACTGAAGTTGGAGCGGAGTATAATGCCATAGAGGATAAAGGTTCGGATAGAAAAAAAAAAAAGCATTTTCTACTGGGCAAGTCTGCACGTAAGACATAATCTGGATGTCATGCACATTGAAAAAATTAGGATCAAGATAAAACGAAACATCTTAGCATTATTGCGTGTACGGAAAAATAAGTAGGGAATTAGGTAGTACGATCAAAAAACATCCAGATGCGACCCTGCCTAGGGCGAGACCCAGTTCGAATAGTCCAAGGCGCCTGAGACCATGTTGTCCTCCTTGGATTAGGACTTAGTCTTATTTTATGTATTTCTTAGTTGATGTGAACCCATCTCCTAAAAGGATACGAGTGCGCCGAAAAGGATCTTGAACTTGACTGCAAAGTAGGTCTCAATGAGTATGCTTAAGTAACTATGGCGACTTGAGGTCTTTGAGAATGGAGATTGAGAAGTTAGAAGAGATAAGAGATGATCTAGAGAAGGAAGTCTAGATCGAGAGGAAGAGATTGAAGGGAAAGGGGCGATGCACAACACAAAAGTTGGAGATAAATCTCGGCAGAGTTCATTACTAAAATTATGCGTAACTTACAAATGAGTTTTAGATCCCCTTATATACAGGTGGCTCCAAAACCCTAACTAAAAACAAGGCTAATGGACTAGGGTAGTAGGGTTTACATACAAGAAAAGACCCAACATCCAGCCCAAAACAAAAATACCATAAATAGACAATACATAAAGTTATAGCAACCAAAACAATAAAAATATATATAAAAATATGCTAAAATAGAAAAATACATAAAATAAGAGTAACCCCTAATCTAATGGGGACGCCATGTCCTCGAACGCCTCGGACTAGTGTTGGAACTGGATCTGACCCTAGACAGGGTCACATCACATCATGAAAAAACATTATTGTAAAATCAAGGGAAATAATGAAATTTATTCTGAATCGTAGTGCTATTTCTAGTTACTCGATTAGCACTCCAACATCCTTCAAGTACTCGATGGACTTGTCGTAGATCTCTTCAATCCCGTACTTGAAGCTGAAACCTTCTTTGATAAGTTTCTTAGATGACATTGTTAGCTTAGGTTTTGAAGGGAAATTACTGAAGCTGCAAAATTAATTGTTGAAGATAGATCAGTTAATTAGTAATGGTATACTCATTATTGATGTTGGAAATAGAATGGAATATCAATGTTCGAAAATACTCATTATTGATGCAACAAAAAAAGAAGAGATTTTCACCCTTTCTATGATTGTTTTAGATTAATGATAATTACATCAACCAAAAAAAAGATTAACGATAAATACATATCTGGGGTATTAATTAAAGGAGATGAAAATGTACGAGTGGTCATATACATCTTAGACAAGTGTTTAATTGTATAAAACGTGGTCTATTTACTAGGGGTTGTTTTTTTTTTATAAGGAAAGGGATTAGGGCGGCCGCTAACAGGCTAGCGACCTCCCTAGAGCATCCTGAAGGATGAGGTTCCGGAGAACCGGATCAACTGTAAGAGGGACAGACGAGACATGACGAAACGATACAGCAATGTAGTCCGCCACTGAGTTGCACTCCCGAGGGACATGATTGATGCTCCAAAACCGGAAGCGGGCAAGCAAACAGTGGATATCAGCACGTAACATCTCGATCTCCCAAGGACAGCGCCAGTCACCAAGTACGGCCTTGACCAGCTGAAGATTGTCGCCTTCTATTTGGATGTGGGAAATGCCACGTCTGGTGGCTTCAAGAAGTCCCTCTCGCAAGGCGATGGTCTCGGACATAAGAACGGGTTGTTTTAATTTGTTGTACCCATATCTTATGTGGTTTTCTGAAAAAGTTAAAAACTCATATTTTAAACAATTATGGCTTCTAAAGGGCCTAGTGCTTTGAGAGAGTGAGAATCAGAACTTATAGCTTACTCTGTAGACACTTTGTAGTGTGGGTATCTTTTGTTTAAGAACATTGCAAGCTCAGGAACACTTGAGTTCACAACAGAGCATATAAAACGCCTAGAGGCTGAATCTTTCTCTGCAACAAAGACGTGGGCACGATCCACATGCAAAATGGAGATGGAACCGTTGATACGAACCCGGTGTGGATTCGTATCGGAACCCTTGTTGGTTAAGGGGTTTGAGACGCACCCGATGTGGGATTGGCTCGATAAACGTGGTTGGTGGCCACGGGAAGCAGAACGATAATAAATTTAGAGCAAAGAGATAAATTAATTAATTGGTTTCATTTTATTGATAGCAGCCTAACAACTTAAGATATTTATAATAACCCTGATATCTAAATAAGAAAAACTCTAATTGCTATAATATTAAAAAGATACTCTTACTAGAAAATCAAATCAAATCTCTAAATAAAAGGAAACAACATATTCTAAAATAAATAATTATAATTAATTAATGATAGCGTATCAATTCTCCATCGTTGAGAATCGACTTGTCCTCAAGTCGGAAATCAGGAGGAGACTTATTAAACGGAACTTCAAGCTAAATCCGCCAGGATCCCATTGCACATGTAGCATGACTTGATGCAGCACCAGAAAAGCAAATTGGTTGTGAACTCCATAACTCCTAAACCAATCCATGAAGATATCGCCTGCAAAAGCTGAAAACTCGGGTTCCACCAATTCATTCATAGATTCTTTGAAGTTGTTGTCAATTGGCTTAGCGTCAAAGATTTGCGGACTTGATTGGTGAGCCTGCATCTTCAAGCGCGGAGGCGCAACTTCCCGCACAAACGGTTCAGATGTGAGAGAGGAAAGCAACGTCGGCGTCGGGTGCGGTGTGGCGGGAGCCGCGGGCGCGGGGACAGACGCCGCGGGCGCGAGGGAATGGGTCGCGGGCGCCGGAGGGCTGGCCGCGGACGCTAGGGCATCGGTCGCGGGTGTCGGGGCATTGGCTGCGGGCTCGACTTTGTTGGTTGTCGGGGCAGGGTTTTACGACGTCGTGGTCACATCTTCGAGAGGAATTCCTAGGATAGAAAAAAGTTGATCTGTCTGACGACGTTGAACTGCTAGCGCCTGGCGAGTTTTACGGATCTCCAACAACTAATTTTGAAGAAGGACTCGGATCTCCGCGTCACTGGACATGATAATTGTGATGTTCAAAAATGAAAGCTCCAATTGATACGAACCCGATGTGGATTCGTATCGGAACCCTTGTTGGTCAAGGGGTTTGAGACGCACCCGATGTGAGATTGGCTCGATAAACGTGGTTGGTAGCCACGGGAAGCAGAACAATAATAAATTTAGAGCAAAGGGATAAATTAATTAATTGGTTTCATTTTATTGATAGCAGCCTAACAACTTAAGGTATTTATAATAACCCTGATATCTAAATAAGAAAAATCCTAATTGCTATAATATTAAAAAGATACTCTTACTAGAAAATAAAATCAAATCTCTAAATAAAAGGAAACAAAATATTCTAAAATAAATAATTATAATTAATTAATGATAGCGTATCAACCACATCGCATTTGCATTCCCTTCATGGCATTAATTAGGAATTCATTTCCTGTCAATTAGATCGAGAAGAAGCATAAGAATAAAAAGCTTTGAAACATATATTTATATAGGGGAGGGATCCAGATAAACAAGTATTACAGAGAAACCATGGACGGAATTAGGACCGTAGGATTATGCAAAATCAACGGATCTGATTATAGGAGCATGGCAACAAATATGGGCTTAAATCCACGCATATCTGCAAAATGGGAAATTTTGGAATAAATAAAAAAAAATCAGCACTAGCGTGATTATAGGAAACAAGATTATACGTGAAATGGAACTGCTCAAAGTAGTTCAGCACATTCAGAAAAAACCTACGTTCAATGCTTTTTGAACGTTCTTCAATCATTCATCGTTCAATTTTATCCCGTTCAAATTCTGCGTTTTTTTCTAGATCCAACCTATTGTTTCGTCTTTCGCATCAGCATTGGGTCCATAATTGACATGGATACAGGTTAGTATATCGATCTGAATTTTGTTATAAAAAGCCACTTTGTTCGAGATTCGACATGGATTATGCATATGGTTCATCACGATCAACAAAAACCTTCTTGTCGTTTTATTAGTTCGAGGATACTATTATTCATTTGAAGTTTCCTACATGTAATTACCGTTTAACATGTATGATCTCTCATTGAATATATTAATAGTTCGAACTGAATATTGAACATGTATTGTTGAAACTCTTGTATGTACGTGAATAGTCATCCTTGAATATGTACATGTTTAACCCTGAATCTTCTATTTAGTTTACCGAAATATGCAATATGATCGCTCATTGAATGTATCAGTATGTCGAACTGAATATTGAGTATATATCGTTGAATCTATTGTACATGAGTTTGAAACTTGAATATGTAAATGTTTTAAATAGAATCTACTAATATGTTTACTTGAATATGAAAATTCTGAATTTCAAAACGTAATGTGTGAATATGTACATGTTTAACCCTGAATCTGCTATTTAGTTTAACCCTGAATTGTCATCCTTCTGTATATCGTTGAATCTATTGTTTGTACATGACTTTAAAACTTGAATATATACGTGTTTTAAACAGAATCTACTAATATGCTTCTTTGAATATGTAAATGCTGAATTTCAAAACGTAATGAGTTGAACATACTAGTCGATGCATCTGAACATATTTTACTTACTATTGAAGTATAATACACCATTTAAGTATTTTAGTCATCTCTAATATGTTTGTTATGATATTGAATATATATGTATCTGAATATGAATATTCAATGGACAATCCCGAATATAAGTATATATGATGTAGTCACTGTATCTGAATATGTATCTTTAATTATTGAATATAATAACTTTTGAACTCGAATATCAAACGTATATAATTCGAAGCTTTTTTTGTATGATATGTCGTACCTTAATGACATATTCGTTAGCTTATATTGCAATTTTGATGTCTATACAGCAGTGTCGAGAAAATGGAGTGATTATGTCTTTGATGATTCTTTGGACAATTCAGAACCTGAAAATGACAACAATTGTAGTGGAAATGTGGAAGAAGATTTCTCAGACTTTGTATATGGGACTGATTTCATTGTTGACCCAAACGATGAGAATGTACAATTGCGTGTTCCACGTTGTCCTTCCAATAAGAAGCCGTTTATTGGACAGAGATTCGAGTCCCTTGATGTTGGTAAAGAATTTTACCAAGAATATGCATCTATTGTTGGCTTCAATGTCAAAGCAAGCACCAGTCACACCTTCAAACGGTGTAATGTTATTGCAGACAAGTATTATAGATGCAACCGGGATGGCTACAAAAATACAGGCCAGAACGTAGGAAAAAGAAAACATAAGTCAGATCGGGTGGGTTGTAATGCTCGGTTGGTATTGAAATATGGGGGTCATGATACTTATGTCGTTAGTACTTTTATAGAAGAACACACACATGATATGGTGCCGAATTATGCAAAGCATCTGATGAAGAGTAACAGGAAGATGGAAATAGGACATAAGAAATTCATGATGAGTTGTGCAAGAGCAAACTTGGGTCCTGTACGTTCCCATAATTTATTGAAACAGATTGTTGGCGGATACGTTAACATGCGTGCCACTGCAATTGATTTCAAAAATTATAAGAGGAATCTTATGGCAAATATCAAAGATGCAGATGCTCAAATGATTATCAACAAGTTCGAGAGCAATAAGGAGCGCAATAGTGCGTTCTACTTTGAGTATACAGTGAATGATTCTCAACAGTTGACAAAACTGTTTTGGTGTGATCCACTTGCTAGGCGGAATTATGCTGCTTTTGGCCAAGTTGTGTCATTTGACTCTACATATGGAACGAACAAGTAAGTTGTTACATTTGAATTTGGTAGTTAATAATGTTGAATATAATATTGACCGTTTCGAATAGCAATAATTTCTTATCGAATATATCAATCGTATAGGTACAGCATGGTTTTCGCACCTTTCACTGGCTTAAACAATCATAAGAGGTGTGTTACATTTGGTTGTGGGTTGCTTATGAAAGAGGATGTGGAATCTTTCTCATGGCTTTTTGAACATTTCAAAAAAGCCATGGATTATGAACCCTCGATTATAGTCACCGATCAGGATCCTGCTATGAAGGTCGCCGTGGAGAGGGTATTCCGTACTACAAGACATCGATTCTGCATGTGGCACATTATGGAGAAGGTGTCGAAAAAGGTTAGTTCTTCAAAACTCAATGAGCCTGGGTATAGGAGAACCTTAGGCCACGTTGTTTGGAGTGATCAGATTAGTATACCACAATTTGAGGAAGGTTGGTCTGATTTTCTTGACAAATATGATGAGCGTGGTAATCCATGGTTTAAGGATATGTATGATCTTCGAACGTATTGGATCCCAGCATATTTTAGAGATATAGTGCTGGGGGGTTTAGTGCGGACGACGTCTATTTCTGAGTCTCAAAATAGTTTCTTTGGGAAATATGCGAACAAGGCTTTTAGCCTCGTAGAGTTATTCACCCATTTTGAAACTGCGGTTGAAAAACAACGACATTACCAGTTGGTGAATGATATGGATTCTGACACGAAATCACATGACCTGAAGACCCCGATATTAATTGAGAGATATGCTTCAGAAGTTTACACTCTCAATGTGTTTGATCAGGTTCAGGATGAAATAAGTGATGCATGCTTCTATTGTTCTGTAATCAATGTAACAAAAGGTATGCATATTAGTTTGCTTTATTTGAATTTATTATTATATAATGAATAAAATATTATACAAAACAAAATATTTAGTACATATTTCGAATTTTTATTGTTATAGGCGAGTTGTCATTTCATGCTTATGTACGATGTTTTGAATATACATGTTTATGTGTTGAATATGCCCTTTAATGTATTGAACGTAAATAAATGCATATTGAGTATATCGTATGTCCGATTCCATGTACGTAATTATTAGCTTATTTCCAATTGTAGGTGAATTGTTCATTGATTACACTATCAAAGAGGGCAGCGATGAATATCAAGTACATTACGTTGGAAAGGATGGCTTCACAACATGCACTTGTATGATGTACAATAGAATCGGGATCCCGTGTAGCCATACCTTTGCAGCTTGGAAAGCATATGGTTGTGAGAAGATCCCAGATACAATGATTCACAAACGTTGGAGGAAAGGTGCAGCTAGGGACATACATTCTGATGCAATGACCGATGTGTTAAATCAGAGTGCTCGAATGGAGAAAAATCAATCTAAGCTCAGTTCAGTTTGGTCAGCCATACATGCATGTATAGGCCTTGCTGATGACAACGATGAAAGATTGGATGTGTTGTTGACCAATTTGACAAAAATTCGAGCTGATTTTGAGCAGTCTGATGCGCAAACCGGAAAAACAAGAACAATCAGAGATGACACGGAAGCATTTGCAGGGATATCCATCCCTGAAGAGATTCATGTTAGACCACCGGCAATGGCAAAAAACAAAGGGAGTGGAACAGGAAAAAGACTACGAGGTGGAAAGGAGATATCCATGGATGAACAACAAAAAGCTTCAAACAAGGGGAAAAGGAAGTGCAAAAAGTGTGGTCTTTCCACTGGACATGACAGCATCAATTGTGACAAGTTCAACAATGTGATGTCTTGATTTATTGCTAACGTTGTTTGAATATTAGTTATTCGATTGATGTCGTCTGGTACACCTTAAATGCTCTGTTCAATCTTACCTTTAGACATTTGAATTTTATAATGTCTTTGAATTATCATTTGAATTGTGTTCAATGTTTAAGTGTGTCGATTCAGAATTATTATCTTTTACTATCTGTGCATTCAGTTGCATTTGTTCATTTCAATATTGTTGGTGATATTTTTAATGTATAGCTTGAACTGATTTATATAGCTTAAACTGTTGTTTGAATATGTGGGCAAGATAACTGAATTTGCGCTGTTAAATACTGAATGTACCATGTTTTATACTTGAATTTATTAACATATAGGTTTGAATATGCTTGATAATTTATATCTTGAACTGAATTATAAAGCTTGAACTGTTGTTTGAATATCTGGGCAAGACAAATGAATTTGCGCTAGTAAACACTGAACGTACCATGTTATATACTTGAATTAATTAATATATAATTTTGAATATGGATTACAATAATATTGAATGCGATATCATACACCCTTAACTCTTTAATTAGATATAATAATGCATGCGCAACCAACATGTTAACCAATAACAGTTTAGAAAGCTTGCAAAAAAGTTTACGTACAAAATGAAACCAAAGAATAATGTATTTTTATTACGAAATTTCCTTAAAGCATATGATATAATGTAGCGTAATCAACATAAAAATAATTATCAATATCATCTCGAAAAAAGTTATAGAAGCAAAATAAATTAAGGTCCGATAAGCTAATCTCAATCTATACCTATTTCTCTTCAACTACTATGGTATTTTAAAATGACCGAATATAGCGCGACAATTTCCTTCTCAAACCTTGATGCTTCTCATTGAACTCAGATAGCAATAGAACATGTAGATATTTAGTGCGGAGTTGGTTAACATTCCTCGTTGAGTAAGCTTTGAATCCAACATCCCAGTTTTTGACATCTTGACCCATATAGGTCTCTAAATGGCGCATCAAGTATAACCCACAATCAATTTTGTTTGCATCGTCACGCCAATTCATTTTCAGTATGGTTGGTCTCTTCTTCATGAAACGTTCACACCGTTTCTGCGCATTTATTGACCTCATATACTGAATAAACATCTTGATCTGGAAAAAAAATCATAGTTATTATACCATCAAAAAATATTAACCTAAACGACATTTAAGTGTATAATTACCAGTAATCTGAATATTGTGCCATATTTTCCTTCCAAGTTTTCATCCCCATCCGTTGAGTTATCAATAATCTCGATGGTACTCTTGACAAAGTTGAAACATATGGCATAAAAATGCGTATGTGCGAGTATCGGGAAAAAAATCTGCAAATTTGTTAATTTTATTAATTATCGAAAAATAAAAAACATTTGTATTTACAAAACATAAAATCATTAACTTACTTACCAGATCAGCATCTAGTGGTGATGAATTGGGTGCCTGCGAAATTAATACATCCATGTCCTCCTTGAACTTTGCAAACAACAGTTCATAAGGACGTGATTCATCGTTTACAACTGATCCAGCCTGCATTTGATTCAATTACTATCACATGTTATATTATATACATATAATATAAAAACTTAGTTAGTGTCAAACACCTTGATCATATGACCCCGAATAACTTTGAATTTACCGTTACTCCAGGGTTTATAAATAAACGCCTATGTGAATCAGGAGCACGAACAACTTCTCTTTCGTTCAGATAAATACACCATATATCCAGAATACTGATTGATATATAGGTGCCTTCCTTTAGTGTTTTGAACTCATTTGCTAACAATATTCGACCATTGTGAGCAAACGTGATCACACTACACCATGTATTTACAATTTAGTATATTTATAAATGATAAGATATTGATACATAACAAAAAAACAAATAAACGTACTTAGCTGGCAAGCTATCCATCACATAGTTGTACAAGTGCTTCTCCTCTTTCGATATCTTTGCATGGACACTAATTGCCCGCACTAAATATGGACTCTTTTTTGTTGCAGGAATCTTGGAATCCCTTTTCTTCAATGCAATCATTTTTGCCAAGGGTGTTTCAAAATCATCTTCATTGTCCACAGAAGAGAATTCCTGAATCAAAAAAATACATATACATAATAAACATACTAATAAAGATATTTAAACTATGTATAACTTAGTCTAAATATGTATCATAAATCAATTAAGTTTGAACTATTAAACAAGTACAACATAAAATGCGAACCCCTAACAACAACTTGTGAATGCACATGGTAAAACACTTGAATTAACAATGATACAATCTGAACATATTAAATGTATGCATGAATATATAGTTGTAAATATAAAGAAGAATATGGATGTTAGCAACATTGAATTTGTTTTATTAAAAAATGAACATATAACGTGCTATGCATGCTTATATGTATAAATGTTGAAGCTGAATATTAATACATATGAATTAACCCTTTCACAACCTGAACATACCATACATAATTCCTGAATCTATCAGATGTTATGCATGAATCTGATAATTGACACATCTGAATTAATCCTATAATAACCTGAACATAGAATGCATAATACATGAATCTGTAATATTCTAAACATTGAATATAGAATTGAATTTACCTGAATTAGCACTACTATATGCAGAACATACTGCTTGTTATGCATGATTCAATAAGTGCATCAAACCAAACTGAATTTATGCATTTTTTGAAAACACACATTAGGTGACGAGTGCTTAGTAATACATAAATTCCAATGTAGGATATATAAGTTTAGTGCATATAGTTGTTTGCCTTACAAAATATCTCCACAACATTACAGCCAGACAAAAAATGTGGAGATTATACAAATCCAGTACAAGTACAACATTTCAAAAATAAACTTACAAACCGCGTGAAGAAGCTATCCTACTACTCCTCCTAGTGCTTACCAATTCCTTCTTAGCAGCCTTCTTGAGCCTTTGTGGATGGGTCGACGTGTTGGGAACCACACTAGTTCGACCACCATCTTGTGTTTTGGATCCAGAAACCTCAGCTACTGGTGGATCAATGGCAATGGTAACATCATTCTGCTGATTTGCTTCTGAATCAACCTATTTATTAAATTGAATTAATTAGAAAATTTAAATACTATCACGAATGTAATATAGTAACCTTTAATAATATAAACTAACCTGCATCACTTGTTGTTCATTCCCTTTTGAACTCTCGATATTCTCCTCATTATCCTTGTTTATCGCATCATTCACATTAGACTGCGCATCGTTGTCAACAATCGATTACAATCGTAAATATAAAACAAACCAATATGCAACACACTATGAATTACATTGAATAAACACATACTTAAACACTTACAACGACATTATCAACCACCAAATCAATGTTATCCAACTCATCTTGATTCTGGTTCAATAGTTGATCCTGAAATAAAAAAAGAAGCAAATTGAGTATGGAAATAACAAAATGTCAATAAATGATTGGTTTGATGCATTTATATAACAATACGCACCTCCGTCACATCATTTAAGACAACATTACTTGGATTTCCTTCAGAATTTGTGGTATTTTGGGCTTGAACTTCTGAGAATATGAAGGTAGGCCCTTGATTACTCTCTGGGAGGTTCTGATCAACTTCAAACAGCTTTTCAAAAGTATCCCATCCAGTTTCCATTAGAATAGTCCGCTGCCTCATTGCTTCCTCGAACTGGTCCATAACATTGTTCAACTCTTCATCAGACCAAAGTGGGACTTCAAATTGTGACACACACTTGCCAATACCATTTGTCACATCATCACCAATCTGTATTGAACATTAATAAAAAATATCAAACTTATTAAATATATTCAAACAAATATAACATTAATAAGCACATTATCCTACACACCTGTGTAAGAACCTCATTCTTGGAACCAAGAAGCGCCTTTGCAGTTTGGACAAGTGTCTTGGAAACTTCATCATCCTTGCATTTAGTGGGTACATGTCTCTTTGCAACACGGATGATAATGGAAGACAACTCCAACAAATCCTTGCCAAGCGCAGTGTTGAACACCTAGATAGTTTAAGAGAAATACAACTCGCCTTTAAAAAGTATATTCGAACTCATTAAGTAGTATATTCCATTTATATACAACTTGCATTCAATAATTATGATATATAAATTCAAGTAAAAGTTGAGCATTCCAATCAACTATATTCAAATTCTATAAACATTATATTCCACTTTATACAATTTACATTCAGAAATATTGGTTCATATAATCAAACATGTGCTAAACCTCAACCAACATATCAAAAAATTCAAATTTATATTATCCTATCACATAAATACACAGTTATTACTACCTATTCAGCTTTAACATGCTTATCCTTCAATCTTATTTACAAAATACCAACCCAACTATATTTTGAATTAAGTAACAACATACCTGTGATGACGAAATTTGTGCCTCTTGGTTAATCTCGCATTCTTGTACTTTTTTTCCTGCATGTGGCTTATCCTGGATCGGCACAACTCTACCCTTCCCAAATCCTCCAGTTTCAATCTCTTTAGCTTCCCGATTGCTAACCAGCTCAGTCGACCACCCAATAAAACAAGGAAACTTCCTTGGGATGACATCACGTTGTCTAAAGTTGACTATTCGATCCAAATACAACATTTGTTACAAGCAAATAGTTATATTTGAATACCATACCTGAACCTAAATAATAAAATAAAATAATATACTAATACTAAATCAACTTACCGTCAAGAAAAATAAAGGACCAGTAAAGGAAGCCGATTGATTTGCATCCCATTTCAATTTTGCCTCATTCAAACAGCATATGACAAAGCCACACCAATTATAGTCTTTGAGCTTTTTCATTTCTCCGAGATGCATTATCAAGTTTTGGTTTGCACCTCCACTTTGAGGTGGTTCAATCAGGCAGCTATAAATCAGAATAATGAAATCTCGGAGGAACTCGTAGATGTCATGTGTTTTCAGCATTGCATTAATAATATGGTGAGGCCTGATTGACGAAGGATCGTCATCCTTGCCAATATGAGTTCTCCACTCCTTGGCCAGTTCCTTGTTCACGGAAGGCACGATCCTCACAACTGGTATATTACCTCGTGGAAGGCCCATGCACAGCTCAACATCGTCCTCATTGACATCAATCACATGGCCATATTCCATCCGCAATACTCCCCTCCTAGGGTCATAGTTGCTAACCAGCCAATGTGCAAGTTTCCTGCACATTTACAATTTCCAACCTAAACTGAATATATGATATTCCATATTCAAGTTTACTAACACAAAAATCATAATCTGTTTTACATAAATTCAATGAACATTGGTCAAAATCAAGTTTGAACATAATACCTTCAAACATAATAAACCGATATTCAAAAATTAATAATCAAGCATATTTCAGAACGTATGATACCTTATTGAAAAACAAATCAACTATACCTTCTGTTAAACAATTTCTATTAAAATGTATCCTATTCAAATTTACGATACATATTATACAACAATACCAAAATTTAATCAAACTATAATGATAACTTACTTTGGAATTTCAATTTTCGAAAGGCGAAGAAATCCTCCGAACCCAATTTTCTTTATTGCATCCTTCTTAACTCTCTTGAGCTCCTTTATAGCATCAACCAAAAGGTCAGTCCGACTCCTATGTGGAAGGCTTGGAAACGCCTCTTTTACTTTTGCCTTATCAATAACCAACCCTTTGATCTTAGACACATATTTTTTCTTCTTCTTAACTTCTTCATGGCATGTCCCATCTGCAATTTTTTTTCCTGTTTACACATTTATCAAACCTTTTGAATAATGTTCATCTATATTAAAATCATATATATTATAATTTAAAAAAGCAAATAAATCATGTGGGGCTTGAAATTTAACACTTAAAAGACATTATCACCTTTATCAGTTGCATCTTTCTTCAATCTTTTTTCTAAATGTATCCCATCATCATGTCCTGGGTCGACATCGAACTCGTCTAACTCATCAACAACAGTACTTGTGTGACACCGTTTTAAGCCTATAGCCGGGCTCAAACCTGCGTTGATATAAAAATATGAGCAAATAAATCATTCCTCAAACAATTAACCCATTCAGTAATGTTGCACAAGTATGTAAAGACTATATTCAGATGTATTACAGTAACATTCAGATTGAATACTAAACATAATCAAACAATAATTTTTGCACAAGTATGTAAAGACTATATTCAGATGTATACCATTGACATTCAGATTTAATGCTACACATATTCAATCATTAATTCTGCACAAGTATGTAACTCATACATTCAGTTGTATACCAGTAACATTCAGATTGAATGTTAAAACATATTCAATCATTATCACACTTTCTTGTCACAATGTAACAAGTTTAATATCCACTCAACATACAATAAACCACAACAACAAAAGGACCATTAAATGAAAAATAAAAGACCAGGCAACCCAACTTCTATAACTGAGAATCATTATCAGATTTGCAAATTGATTAATATCCCCTCAACATACCATCACAATACCAACAATTAAACATTCCAATTACCTATCAATAACATGCAGACTATTATCTTTCCAAATTCAATCTCATCTACAAATTCAAAAACAATAACAACTATATTCAAACTTGAAAACACACATTTACCACATACCTTTGACAAGCTTCCTTTTGCTCTTTTCTTTACTCTTTGGAGATTTGCTCTTTTCTTTACCCCTTAGAGATCTGCTCTTTTCTTTACTCTTTGGAGACATTGAAACCCTACGAATAAAGATAAAATCTGTTAAATAGAACACAACAAAAAAAAATTGGTCAAAATAACCGATGGTATGCTTTCTATACTCTTTTCTTTCACGCCCAAAATGGTATGCTTTCTATACTTATATATACACTTTCAATTTCGTAGTATTCGTCATTTTTCTTCAAGAATAAAATGGATCAAAACGTTTCTGCTAATAGTATCAATTCACCTCTGCTATCAAATCACAGGAAAAGCCCTAATTTCTATCTTAGGATTCCGCCAAATGGGTCCTCAAATTCTTGATGTGGGCAGTCTTTATTTCTTGGATTGCTTTATTTGTGTTCTTCCTTGCCGAATTTGGCTCCAATTTGTTCGAGAAATTTGTCAAAATAACCGAACAAAGCTAAAACTCTTCGAATAAAGCTAAAATTTGTTAAAACCGAAATCTAAAAAATTTGTTAAAACCGAAATCTAAAAAATTTGTTAAAACCGAAATCTAAGTTAATCGATTAATCTAATCGAAATCTAAGTTGTCAAAAGTATACAACAAACCGAAATCTAGGTTAATCCAATCGATTAACTTAAACGAAATCACAAAAAACTCTACATGCATGCCGACGATTTTACATATCGCTTTGGTATGGAATGCAACAAAAAAATCTACTATACAAAATCCGAATTACAAACAACTAAAACGAAATACTTACCAATTGATGCAACCGGAATCGAATTGAGAGTGGAGATTTGAAGCCGCACGATTCGGTTTTACAGTGACAAGAGGAGTGTTTGAAATTGATGAGAAGAGGGGGTTTGAATGTGACGAGAATAGGGTTTGAATGTGACGAGAGCTTCTTCCCAAACGTTTCAGTTTCTGCACAATATTCTAAAGCGAGATTTTAGAAATTGGTACAAATTAAAGATATGGAGAGAGAATGTAAAATAAATCCGGTACACCTCACCTTTATTAAACCCCACACACCTTTTTTTTTTTAATCTGAACCGTTAAATAAATTAGATCCAACGGATCTAATTCCGTCCATGGTTTCTCTATATGAGTGTGTCTCTCAAGATCCCTATTCTATTTATATATATATATATATATATATATTGAATGAATTCATATAGGTGCATGCAGTGGCGTAGCCAGAAATTTGATCCAAAGGGGGCTAAATTTCTATGGGTCAAATCCTTAGATATAGAAAAAAAATTATTTTTAAAATAACCTATTTTTTATGTATTTTATGGGGGGGAATTGTAAAAAAAAATTTATACTAAATTTTTTTTATTTTTTCTTAAAATTTTATATTTTTTTATATAAAAAATCTGTATTTTAGAACCCTTTTTATGTATTTTTTATAAATAAATTAACCTTTTTTAACCTAATGAACTAGTTTTTATAAAATAACCTAGTATTTTATATATTTTTAACTTTTTATATATTTTTAATTTTTTTTTAAAATTTGAGTGGGGGCTATAGCCCACTCGCCCTAGTGTAGCTACGCCCCTAGGTGAATGTTTATGCATCGAGTGTTCATAGGCACCCTTTTACGTTTATTATGCTACAATATTAATTGTGCATACTCATTACATGCATATGAAGTTGTAATCCTTGTTATCACTTGTAATCTATAAATATCAACATTTAGTATACTTCATGATCCAAGCAAGATTGAGAGTATTTAAGTCAAATCAAGTGATTTATTAATTACCGGTTAACAAGCTCGTAGCAAGAGAAACACTGTGGGGTATATCACGAGTAAGGGAACGACCGGTCATTATACTGGGTATGACACTAACCATATCAATGTTGTTTTGTTTTGCGAATTCAAACGCTTTCTTCTTAGCAAGTGTTTTGGACACTGCATAACCCTGAAATTATATTATAAGTATATATGTCATAATGTCAATAAACGAGCACATGACAATGGGTGGAGTAACTCATGAGCTTATATACTAGGCAACCATTCGTTACGTACCCAGGTTGGAGGCTTTGCATTGGACAAGAACTCAACATCACTCCAGTTGCCCTCTGTCATCTCCAAGCTTGGCCCCTGCATCTTGTTGATCACCACAATGCCTGCTGATGACGTGTAAACAACGCGCTTGACGCTTTTGGCTCTTGCACAAGCTTTGAGCACATTCATCACTCCTTGAATTGCTGGCTTTATCATATCATTCTAACATCCATCAAACATTAGGCAAGCTTAATTAAGATATTCATTTTTCTAAAGATATTAATTATATTAATTGGATGGTATATATATATATATAGGGGACGCTCTGGTACAATAGGTATTGTGGTGTAAGCGTGTGGTTAAAGATATGTCGTTGGATTGAGTTCAATCAATGGTTGTTAATTAAGGTACACAATAAGTTATATGGGGGTGTTGTGGATAATTAAACCAACGAGTATTCAAAAAAGAAAATTAACATAATTGGGCGAAATTTATGGTATACTAATACGCTGAAAATAATAATAAAAAATGATGAAAATCTTTGAATTTTAAATTTGGAAGTTGCAAGATTTAAGGGATTCTGAGATTAAAAAAAATCCCACGTTTTTTATATATGGAAGTTGCATGATTTTAGGGATTGAATATCTATTAGTCGACAATTGAAAAACATAATATGATAGTTTGAATAATTATAGCATCGTATAATATTTATAACCGAGTTTTGAATAACTCATTTTGATTGTTTGAATAACTCAATTTGTTTGTTTGAATAATTATAAAGTCATAAAATATTTATAGCTGATGTTTGAGTAACTCAATATAATTGTTTGAATAACTTGGTTTAACACATGTGATAACACAAAACTTATTTGATACAATTACATTTCATATATGGATACAATACTATCAATATGAATAACTAAATAAAAGTAGTTGAAAAACAACATTGTTCATCCTGAATAACTAAACTTATTCAATAGTTTTCACTACTATTATTAGAATGTATTAATATAAACAATGTATACTATTGACTAACAATTACAATGCTTCTGAAAAACAATCTTTAATATTGTGAAAAACAATCTTTGTATTAAGTTATGCTATCAATAATCATTACATTGCTTTTACATAACAATTACAATGCTTATGAATTACAATTCTTTTTTGGACCGAGGTCAAATACATCAGCATTATCATCATTTGGAACATGTTCCCTGGTGCGAAGTCTTTTAAATTGGACCTTGGTGCGCTTTGACTTTTCTCCAATGTCCAACTATTGATCATTACCTCCTGTTCCATTTGAAAACTCGGTTAACACAACTAATATTAGTGTTGCAAAACCATACCATCCAAAGTGAAAAAGTATATTATGAGACTTGAAAAACAATGCAAAATTGTCATACACATATCATCAGTGTTACAAAACCATACCATCCAAAGTGAAAAAGTATATTGTGATATTTTAAAAACAATTGCAAAACTTTCATACACATATCAGTGTTGCAAAACCATACCATCCAAATTGAAAAACACTCGTTTCATATGCTTATACGAGGTCAAAAACACGTATAGATGAATAACAATGCATGAGTATTTGAAAAACAACGTATGTATTTATGAAAAACAATGTATATGTGAATAGAACGCGGCGTATATATGAATAACAAAAGTAATATGAACATGTATTGACATGAATAATATAGACTATTGAATAACCATTACAATGCTTCTTAAAAACAACAGTTAGTATTATGAAAAAGTTGTGACTCTTTGTAATATGTTATGATGTGAATAATCATTAAAATGCTTATGAAAAACAATGTTGAATATTCTGAAAAATGTTTAAATTCTTCTATATTGTTATCAAAACATGTCTATATGAAAAAAAGTCATGCATATATGAATAACAAATCAAACATATATGAAAAACAAGCCACTAATTTGTGAATAACAAGGCAATGTATATGTGAATAAAAACGCGGAGTATATATGAAAAACAAAACAAACATATATGAAAAACAAGACACATCTCACCAAACGTGTACGCACTATCAAACCTGTATGCATTGGTTTCGTGCTCAATCTTCGAAATTAAAGACCACTGACAACGAACATGGAATGAGTTTGAACCCGGGAAATCGATCTCAGAACCCTATTTCCATCCGCAAATTTCTTATCTTTACTCCTTTGTGTTGCTCTTTGCAAAGAAATCGAACGATTGCCAAGCACGATTGCCAAAGAAATCTGATAAATTCAATATTCGGTGAGACGATATTGATGAAGAACGATTGGCATGAAAGAGAGAACGAATTCAATCCAAGTGTTTAGAACATCGATTTGTTTTGGATTAAAAACCTAACTTCGCATTTATGCAATTTGAACTTAAAATTGAAAAAACATGGATGTGAAAGAGAAGAACATCGATTTTTGTATAAACAAATACTCAAAACTTCAATTTCACTTACCAATTTGTTGAAAAATATCGCGATTTGTATTGGATTTACCCGGCGTTCTTTGTTTGCTCCTAAAGCATCATTGAGAAAGAGAGAAAGAGAATTAAACTGAATTATGAGGGAGAGATTGAGAGAATACACGTTTTTAGGAAAGAATAATCCCATTACCAAAAATAAAGGGATTTTACCTAAAATAAAAAATATTAATTGATTATAATCTTTAGTGAACGGATTCAGTGTAACACCCCCATCTAAGCTTTTTACACCCCTTTTCTTTTAAATCCTATCCATTCATTTTTTTCCAATCCGACGGATGTCCTTTAACCACACGCTTACTCTCTAAGAGATGCTTTCACTAGAGCATTATTCTATATATATATATATGTTCTTCAAGACTTTCATATATGTACTGGTATCTCTGGATCTTTAGAAGCAAAGTCGATTGGGGTAGCAACATGGAAGACAAATTTGCAACCCTCTATTGGCGCATCAAAGCTATCCTCATTGGTTAGATCAACGCCGAAGATGTTTAGTTCACCCAACTTTTGTAGATCAATTAGGTGAGATATGTTCTTTTGGTTACCTGAATTTAAATACATCATTAAAAGTTCTACATAATATTTGGTATCTATGCATTTTTTATTTTCAGTCAAGAAGAATATTTTCTAAGCAACTCTAGGAGTTGTAAAAACCAGAACTGCCGGTTTCGGAACTGGACCCTGGTCTAGGCGGAGATGCAGCAATGGTCAATGATGAAAATGAGAATAAAGAAATCATAACAACAACAACATAAACACAGTGTTAACCCACCTCAGACGGGATCCGTGGGGCATGATGTACACACCCTTGCCCCAATATAAAACCGAAAAGATGTATGAAGAAGGTCCAAGTATTATTAATGATTCAATGACTCACAAAATCATCAAAACTAAGTCAAAAATAAATTCGCCTATGAAGGAATCCAATTCAGGTGTGGAGTACTCTTAGCGTTTGATAGCGTTTTCAAGTATGTTAAACTAGCCATATTATTTATTTATTTTTGGTCAGAAAGAGGGCGACCGCCCAACTCTTTTATTCTCTTATTAAATCATCCAAAAGCAAGTCTACATTAGAAAGAGGTAATTCCTCAAGAATAGTAAAGTCTTGATCTAAGGAAAACGAAAGCTTGGCTATAGCGTCAGCCAATTTATTACAACTTCTGTTAACATATTGAACTGCCACTCTCCAAGCTGGGTTTTGGATCATTGAGAGACAGTGGACCACCATATTATTGAGTACGAATGAAAGATGATTGTACGTGTGTATATATATAGGGGAGTTCTTACGGTAAATAGTAAGAGCTTTCTCAACCTTTAGATTTGAAGAAATCAATGGATATAATTTTTAGGTATTAAAGAAAAAGGTAAAAAATATAATGATATCTTAATTTCTCTTTCTTCTTTCCTTATTTTTTGCAGAATAAAAAATAAATAATTTTTTTCACATCTAATTTTTTCTCTCTTCTAATTTTCATCGTTTCTATATATAAGCGTTGTATGAAAAACTCTGTCTATTCTAATGTATAATGAACAACTAATTATTATAAATGAACAACTACTGAATCACGAATGAACAACTACAATCTCACAATTATTAATAACAAACAATGAACAACTACTTATTCGCGAATGAACAACTACTTATTCACGAATGAATAACTACTTATTCGTGAATGAACAACAACTTATTCGTGAATGAACAACTACTTATTTGAGAATGAACAACTATAATCTCACAATTATTAATAACAAATAATGAACAAGTACTTAATCGTGGATGAACAACTATTTATTTGTGAATGAACAACTACAATCTCATAATTAATAATAACAAACAATGAACAACGACTTATTCACGAATGAACAACGACTTATTCACGAATGAACAACTACTTATTCGTGAATGAACAACTACTTATTTATGGTTTAGGGTTTATTTACATGAACAACGTAACTAGTTGTTCTTGCATGAACAACGTAAGTAGTTGTGAGATTGTAGTTGTTCATTCCCAAATAAGTAGTTGTTCATTCGCGATGAAAATTAGATTTTTAAAAAGTTGCAAAAAATAAGGAAAGAATAGGGAAAAATTAAGATATTATTAGATTTTTTTTACTTTTCTTTTAATACCTAAAAATTATAAATTAATTGATTTCTTAAAATCTAAAGGCCGAGAAAACTCCTTACTATTTACCGTAAGAACTCTCCTTACTTGAACCTAATATATATATATATATATTTACTATTCACTAGAACATTATTCTATATATATATATATAGAATAATGTTCTAGTGAGAGCAAGTTATAAGGTAAAGCGTGTGGTTAAAGAATGACCATTGGATATAGATAAATGGAGGGTGAGGATTTTGTTAAAATAGGGTGTAAAAAAGGTGGGATACGGTTGATTCACCGGATCAATTTTTTATCGGATTAAAATAATTAAAAACAAATAATAAGAGATGATGGCCTAAAATCTCGCGATAGACCGGTTGCCTTTCCATATTCAATTTACGCTCTCTCTCCTCTCTCCAATAGCAGATTCTCTCGTCTTCTCGCTCTCTATATTTTCGAAGCCGACGTTTCAAAGGTAGAAGTCGGCGATACCCTCATCAATCATCGTCGGCGATAACCTGGTAAGTGAACATTCAATTACCTTTATAGATCGGTGAATTGAGTACAAATAGAGTAACGAGGTGCGATTTTAGGTTGGGAAATCAGCATCTCAGTATTAGGGTTTGATATTCGATTTTTGTATAGAATTCGTTGAATTAGGTGAAATTGGAAGTGAGATTAGAGATATTAAGAACTAAAATTGCGTCTTTTTTATTTATCAATGTGATTTTTTGAGGAATGCGACTTGATATGTATGACCACATGCAAAATTTTAGAGTTCTTGTGTGTACAGAGGTGGTGCTAAGTTGCTTTTTTGTTGAAATTGGTTTTTTTTTGCTAAATAGGTAGAGTTATAGTTTGGTTTCAATGGTGAAGTTTTTTGTTATGTCGGGCTGTATAATTTTTAAAGAGTAAAACTAGCACAACTGAGTTCGTGCATTGCTTTTTGTTGAACATATTTAAGACATCAATGAATAGATACAATTGCGAGTTCTTCCAAGGTGAGGAAAGACAAAAATCGCAAGCAAGAAAAAGGTATGGTTTTGTAGCAGTATTGTTCAACAGAATGTATGTGTTTTTTCATGACTAATAATGTTGTTGCCTCAGTTAAAAAATATTTTTCAAAAGATTTCTAATTGTTATTCAATATGACAATAATCCATTTCAATATAATCATATATAGTTATTCAAGGCATAGAATGTTATTATGCATCAATTTTCATATAGTTTTTCAATATAATTTTTATAGTATTGTGAATCAGAGAACCATATGAACATTTTTCATTTTAATCAACAATGTTTTTCATTAATATAATATAGATTGTTCAGAACATGACCTTACACAAATGACTACATTTCTTACACTATGAATAAATGTTTTTCATAAGAATTGAATTGGTTTTTCAATATTCATCTAAATACACAATGCATGATCATTTTTCATATTTTCAGTATGAGTAATGATATTATTCAACAAGTAGCATTAACACTAAATTGCAATGTGATCAAATATTTTGTGTGTGTTAATAATTTGTGATTAACCTGTGTAAATATTGAATAGGTGGTAATGAACTGCAGTTGGATGTTCAAAAAAAGACAAAGCTCACAAAGGTGCAAATTAAAAAAATGCGCAACAAGGATAAGGTGACAAAGGATCACAATGATGATGTATTTGACCTCGGCCCAGAAAGTAGTGATGATACAACTGAGTTGTCGGATGATGATTCAGAATATTCACTTGCAAGAGATGACAATGAATTGGGTAAGTTGATGATTAAGAAGATTACGTATAATTTATGTAAATTAGAGCTTGTATGAGTTCAGATTATTGATACAATTTTGCTAAATATATGCAATCAATTAGGTACAATGTTATCATCAGAAGGGAATGCCGATGAAGATTCTGATGATGTTGTTATTGCAATGAGGAAGCCCAAGAAGAGTAAAGTGGATTTGAAGGATATGGAATCTAAGAAATCAAAAAAGAGTAAAGACTTACATAAGAGAGTGAAGAAGAAAATGATGTCTTCTAAGGACGTGGATGAAGTTATTGATATTAAGACATCCTTGGATCGTGTATCTTTTCCTAGTATTGAGCACCGTTCCATGCCTTTTTCTTTTGCTACTTTAGTGGGCAAACTGGATAACGATGTACAAAAGGAAGCAATTAGGAAGATTGGGTTGGGGAGTCTACTTGATCTTCCTCCAATGGATATTCCAAGGTATGTTACAACTTAGTATGTTATAGGTATTGAACTACTTTGTTCAACAATGTGATATTTAATAATCAAATTGATATTTTTTTGGCATAAACATATATAGCATAAGTGGAAATATATGGAATATGTATGATTGGATGTTTGAATAACATATATACATATATTGAAAAACTTTGTGTTGGATCGTTTGATACGAATCTGTTTCATAATTACTATACAGGAAATTGGGACACTGGCTCGTTAGCAACTATGATCCTAGAAGGGGTGTTATGTTGTTGGAGTATGGTCAAACCATAGAAGTTAATGAAGAAGATGTGGAGTTTTGTCTTGGGATTCCACGAGGGCAATTTGTGATTGAAAGGTCTCTTCCAAGGGAGAACAAGGCTGTTAAATCAGAATGGAGAGAGCATCTCAACTTGGACCATTAGAAGTCAAAACGATATGGTCATTTAATTAGAACTAGTGATGTTGAAGCTGCTATGGTCAAAGCATCAGATACCCATGTGTTCATTCAAGACTTTCTTGTGCTGTTTTACACTTGTGTGGTTGAGCCAACTAGAAGTGATGCCTACAACCAAAACCTAGTCATGCCATTAGGAGATATCAATAGGATAAGGAAATATAATTGGTGTTGCTTAGTTCTGCAAGTTTTGGATGAGGCTACTGATAAATGGCAAGCTAATCCCAAGACCCAATACACTGGCCCTATCTTCTTTTTACTTGTAAGTATTTTTCATTTAATTTTTTATTTATTTGGTGATAAGTAATTATTAACAATTACATTGCAATTTATGATACATATGTTCACCATTTTATTCTTAAAACAGCTGATGTATCTTGATCGGGTTGTCAACTATCGCACTCGTCAAGTTATTCCTATGGTCATTCCTGTTTTCATTGGATGGTCTAATGAGTTAGTCCTTGCACGTGAATCTGTTGAAATTGCAAAAGGAGGATTTGGAAAGGGGAGGATTGAACCCCAACAAGAAAAAACAGGTTCTGTGTTTGGTATTGAGAACCCTATTATGGAAAACTCAGATAGTGTCCCATTGAAAACTTTTAAAACAGCTCAGGTAATTTAAGGCATCACAATGTATAAACTTTTCCATATTTATTGTTATTTTTTCTAAGTTACTGATTTTGAATGTTATTGTTATAAGGATTTCAACACAACCATGGGAAAGCATTTGACTGGATTAGCTGAAATGATCATAACGATTTCCGAAGCTACAAGTAATGCCCCATAAGAGTGCAAGGACAATCTGGTATCCAAAGCACTCATTCAGACAGCTAGGTCTCTTCTTGTGTCAAATCAGGGCAGTCTCACACCGGCTAACGATGAAAATGGCAACATTGTTCGAGATTCAGTAACTCATTCAGAAGAACCACTATGGAGTGATGAGGAACTTAATAAATGATGGACCAGTTTGAGGAAGCTTTTAATAAGAAGAAGTACATAGTGGATTGGGGATTGGACAATTTTCATACAACATTTCCTAATATATCTACTTTGGATGCGGGAAAGTTCGATTCAGCTGTGCCGAATATGTTTGTTGCATCTCAAGGTGGTAAAGATGACAACTTACATAATGCACGTGAATCGGTAAGAAATTTTAAATCATACATTCATTTTTCGTAATTTGTAGAATTTAGATATATATACGAATCTCATATTGTTGCTGGCATTATAAAACAATGATACAACTGAGTTTGATGTTGGGAATATGAGTACGGATGAAATGCTTGTATCCGGCACTTTGCAACAGAATGAGGTGAATTTTTTATATTATTTTTGGTTTACACAAGTTAATGTGAACCTGCTATCATTGGTGCAGTTGGTTGTACATATGTGAACTAACATATTTTGTAATTGTGTGTAAATAAATGTGCAAAAATTAGGACATAATGCAAGTGAAACTTTGGTGAACATTGACTCAGATAAACCAGAGGTTACAAGTACTACTAACCAGGTGATAGTATATGTCTCTAAATTATTGAATGCTCGTCAATGATTGTTATATGCCATGAAAATTGATTTATAAAGTTTTATTTTTGAGTAAATAGGGTTATACATATTATTGAAAAAGTTATAATGAACTTATGAAAAACAGATGGGGTAGTGATATATAGGGATCATTGTTCAAAAGCATAATGAAAAACATAGTATATGTTAATGAAAAACATAGTATAGTGATACACTCTGGTTTAGTATAGGTTAACTCTTGTATTTTAGGTATGATTTGAGTGTGTTTAGGTTAGTTTTGAGCATAATTGTCATATGAAGACCGAAGACACGATTTGGAGAATTGCAAGAGTTTTGAAGACAAGTGTTGATTTGGAGTTGTTTCGACACCACTTTCTTGTAACGCAACGTTCGGGAGCTACGGTGATTGGATGAAGCTGAATTTGGTATCATTGGAAAGCTGACTGGAAGATCTACAATTCATATTTTTACTCCGGGTCGAAATTCCAACTCTAAGGTGGTCAAAACATCTTCTGAAAACACCGCTGAAATTTTGTCACGATCAGGTCCGCGATCACGGAGAGTGTTCACTGCGCTCGCGGTAGTCCACGTCAGCAAAAATCAGAGAGCCGACATCTATTATTATATCTTTAGGTTTCGGATTTATTTCTACTATTTAAGCTTAGTTTCGTTTTCACTTTAGGGGAACACATTCTAGCATACTTTCAGAGATTAATCCAGTTTTTAGTTTTATTATGGAGAACTAATTTCCCTTTGGAGTTTGTTTGATCAAGGAAGCCTTTTTATGTAATTTGTGAGATTCTGGTAACTTTTCTATCCCTTGGTTAATATCAAAACTCATGTGCTTAATTTTATGATTATCAATTGATTTCTCTTGGTGCGCAACTTGTTGAATTTGATTGATATTCTATTATTTGGATTAGATTTGATTGTTGTCTGTGCAATCTTATTTATCCTTGAAACAACTCTTTTCTAGGACCGTGGACTAGAATTGAGAAGAGTATTTGATTATTATTTTATGCATGAGACTCGTAGTTTGATTGCATGATTTAATATCCTTCTATCCTTAATATTTTGCATGATTTGAATTAAGCATTCTTGTTCATATCATCCTTTCGCTTGGACTGTGGACAAGCGGAAATCTCTTATAAGGATTGGAATTAACTAGGGAATTAATAGAAAAGTGGATGAATTGATGATCGAATGATTAAAAAGGTGGAATTGATTGAATGAACTCTGCTTTCCTTCCATTGATTTAATCCCCAATAATATTTGTTTGTTTGTTTGTTTGCCTGAACTACCAAAACCCATGTCTTTGTTCTTTGCTGATTAATCAGAATTCCGATTCTCTTGGGTTCGACCCCATGCTTGCTTACTATACTAGTTAGTAGTTTAGGGTTATTTATTTTTGATCTTGGCAACATCGATTTTAGCCGAGTCAAATTTAGGCGCCGTTGCCAGGGAATCGGTTTTAATTTTCTGAATAATCAACGTTTCTGACGAAACCGCGCTCGCGGTTTCTGTTCGTCCGGAAATCCTGAATCTGTGTAGACCTATCTTACGGTCTACACTTGTATATACTAATGTCTGCGTTTAGGTTTCTTTAGTTACAGGATGAACCCTTTCATGAGTACTTCACTAGGTGCCAGGAAATCTTGCATGATCTCTCTGTCTGGGGGTTAACCGTAGGGCTTGATGATGCTTGTAATCACATCTTTAGTGGGATGACTCTTGAGTCCCAACTAAGGATGTACCGCGAGAGCAATGCAAAATATGTCCTTTGGAAACCCATTGGCCGATGGGATTTCTTTTGTTATATCCGAGCCAAAGAGATCGAGGTGCAGAAAATAGAGAATCAAATTGCTAAATTAAGAAAATTAGAGGAGGTGTTGGCCATAAAGAACCAACAGATCCTTGAAGAGCCAGTTTCACCCTTTTTGGAGGCACCCAGAGACCCTTCATTGGATGAAGAGATGGATGATCATAGTCATGTGATGACGGAGGAGGAATATTTCCTTAAGTCAGACAGTTCCTGGAGTGATGACGACGAGCTTGATGACTCGAAGAAGGAGCTAGATGATGATATGGAGATTGCCCTTCCACCTGAGGAGATGTCTATGTCTCCTGTCGTGGAGCCTTTTGTTATCATCGATCATGATCCCTATATCCTTTCCTCTTCTTCCTTACTCTCCATCGATATTTGTTTGCCTGATGTGTCTGCAAAAGGTTCTGAGCATGATAATTTACCTAGTGATTTCTCAAATCTTAAGGGTGGTAGTGTTGAGATAAAAATCATAACTTTTGATAAACTACCTCGTCCTCCCAACTGGTTTTATCCTAAACTTACTAATCCTGATTTCTCTAGTGGGTTTGATATACTGAAACGGTGTTTGAATGCTATATTATTTAGTTTCAAAGTATTATTGTGCTATATTTGCCTACATGAGAGTTGTTCGCAGGATTTTGACAGATTGCTTCGGGCTTTGACGATGTCCGAGTCTTGAGATAATAGGTTGACGTCGAGCAAACGACGTTAAACAAAGGCGCTGCTCGAGAGGCAACCCGATGTAAGTTTTTCTTTTCTTTTATTTTTTTATCTTTTTAGTTTAGTTTTAGTTTTAGTATTTGTTCCGGTTTTGTCGGGCTAACTTGCAGGTACAAATTTTTCCATCAAAAAGAACCGCGCTCGCGGCTCCGATCCGCGTCCGCGGATCGACCTGACAAAATTAATTTTCGATTTTATTTAAAAGGAAAATAAATAAAGGTTTTCAGGTGAAATCCCTGAAATAAAAGGCTTTCAGGTGAAACCCCTGAAATAAAAGGTTTTCGGGTGAAACCCCCGAGATTCTACCTTCTCTTTTCCATCCTTCTATCTTTTCCATCTTCTTCTATCTCCCATGGTCATCCTCAAGTATGGGGGAATTTTCATCTTCAAGGCTTGTACAACATTAATGCTTAAGGCGAGATTCATAGTTCGTTTGTGAGTTCGTATTCAGTTTTGTTGATCGTGTTCTCTAACCATTTTTTTCACGATCAGAGCACCACCCGCGCCCGCGGCCTGGCCACCACGCTCGCGGTTTTTCTTGACGACTTATCATCTGGAGATTTCCGAGCTATTCATCCAAGCCTTTGAAGAGTTCTTCCATCTCTTCTTTCGTATGTGAGTCTTCTGATTTTCGTCTTCTATGATTAATTCCTTTCTCTTTACTTCATTGAGGACAATGAAGGATTTAAGTATGGGGGAGGAAGTACTCACTACGCTTATCTTAGATAGTTGTTTTTCAGTTTAGTTTTCGTTTTTTTTTGGGATACTTATTCCATGTTTTGTATAGGGAAAAGTTTGAAAAAATAAAAAAAATGAAAAAGCCATAAAAAAAGAGAAAAAAGGCATATAAAATCCTGGGATGAGTTGAAAACCCGAAAGGGCGGTTCAGGTAATAAGCAGGTAACCCGGACCAGCATTAGACTGGGGTAATATGAGGTTTTTGAGAGATGTGAGCATTTGTGAGCACACCTAAGAAAAATGAAAAGAGTGATTAGGTGAAAACCCGAAAGGGCGCCTAAGTATAATGAGTGGTAAAATCAGAGTGATTAGGATCCATATTCTACTTTGGGGTCTGGGGATTACATTTTAGATGCCGGGTAGATCTTAGGACGTTGTACACTTTTTAGAGCTTGAGAGCTTATTGACTATGTATCTATGTGAGGTGTGTGTTTGAGCTTTCATGTCTTTGCTCATTATTTCTCTATTTTGGGTTCGGGTTGGTGAGGTGAGTGATTTTTGTCTTCCCTTGTACTATGCTGTAAACCTTGATAGGATTTCCTGTTAGATTTATTTTGAGCTTACTCGAGGATGAGCAAGGTTTAAGTATGGGGGAATTTGATACGCTTTGGTTTAGTATAGGTTAACTCTTGTATTTTAGGTATGATTTGAGTGTGTTTAGGTTAGTTTTGAGCATAATTGTCATATGAAGACCGAAGACACGATTTGGAGAATTGCAAGAGTTTTGAAGACAAGTGTTTATTTGGAGTTGTTTCGACACCACTTTCTTGTAACGCATCGTTCGGGAGCTACGGTGATCGGATGAAGCTGAATTTGGTATCATTGGAAAGCTGACTCGAAGATCTACAATTCATATTTTTACTCCGGGTCGAAATTCCAACTCTAAGGTGGTCAAAACATCTTCTGAAAACACCGCTGGAATTCTGTCACGATCAGGTCCGCGATCGCGGAGAGTGTTCACCGCGCCCGCGGAAGTCTATGTCAGCAAAAATCAGAAAGCCGACTTTCCTTTCGTTTATTCTATCTTATATCTATTATTATATCTTTAGGTTTCGGATTTATTTCTACTATTTAAGCTTAGTTTCGTTTTCACTTTAGGGGAACACATTCTAGCATACTTTCAGAGATTAATCCAGTTTTTAGTTTTATTATGGAGAACTAATTTCCCTTTGAAGTTTGTTTGATCAAGGAAGCCTTTTTATGTAATTTGTGAGATTCTGGTAACTTTTCTATCCCTTGGTTAATATCAAAACTCATGTGCTTAATTTTATGATTATCAATTGATTTCTCTTGGTGCGCAACTTGTTGAATTTGATTGATATTCTATTGTTTGGATTAGATTTGATTGTTGTCTGTGCAATCTTATTTATCCTTGAAACAACTCTTTTCTAGGACCGTGGACTAGAATTGAGAAGAGTATTTGATTATTATTTTATGCATGAGACTCGTAGCTTGATTGCATGATTTAATATCCTTCTATCCTTAATATTTTGCATGATTTGAATTAAGCATTCTTGTTCATATCATCCTTTCGCTTGGACCGTGGACAAGCGGAAATCTCTTATAAGGATTAGAATTAACTAGGGAATTAATAGAAAAGTGGATGAATTGATGATCGAATGATTAAAAAGGTGGAATTGATTGAATGAACTCTGTTTTCCTTCCATTGATTTAATCCCCAGTAATATTTGTTTGTTTGTTTGTTTGCCTGAACTACCAAAACCCCTGTCTTTGTTCTTTGCTGATTAATCAGAATTCCGATTCTCTTGGGTTCGACCCCTTGCTTGTACTATACTAGTTAGTAGTTTAGGGTTATTTATTTTTGATCTTGGCAACAACGATTTTAGCCGAGTCATATAGGTTAATGTTATAAGCTTACTTTGAATAACATATTATGACATTATTACTATTTTTCTTCAGAATGCATGATTGAATAATATATACAATAGATTTGAAAACCATTACATTAGTTATTGAATAATTATCGTAGTCGTGTGACACAGCTGAATAAAGTTGTATATCAGTTGAAAAATAGATAATGATTGTTTGAATAATAACTTTTTTGGTCGAAATCAATACTGTTCTTCCTTGTTTTAAATAATTTACAGGGTGCAACCGAAAGTTAATGTCACTTTTTCATATTATATAGGTCACTTTTTCAACAACATTAGTTTGAAAAATGCTACAATTCATTTTGAAAAACAGAACAATACGATTTGGAAAATTATGTTTTTATTATGTTGCCATGTTCATAAACGGTGGTTCACATATTGTATGCATAATATTTTAACATCATTGTTACTCTAATTATATTAATGCAGGTGGTGGAGTCACCAAAAAAGGTTCAGCCAACTAGTCCGGTTCAATTTGAGAGAACGTTAGACGAAATTGGTGATAATGTGGTTAGTTTAGATTTTCGACCTTTATATTTCATTAATGTCTTATAACATATGTAGCCTTTTTAATATTAAAACCATATTAAATTTGATGAAAGACTCGTATTTTTATAGGTTTTATCTCCTGGGAAGGTTGTTAATGCCGTCGTTAGTGAATTGGTATTGGCTAATGATCCAAAAGGTAAATCTAAGGTAATAGAAGAAGCCACAACAAAAAATGCGGACGGATCAACACAATCTGACGTTGTTTCCAAGAAGCTTAAGAGAAAGGCAAAAAAACCTTCGGTAAGTGTTAGGATGAGTGATCGTATCAGGCGACCTCGTGATTTATAGTTGTGATGGATGTAATATACATATTAATTCTTCTCGAAAATACGATCTCCATTAATTTTGGTTAGTATATGTATGGAGATCACTGATGTGCTTTTGAATACGTATGTAAAACTAATGTTCTACGTATCAATATGTAGCTTGAATACTCATGTTTTATGTGTGCTTATTGATATTTAGTTGTGTTTATGCTTCCTTATTTTAATTAAGAAGGTTGGTAAACATATTCGTATGTAAGTATTTTTCATTTAATTTTTTATTTATTTGGTGATAAGTAATTATTAAGCATGTTGGTTCATGATATTCAAGCTCGCATTTGTTTTTCTTAATTGGACTTGTTTAGGCCCGTGTTTTTCAGTTATTTTTTTATCTTTTTCAAATCACATTTTAAACTTTTTCATCTACATAATCACAAGTTTTACATTGCATTGTTTCAGGTTATTCAACTTGTATTTATTACATATATCGTGTCGCTTATGCGGTTTAACATTTTCATATTGTTTCTTATATTTAACACGAATGATATACGGTTTCTATATATTAATATAAACTTATTTTCATATTATAACATTGACATTATTATCATACTTTATGTCATTGCATTGAAAGGTTTATATACCCACTAAAGAAGGTGATGAGTTTCAAACTCCAAATCCTTTGCCAGTCCCGAGGAGAGAAGTCAAGATTGCTGAGTCAAATAGAAGTCCATATTTTCTGAGAGTGATAAGTGTAACTGTTCGTCCTACGAAAGAACAGAGGAATCTTTATAATTATGTCACTTGTTATATCGAGGCTGAGTAAGTGTATTTTCCCTTAGTAATCTTTTACACTATTATACTTTGACTTATTATATATAATACTAAATTTTATTATGTAGTGAACCTATATTCTCTCACAAAGGTTGCATGCTCGATTCAAGTGATTTCAAAACTCTCGAGGAAGGTACTCATGTGTCAATAAATGTCGTTGACTTGTGGTGTCATTATTTGAATGACTCTGAAGGAAAAAGAAACTTGTTTTCTCCAAAGCGTCTGTTCGTTCCCTCAAATGTGACGGTAATAATATTATGTTAAATTGATTTGCATTATATATGCATCAAAAATATTAACTTATTTATAAATTTATAGGTCGGTTCAATTGTAAATGTTGGGTCTCGTTCATATAATAAAAAATTCGAAATGTTCAAGCATGATATAGATGGCGTGGTTTCATCGGCGCAGTTCACGAAATTGTATGATTCTGACTTGGTAAGAATAAGGAAATTATAAGTCAAGTAATATTAATATACACTGACTGAATATATTTTGATTTTACTATATCAGGTCTTTTTTCCGATCCTTCACCACGCGCATTTTTATGTGATTTGCTTTAACTTCATTAAATCCACAATTGAGATTATTGATAATTCCACATCTGGTGATGCTGACCCGAATGGGAAATATGGTGTCATGATGAACAGCTTGATAACATTTATACACGTTTTTTCAATACCACATTTATTTGATTTCGTTACTTACATCATATAATTATCATGCAGCCTAAAATGTTCCTCCAATATATGGAATCCAAGAACTTGAATAACCGAGTTGCACGATTCACAAACAACAAGCTCGAACTTTTGAGGATGCATTGGCGCGATGACAAGAACAAAGTTGATTGTGGCATATATTGCATGCGTCACATGGAAACTTATTTTGGTGAAGACGTTAAACAGTGGGAATCTGGATTCAAATCTCGCTCCGTCAAGGTTGTAAGATTGCTTAGGATAAAATATCTCCATAAGTTATTGTATACTTGTTTCAATGAGATGTTTTCCCAATTCAAGATCAAAGCAACGGATGACATGGCAAGTATAAATGTTGGAACCTATGAGCAGGATATTGAGTAGGGTATTATATTCACTTTCAATTGATATTGGTCACAGATTTGGTACATTGTTTGATTATATGTTTGTCTATTTCCGTATTATAGCGGTATAACATTATTGAACATTTGGTAGTATGAGTTGAATGCATAATATGAAGTTTGGGATTTCTGTTATCTTTTATGTCGTTATTTATCAAAAATAATTTCTCCGTTTTTGACATATCATATAGTATTGAAAAACAACATAATTGATTTTGAAAAAGTTTTAAATTATAATTGAAAAACATATGATTGTAATTATGAATCACAATCTCTAGCAGTTAATTGATAAGAATCAATGTGTTTAAAAACACACATAAAATTTTTCCGCACATTATGCATTGTGTGTATTAATAATTGCGTGTTCGTATATAATGTATACATAAATATGAAAAACATATTAAAATGACCCTAAAATTACACATTATTAATTGAAAAAGTAAACTCAATACAACAAACATTAACAAGAGTGTGGATTCTTTGTATTATGTCAAACAAAATATGACGAAGACAAACACATATAAATGAGTGAAAAACTACACATTACTTATTGAAAAAGTAATCTAATACATCCAAATATGCATTATGATAAGCAAAATACTTTTATCAAAGGTAATTGAAATATGAATACGATACTGTTTTCCGATATTCAAACAATAAGATAAATTGTCTATGCATTAAGTTTAGTAATCTAGTAGAAAAAGTATGAATACTGAATTGAAAACTAAATCACACTATGTTCCAGACACAAAATGAAATTTGATTACATCTATTTGCAATTCCGGCTATCGTGTCTCGTTGCTTTCCCACACTTTCTACACTTCCTCTTGCCTTTTGCAGCAGCTTTATTCTGAGCATCAATTGCTGCCTCTTTTCCACCTTTTATCCTACCACCTTTTTCACTGCCTTTGTTCTTAGCCTTTTCTGGGGGTAATACCTCAACTTTTTCGGGCACAGCTATTCCTACGAACTGCTCTATGTCAGTTCTGCTAGTATTTTTTGTTCTCAAACCATCTTCACTTCTCTCTAACATATTCTTCAATCCCTTCAATTGCTCTAACACCATATCTAACTTGGTCTCATCATTGTCTGCAAGACCAACACAAGCATATATGGCTGACCACAACTCGCTCTTTTTAGATTCCATTCTTTCCATTTGAGCGCTTTGCTTAAACACATCACTCAAATCCGACGTTTTAAGGGTACGGCTAGCACCCTTAAGCCATCTTGGAATAATAAGCGAATTAGGAACCTTTTTACAGCCAATGCACTTCAAAGCTGTGAAGATGTGACAACAAGGCAAGCCAATTCTATTAAACACCATGCACGTACAAGTAGTGAAACCATCACGCACCATGTACTTGACGTCAAAAAGATCATTGCTTCCCTCCCTAATAGTGTAGTCAATGAAATTGTCACCTGTTACATTACATTATTCCAAAGAAAGGTATAAGATAATAATAAATTAGTTTTTCAATGATGTCAAGTTTGTTTTTCAAAACTTAAAAAAAATGGTCGTACCTTTTTTTTCACTGATAACGCAACAATAGAAAAATGCATCATTTATCTCCTCCTGAATTTGGGCAAATACACTCAAGGTGTATACATCGGCTGCATGTTTCTCAATATCTAATGGTGTCTTAAGCTCAAATGCTTCAATGTCTGATTCTACATCATTTTTCTGCTGAATGTACCTTTGTTTATCCAATGCACTGTCAATGTGCACAATCAGCTCAACTAGACTGTATGTTTTGTTGGAATATTTACCAAAGAAGCTGTTTTGCGACTCTGAAATTGACGTAGTTCTAATTAGGCCACCAAGCACAATGTCTTTGAAGTAAGCTGGTATCCAATACGATCGAAGTTGTACATTTCTGTAATCCATGGATTTTCACGCAAACTATGTTCAGTTGTAAACGTGTCCCAACCTTCTTCATATTGCTCTATGGTCAATTGATCGTTCCAAACCAGATTGCCCATATCCTGTCTGAACCTTGGCTCATTCACTTTTTTTGTACCAACCATTGTAGGGACCTTCTCCATGATGTGCCACATGCACAATCGATGTCTTGTTTGCTCAAAAACATTTTCGACCGCAATCTTCATAGCACAATCTTGGTCTGTCACTATAATATTTGGTTCTGCTTTCATTGCCCTCTTGAATTGATCAAAAAGCCACGTGTATGATTCCACATCTTCTTTCACTAATAAACGTGTTGAGAGGGTTGATTGACAACAGATAAATTTATAGTCAAGACCCCGCTGAGTATAGGGGAGTCAGGATCATTCCACGAGAAGCAAGGTTTGTTTATCTATCGACTCCTAAAAAAATTAAAACAAAAGCAAGCAAAACACACAAGCAACCTCGTTAACGAAGTTGTCAGCCTCGTTAACGAACCACCGAGAATAAAAAGACCAAAACTAACGACCTAGACAGGTTCGGTACCGAGCCAACGAACTCAGTAACGAATATGATCTTGAAAGAAAATCAAATAAAAACGAAAATATCCAAGACAAGGGTTACCACAACATAGTCATGCACACAAGCTCGTAAGAAGATAAATATCATGCCTTTAAATAGATAGAAGCATCAACTTTCATTGACTTAGCAAGCAAATTAATCTACTTTCATAAACTAACTCACCCAATTGTTTGTTTCGGATCTAAAGCTTGAAACTTTCGTATTCAAACAATATCAACCTTCAAGTTTATAACTTTCTCTTTCAATCAAGTCAACAACTCGAATTACCTCAACTTTCATCTTGGTATAAGCACAACAAACAATCTCAACAATAGATAAAAGGCATTCAACTCATAATCTTACACACCAAACATGCACAACTATGCCGGGTTTCAACCCCCACCCTAGATAAAAAGACTACTCACTAATCATGACTAAGAAACTAATAATTGTTATCAAAGAAAACATTGAAAAACAAAACACTACTCAAATTAATAAGAAATATCGCCTTACAGAGATTCAGAAGAAACCGAAAACAACGAAATACCGAATCAAAAACACGACTAACGACCCCGGTAACTTTCGTTTACCGAGCTCCTTCGATCACGACTCCGATCCGTCCTTCTCTCTCTCGGCTCTCCTTCCTCCAAAATTCGACCTCCTCTTCTATGCTAGATAGAAGGGTATTTATACTAAAAAGAGGCTAGAAACTAAAAAAGGCTAAAAGATATAAACTTTCCTAAAAAGATAGAATCTATTCTAAAAGATAGAAATAAAATCTCAAAAGATAACAAGAACTAAAATACATAATATAATAACCCTAAAATCATAAAAAGATACTCTACCGACACGGAAATAAATTCCCACACAGGATCGGTGAGTCACAAAGTCAACTTTCGAACACTTTCATCTCATGGCCTCGTTAACGAGCCCCCACAGCCTCGTTAACGATCCTGGGCTTGGTTTTCTTCAACACTTTCCTTCCAAAAACTCGAACTTCAGCTTCTTCATCTTGTATTCCTCCATCTCTTATCATAACTCTCCAAATTCAGCTCCAAACAACACCTTTTCCTTGCTAAAACCTACAAAAAGACACAAAACGGAGTAGCTTCCATACTTTTCACAAAATATGCAAAACTATCCAAAAACACATAAAACTAATCCTAAACTTATCAAAACCAGTCTTAATAACCTAATAAAACCTATAAAAAACTATACTAAAAACAAAAACATCAAAATACCCCATACTTAGACTTGCTTGTCCTCAAGCAATCACTAAACAATACTCAAAACCAAACAACATACTCATCAAATTATAGCCATCATCTAAAAAGCAACATCAAAATATCTAGAAGAAAATTAGCAAAGGACTATTAACGTCATCGCACATATATACACCTAAAATAGACACAAGAAAATACAATCCAATCTCACAAGGGATAATGTGTTTCTCTCAACTCTCAAGTGTTTGGGCTCATATATTCAATCTCTCAACTCATCTTATATACAAAAACTCATAGAAATTGGAACTTATATCACCAAACTCTTCACCCAAGATTTGTCAAAACAAGCAAAAATCATCAAGAGAACTTAGGGGACTCAATGAAAAACTTCATAGAAGCTTCCATTCGGCCGGGTTGTAATGGGGCTTGGTAAAGACAAATAGGCGTGGAAATATTTTTGGCTATGTGATGCTAATAATATCCGGGAATCAAAAAACTCCTAAAAACTCACACATAACATCAAAACACTCATAAAAACATATACCAAACTCACTCTCTCATTATGCACACTTATTTTCACTCACCCATTATTATCCTAGAAAGTCTCATACAAAACAAAAGGAATCTCCGGCTTATCTATATGAACTTGAATGCACTTCTTACTTCTTCCTCTTTCTTCTCTTTATTTTTTTTCTGCTGCCTCGTTAACGAAGCACTTCAGGGTCGTTAATGAGCCTCATCGTGTACTCCTCTTCCCTTTCAACAACTTCCTTTCAACCATCAACTTCATTTTGTGCATCTTTTGTACCAAGAGATCTTTCTTTTCACAACTATTAAAAACAAGAGACTTCCAATCTACCCTTCCCAATAATCCCTCAATTTCGAACCAAACATTATATTTCAATCCCCTTTTTTTTTACACTCAACAAAACAATTTACCTCTCCAAATCTAAGTCCTAATCCCCGGATAGGGTCAAGCTTGTCTCGGCTAGGGAACAAATTTTGTGGAGCAAAAAAAAATAAAGGCTTCAGGCTCAAATTGGCTTCAAAAAGAGGATAATGTAAGGGTGGATAAGGATTAATAGGGCTTATAAAATAAGTTCTCTATCATCTGATTTTCACAAGTAATGAACTATAATCTCATATGGGTTTCAAGAAATAGATAACCATCACAATTCCAAGAGATAATATGCATATAGAGAGTAAATCACACAAGAAAAGAAGAGGGACTTTAAATGTTCTCCCTAATAGGCCAAAAATAACTTACAAGGCTAATTTTTGTTGGATTGCATCACTTATGCTAAGAAGGTATATGTGCTCAATTTCATCAAATGCTATTCCTTCCTAAAAACAACTTCAAAATAAGAATCTGGCTATATTCTCAAAGACATGTTTTGCAAGGAATTAAATGATCATGCTAGCAACTACTATCATAGAACCTAAGAAAGGGATATCTATCAATTCTAAGACCCTTTATAAAAAGAACTATTTATAAAAGAACTACTTAAAATAAAGCAAAAAAAACAAACAAGACACAAAAGTTTCTACTTTCTCCCACCCCATACTTAAAATTACAGTGTCCCCACTGTAAGAAAAATAAGAAGAAAGGAAGAAATAGAAAAGAAAAACCCAAGAAAACAAGAAAAGAGAAAACAAAAACTTACAAAGTCTCAGAAGTGGAAAATAAGGAAAACGTCTTCATGCTTAATCATCAGTTAGGTGGAGGAAAATAGTGCTCAAAGTTCCCCATGAAGTCATACATCGTCCTCCAACGCTCAGCATCCTCTGTCTCTCTCTCTGACGATGCCTCTCAGCTTCAAATGTCATCCGAGCTGAATAGACAGTCTCCCATCTATACATCCTCCTATGAATGTGGTCCTGCTGGAGGTGAAGGTGTTGCATCCGTGCAGAAAGATCCTCGGCCCATGGTGGTGGAATGCTCGATCCAGTGTACTCAGGCTGAGGAGGTGGTGGGTAGTGAGGCTGAAAATGATCATGGTGAAGCACCGGGTTGTATGGCACAAGTCCATAAGAGTAGGGGTCGGTAGGAGCTGGTGGTGGTTCGGTAGCTGCCCTCGGTAGGTCGTTAACGACCCTAGGTACCTCGTTAGCATAAGATGTAGAAGGCTGGAAATGATCGTTAACGAGCCTGGTGGGCTCGTCAACGAGGATGTTGGTGCCTAAAACCTCAGCGTCAAGGTCTTCTTCCTCAAAGTTAAGCTCCTCAGTGCCGCCCTCTGTGTCGGCTTCTTCAGTGTCATTGCCTGCAACCTCGGTATCCTCATCCTCATCTTCATCCTCATCCATCTCTTCACCTTCTCGCTCAAACCTTGTCTCACAAGGCCTAAGTGACATCTCATCCTCTGGCTTGGGCTCCAATGGGAAAGCATGTCCCATCCACGCCTCGTACCAATTCGGTACATAGAGTAACTCGAACATATCGAGGGTGGGTGTAACAAGGCGGACTTGAACTTTTACTTTAAACCCTCTCTCAGCTTGAATGAAAATACCGGAACTATACCAATAGTTCTTGTTGAGTAACTGAGCATGAGCCGGTGTGTAGCGAGTGAGGTCGACTCCAAGGTTTGTGGCCAAAAGACTGACCAAGTTACCACACCAAACTTCCTTGGACTTGGTTGATTTCTCTATGTAGTAGAGCCATTCATACCCCAAATTCAAAGGGCCAGGCTCCTCGAAAAGGATAGTGCGGAGACAAGCAACTTCCGTCCTTGTTGGCCTGTTCAACTCTCTCTTCGGCCAGAATGTGGCGGCTAAGACTCGGAGAATAATCCGGAAGATGGGGTTGATGATGCTTGCTCCAGATAATGCCGCTGTGGAGGATTGGTCCTCCCCAGTGATATAGCTCCAAGTCCGGGTCACCCTGTAGTCTTTCAAGCTGTACTCTCTAGAAGGGTTAGGGAGCTCCAGAATTGCATTGAACTCCGCCATGGTGAACTCACGGCTCACATTACCGAGCCGAAACCGGATTCGTCCCGCCTAAGTCTTCGACGGAAAACTAGTCTCTAGAGTGGCCAAAAACTCAGATGTGAGGGCCGGAAAGTGTGGTAGATTCTCCTTCTTTAGTAGATGAGATGCACCGAGAATAATGAAGGCTTCCTTGACATCCGTGTAAATCCCCGTGTGTACGACATTAGACTTCGAGAACCAACGAGTGTTGTGGTCCTTATCCAGAATGGCACGGTATCGATTCACTTGGCCTTGAGTACTCAAGATCATATGATCCATGCGCGGTGGGGATGGGGACCTCTGATTCCTCCTCTTTTTTTGAGCTCGGGTAGCGGGTCTGTTTGAACTTGCCATGAGATCTACAAAACAATCAAGAATTTTCCAAGATAAGATCCACTCAAAATAGATAGGCAAGAGACCCCATACTTGGTCTTAAAATAACCTCGGAATAATTCGTCAACTACCCAATTGGGTCGTTAAAGAATCTGGACTGGTGTAGAATCGGTGATGCTTACGCAGGGTCGTTAACGACCCTGGGTGGGTCGTTAACGAGCTGCCGAGAGCCAGTTCACAGATTTCCGAATGTCATCAACTTTTAAAAATCCGACCCTAGATCAAGTATGTATCCTCAATACTCCTCACTAGCCACACAATCGGGTTTATGCACCCCATACTTGCTCGATTTCCCATCCCATACATGCGAAATTACCCAAAATTTGATATAGCAAAAATTGAACTTAATACTAGGATAAGAAAAATTCATGCTTTTCTAATTAGACTTTTGCAATGGAGAACCTAACATGAATAATCTTCCCTAGAGTATGAACAACTAAGCTTCAATGACACTCCATGAGCAAATTCCAAACATGCATGTCGACCTTTTCTATAGACACAATCCCAATATGAAATTTCTACCCTAAAAACCATAAATCTTGTATGTAAGAGTTAGGGTTTAGAAATCATACCGGAAATTTGAGAAATTGAAGAACAAAGGGTCGGATTGGGGTGGTTAATGAGTGTGGATCTCGTCATTGGAAATCCGGGGTTCCGAGCTTCGGTAACGAGGGTGTCTCCGACGATCGGTGGAGGTGAGGAATTCCGATCGGTGGTGGGGGATCTCCGAGAATTTGGGTAGGATTTTTGAGAGGTTTGGAGTTTAAGGATTTGAGAGTGGAAATTTTTAGGAGGGGTAGAAGGGTTATATAGGAGAGGGTAGGGATAGGAAGAGGTAGAGGGGCGGCGGCATGGGGGTAGGTAAAAGATAGATTAGGTTAAAAAGAACTTACCTGCCCGTTTTGCCGAATCGGGTCGTCAAACCGGGTCGTTAACGACCCTGGAAGGGTCGTTAACGAGCCACCGTAGCCTCTTGGAGTGATTTTCGAGCCCTTCTCCTGCATCTTGTTAGCTCAAAATTTATCCTAATTTCTATCCTAAAAAAAACTACTAAAAAGAAAAGAAAAGAAAGGAAAAGAAAGCTAAGAAAAAGAAAGAATCTAAAAAGAAGAAGAAAAACTATACTATACTAAAAGCGGGTTGCCTTCCGTAAGCGCTATTTTTTAACGTCGTAAGCCCGACGTTCTTCCCTTGCTTCAAGGTGGTTTTTTGTAGCTAAGTCAGGGTCTCGAGTTACCCCATACTTAACTTTGTGGGCGCTGTTTGCTTGAGTCAATAAGCTAGATCCCTTGTCTTCTATGGGTATGCCCGGTATTCCTACATATGGGTTAGCGGAATCCGGAAACCAAGGTGGTTTAGACTCCTCAAAAGCATATGCCGTGGGGTATGGTGCAGGAATAGGGTAAGAAGAAAAGTACTCACCTTGATTGTTTCCTTGTATATGAGACTCGCTAGTAAGCCATGGGAGCTCGACAAGGTCCTGTGTGAGAATCTCGTCCTCTGTCGAAGTTGGTGGAAGTTCAGTTGTATCAGCTTTGTCGAGTTTTGGTTGGTGCAACTCGATTTGTGCGACCATGGTTGGGTCATTTGCGTTTTGGTCCAAGCTGAATTCCACTCGTTCTTCTCCAATCTCAAACGTAAGAAGTCCTTTCCTCACATCGACCTTGGCACTTGCTGTAGCTAGGAATGGTCTGCCTAGGATAATGGGGACATGAGGATCCTCAGGCATGTCGAGGACGACGAAATCATTTGGTATAAAGAATTTTCCCACTTGAATAGGGTAGTCATCCATGACCCCTGTGGCTTTGACGCATGATCCGTCCGCCATGAAGAGGTTCATATCCACAGGCTCTAGTGGTCCCATGTTAGCTTTTAACCAGATGGAGAGAGGAAGAAAACTAGCACTGGCTCCCAAATCACATAAAGCTTTAAATTTGTGGTCGCCTATGCCAATCGTGATGGCAAATCTCACTGGATCTCCAAGCTTTTCTGGTAGAGCAATTGATCTGACTTCATCCTGTAGCTCTGTAATGGACCTTTTCCTGCTAAGAATATCCTTCAAAAATTTTGTGTAAGCCGACATTTCGCTTAGGGCGTCAGCGAATGGGATGGAAATATTAATGCCCTGAAGAATCTTCACGAAACGCTTGAACTTACTCTCAGTAAGTCCATAGATATCTTAGATGGAAATGGAAGAGATTTCACCATTCTCGGAACCAAGTTAGGCTCGAGAGGTGAAAGTACCGGGTCGATACTAGGGTCGTTTGCTGTCCTCGGCGGGTCGTTACCGACCCGGATGGGGTCGTTAACTACCTTGGGATAGAGAGGAAGGTTCGGATTAGTAGACTTACCTGGATGAGGATCGTTAGATACCCTCGGAGCTTCGTCACCATGGTATTCGGGCTCGGTATTTGCCCTTGCTGGCTTGTTACCGAGCTGAATTATGACATCTTCTTCCTTCTTGTCCTCAGCTTGGACTCGCTCTGGCAATGTCTTCCCGCTCCTAAGGTGCACCGCTGCTATTTGTCCCCTAGGGTTCTCCTCGGGGCAGCCCGGGAGTTGCCCTTGTGGTCTCGGAATCTGGGCAGCGAGGTTCCCTAGTTGGGAATCAACACTCTTCTTCCATATATCGAACTCTCCCCATCTTTTATTTTGTTGGTTCAGGTTGGCTTGAACTTCGTTAACCTTGTTGGTCACTTCGTTAACTTTGTTGGTTACGCCGTTAATGCCTTCCTGTAATCCTTGAACCCATGATGGTGGCTCCTGATGGCCTGGAGGTCGATAGGGTGAAGGTCGTCTATCTGGCGGAGGCGCTGCATAGTTTTGATTTGTATTCTGATTGCCCTATACCTGATAGTTGTTTGACCTGTCAAAATAGCTAGGTTGGTTCCTGTATGGTCCTCTCAAATAACTCATCTCAGCAATTGTCTCAACGGCTCTAACCTGCTATATGTTAGTGCAAGCAGAAGTACTATGTGCAGAAGAACCACATTCTTGACAGGATTGAGAGGATTTCAGAAAACTTACCTGCTTCTTCAGACGGTTGACCTCGTCTTGCAGGAATTGATTTTTAACATCCGGGTCAACTTCGTCTCGGTTAGGTAGGTAGAGACGTTTCTGGGGCTGTGGAGTTTGCTGGGTTCCATACATGGCATCATAATTGGACAGCTTATCCAGGAATTCCCATGCAGCCGTTGGGTCCATCTCTATAAAACTGCACGCAGTATGCGTGTTGATGCGGTTCTTGGTCTCTGCGTTGATACCTTGGAAAAAGATTTCTTGCAGAACATATAAAGGTTGCCCATGAGTAGGGCATTGTCTAAGCATTTCTTTAAATCTTTCCCATGTTTCAACAAATGTTTCATTAGGCAGCTGGTGATAGGAGGTGATGCGTTTTCTCAACTCCGTCGTCTTGGCAGGCGGGAAGAATTTTGTAAGAAATTGATCATACAAGTTCTTCCAAGTCCTGATAGACTTAGGAGGTAAGCTCTCCAACCAGCTCAGGGCCTTTCCAGAAAGAGACCACCTAAAAGCTTTTAACAGAACATATTCAAGTGAAACACCTTCTGCAGCTATGGTGTCACATAAGTCAAGAAAATTCCTAATATGTTCCATAGGGCACTCAGTAGGTTTCCCTTCAAACTGAGCTCGTTTGATCAAGGATATAAATTGAGATTTAATCTCAAAAGATTTCTCTATCTCTGGAAACACAATTGGAGACTCTGGCACCCTCAGTTCTGGATGCATGTACTGTTTGGCATTCCTCGGATAGGCATGCAGCTCTTCTTGTAGACGAGCATTGGCAGCTCGTTGACACTCAGCATCGGCGGCAGCGCCTTCCTTCTCAGTTTTCAACGCCTCCATCTGTGTTTGGAGGACTTCTAGCTGACGAGCTAGCTCTTCCGATGTGGCAATGGCTCGGTTCTCTCGGCGTCTACGGTGCAGGGAACGTTCAGGTTCCGAGTAATAACCAGCGTTGTCAAACTCAAGCCTTCGACGTCCTACCGGCATGCGCTGAGAAAACAGACAAAGAAAACAAAAATTAAAAACAAAAATGGGGTCGGGCTATTCCCAGACCCACAGATAAATAAACAAAACACGTTGCTTCCCCGACAACGGCGCCAATTTGTTGAGAGGGTTGATTGACAACAAATAAATTTATAGTCAAGACCCCGCTGAGTATAAGGGAGTCAGGATCGTTCCACGAGAAGCAAGGTTTGTTTATCTATCGACTCCTAAAAAAAATTAAAACAAAAGCAAGCAAAACACACAAGCAGCCTCGTTAACGAAGTTGTCAGCCTCGTTAACGAACCACCGAGAATAAAAAGACCAAAACTAACGACCTAGACAGGTTCGGTACCGAGCCAACGAACTCAGTAACGAATATGATCTTGAAAGAAAATCAAATAAAAACGAAAATATCCAGGACAAGGGTTACCACAACATAGTCATGCACACAAGCTCGTAAGAAGATAAATATCATGCCATTAAATAGATAGAAGCATCAACTTTCATTGACTTAGCAAGAAAATTAATCTACTTTCATAAACTAACTCACCCAATTGTTTGTTTCGAATCTAAAGCTTGAAACTTTCGTATTCAAATAATATCAACCTTCAAGTTTATAACTTTCTCTTTCAATCAAGTCAACAACTCGAATTACCTCAACTTTCATCTTGGTATAAGCACAACAAACAATCTCAACAATAGATAAAAGACATTCAACTCATAATCTTACTCACCAAACATGCACAACTATGCCGGGTTTCAACCCCGACCCTAGATAAAAAGACTACTCACTAATCATGACTAAGAAACTAATAATTTTAATCAAAGAAAACATTGAAAAACAAAACACTACTAAAATTAATAAGAAATATCGTCTTACAGAGATTCAGAAGAAACCGAAAACAATGAAATACCGAATCAAAAACACGACTAACGACCCCGGTAACTTTCGTTTACCGAGCTCCTTCGATCACAACTCCGATCCGTCCTTCTCTCTCTCGGCTCTCCTTCCTCCAAAATTCGACCTCCTCTTCTTTGCTAGATAGAAGGGTATTTATACTAAAAAGAGGCTAGAAACTAAAAAAGGCTAAAAGATATAAACTTTCCTAAAAAGATAGAATCTATTCTAAAAGATAGAAATAAAATCTCAAAAGATAACAAGAACTAAAATACATAATATAATAACCCTAAAATCATAAAAAGATACTCTACCGACACGGAAATAAATTCCCACACAGGATCGGTGAGTCACAAAGTCAACTTTCGAACACTTTCATCTCATGGCCTCGTTAACGAGCCCCCACAGCCTCGTTAACGATCCTGGGCTTGGTTTTCTTCAACACTTTCCTTCCAAAAACTCGAACTTCAGCTTCTTCATCTTGTATTCCTCCATCTCTTATCATAACTCTCCAAATTCAGCTCCAAACAACACCTTTTCCTTGCTAAAACTTACAAAAAGACACAAAACGGAGTAGCTTCCATACTTTTCACAAAATATGCAAAACTATCCAAAAACACATAAAACTATTCCTAAACTTATCAAAACTAGTCTTAATAACCTAATAAAACCTATCAAAAACTATACTAAAAACACGAACATCAAAACCAAAACCAAAAGTGACTGATTTTCTATGATTATCCAACCTAGTGAAGGGAGCAAATACCATACAGTACCTACATTCATATGTAAAAACATTATTAGATAAATCAGTACACGACTACTTAGGAACACAAATTTGTATCATGAAAATTTGTTCGTAATACGTTGAATAACACTTCATACGCCATTGAAAAAGGTTACCAACATGTCTTAATGCCTTTATATATTAGTTTGAAAAATAATTCGTATGCCATTGAAAAATGTTACCAAAATGTTTTAATACGTTTATATATTAGTTTGAAGAACACTTCGTATGCCATTGACTAAGGTGTTCACTTTGGTTTAGCCATAAATATATAATGAAAAAATAATTTAAGCATATACCTGTTTGTGCCATAAGTTGAGTCAAATGATACAACTTGTCCAAACGCAGCAAAGTTGCGTCGTGCTATTGGATCACACCAAAACATTTTTGTAAGCTGGTTTGCTTCATTCACTGTATATTCGAAGTAGAACTCAGTGCAAATCTCCTTACTCTTTTTCAACTTATTTATGGCCATTTGCGCATCGGCTCCCTTTATGCTCTCCATTAAGTCCCTTTTGTAGTTTCTGAACTCTGTGGCTGTTGTACGCAGGTTGCAATATCCACCAACAAGTTGTTTCAATAAATTATGCGCTACAACTGGACCCAAATTTGCTCTTGCACAACTTAGCATAAACTTCTTATGACCGATTTTCATTTTCCGGTTACTGTTCAGCAAGTGCCTTGCGTTAGTTGGTATAAGCTCAAGATTATGTAGTTCAAGAAAATTAGTAACAACATATGTACTGTTTACACCGTATTTGAAGTTGATCCATGATTGACAACCCACCCTTTCAGACTTTGTAATACGCTGTCCAGTACTGTTCCCAGTGTTCTTGAACCCAACTTTATTGCAGCATAGATACCTCGAAGATATTTCATCTGAATTTTTAAACTTTCTTTTTGAACTTTTCCTTACATCAAACCCGGCTATTGATGCATATTTACGATAGAACGACTCAACATCATCAAGGTTATCAAATCTCATACCAACAACAGGTTTCATACTCATAGGACATCGAGGTATATAATGTTTTGTATTTGTATCATTCTCATCAATGATGCAATCAAAACCGTACTTAAAATCATATGTATCTTCAACAACGTCTTCTTCAACATTCTCCTCATTTTCTGACTCTGTAAATTCTGTTTCATCGTTGAACACATATTCTCTCCACTTGCTCATACCAACTGGAAAAAATCAATTTATTATGATACATCTAATATAACTTTTTCAATAGCGACATTACTAATTAATCATCGATAACAACTAAATATATTGTTAGCATGCATCAACATTTTTCACAAAATAACAGAAATATTTTCAAATAACAATATATTATTGTACTGAATAATAAATTTTCATCACACAACATTCACTTTTTCAAATGATGATTAGTTCTTTTTACAACCATTCGATATCACATAGATAATGCGACTTTTTCAATGTTTAATGTCCAATTTTTCAACATAAATTAATTTTTTGCGTATTATGCATAGTGTATCCAATATTCGATTTGTACACTTTCACATGTGTTATTGTGGTTTTTTTCGAAACAATCCAACCACTTATTGAGGATGTTAGTCATATGATATATGTAACTTTTTCAATTGTTTAAAAAGGATTTTTCAAACATTAATTATAATATATAATTACTACACAGTACACATATATCATTCATTACATTAAACATAATTTTTACTACACAGTACACATATATCACAGTACACATATATCATTCATTACATTAAACATAATTTTCAAATGTTGATTAGTTCTTTTTACAACCATTCGATATCACATAGATAATGCGACTTTTTCAATGTTTAATGTCCAATTTTTCAACATAAATTAATTTTTTGCGTATTATGCATAGTGTATCCAATATTCGATTTGTACACTTTCACATGTGTTACTGTGGTTTTTTTCGAAACAATCCAACCACTTATTGAGGATGTTAGTCATATGATATATGTAACTTTTTCAATTGTTTAAAAAGGATTTTTCAAACATTAATTATAATATATAATTACTACACAGTACACATATATCATTCATTACATTAAACATAATTTTTACTACACAGTACACATATATCACAGTACACATATATCATTCATTACATTAAACATAATTACATTAAACATAATATTTTAACCCTATGGGCCCTATCTCTACACAAATGGTAATTAGTCAAGTTAGGGACCTCATCAGAGGGAACATTCACATCCACAACAACAAAATCATGCTAGTCATGTTTAACATAATCATGCTCGGAGAGAGATGGGGAAATATGTGTAATTACATACCCGCCTAATTGGCGAGGTTGCACATATATATGAGTGCTCTTCAGTACTTGCTTGAGCATCATTGTGATCATTAAATATATCAATGCCAGAATTTCCAAATAGTTGTGAGGGTGAATAAGCAATATCACACTCCCCATCAAACATCTCAAAGTTTTCTACGACTTGTCTAGAGATAGGGGTTGTTATTTTGCTAAGACTTATCTATATTCTCAAAAGAAGAGGTGAGAAGGTTTTTAAAGTGAAAGTCACTTTCATTGAAAGTGACATCTCTATTAACTTTGTAGCCTTCAAACTATAAAAGTAATAGGTTGTAGCATTTACCCACTCGAGGGATTGAAACATTACACACTTTAGAGCCCTAGGATTCAACTTCCCTATATTATTAAGAGTATAGTCAATGCACCCAAAGGGTCTTAGTGGGAATAACATAATATAAGTCATTTTTTAATACTTTTAAATAAAAAAATTCCATTTCTAGAGACATTTCTGACTCATGAAAGAACATGGTTCATGGACAGTTGCAAGGCTACTGTGTTGTCACAATGGAGAGGTATAGGAAGGGAAGTATGGAGATGAAGATCATGCATTAAGCCATCAAGCCATACCAATTCACTAATGGTTTGCGTCATGTTGCGTTATTCGCTCTCTATAGAAGATTTGGAAACCATTATCTCCTTTTTTGGTTTTCCAAGAGACTGGGGCTTTGCCTAAGAACACACAATAGCATGTTAAGGATCGAGAAGTGATCTTGTTGTTCGACATGTTCGCTCTCTTGATCAGATCGCTGACATATTTACCAAAGTTGTTGGCAATTTCACTCACTGCTAAGTCTCAAGCTGCATGTTTGATTCGCCCATGAGCTTGCGGGGGCCTATTAGGATAAATATGTGCATTATATTTTATATATCTTGTAATTTCCTTTTACAATTTAGATTTGACATTGTAAAAGGATTTGTTATTATCCTTCTAGGATTTGTTATACACCTTCTGGTAATTATATATACGTACATGAATGAGATTACCGAATCATTTTCTTCTCTCAATTCCATCTACTTAAATCTGTTCAATTTTTTTTGGTTCATTCGAACCAGTTTCACCGTGGGTTTATTTTCATTGCCTCATCCTCGCATGAGCACATCGCCGACCACCCTGTCTAGCTGTATCGTACCACCTCCTCCGCCTGGCTAGCAACTGCCTAGAGGTCTACTCCCTTTATTGGTCCGACAACAAGAGCTGTACAACCCGCTTCCCGCGCAAAACCGAGTTCCCAGCCAGGAACCACCGAGTCCGTCGGCGCCTCAGAGCCACCGTCGAGCCCCTCGGTTTCATTACACTCCTTGTCTTCGACGTTGTTAGGATCGTGACTTTTCCCCGACGTCATAGGATCAATCCGTTGTTGAAACCGATGTCCGAAACTTCCATACCGTCGCTCTCTTGGTATGAACTTTCTACCCCTTTATACGTTTCGTTGGTTGATATTAAATTCTGAGAATTTCACACCATGTTCGTATAATATGAATGATCACTTTTCATTTATAAGAATAAATCAAAAAGAAGACGGATGACCATCAAAATCTAACCACAAGTAATGACGTTATAAAGGATATATTACATTTTCTATATTTATATCATCATCATCATCATCATCATCATCATCATCATTGACCAGTGAGGCTCCGCTACAGCGGAATCTGGGGGTGAAGACGGGGGTATCCCTGCCCAAGGGAAAGGGGGTATGCTTGATAGACCCAAGAAACACTAAAATTCAGCTATGTGACAATAATAATTGAATTTAGTTAGAATGCACAAAAATTGATATAGGGACTATATCCATCTCAAAGGCAATGTATAAGCCAATGAGCATGAGGATGCCCGTTTGGGTCTGTGGATATTTAAATTCTCAACTATTTAAATTTTCACCATTTAATATAACCGTGGGCTTAATTAGATCATATCTTAAGATTCTTTAAATTCTATCCGGCAATCCCTGCTTTTAGGATTGTTGTTGATCGTATTTAAATTCATGTCTTTAAGATTCCAAATCCAGCTATCCTTGCCTTTTAAGGGTCGTGGTTGATCATATTTCAATTTCTGTCATTTATGATTTAACTAAGTTCATTTATAAGGATTAAAATGACCATTAAAATTTATATGACAAAGTACAACGAATAAAGATTGTCTATGCTCAAAAGCATTATAAGAGCTAGACAAATTCGTAATCAAATCGAGTTTTGATAAGTTGTGTCATATAATGAATTATAGTATATGACAAAAGCATGAACTTGTGCCGTTGTGTTGTCCATTCTTTCTAAGAAAGTTCTATATGAAATGATAAGGAAATTATTTCATATATGTCTCCTTTTAGGTTGACCTTTGAGCAAAGGAAGTGAAAGGATCACGCTCGATCTTCATCTCGTCAAGGAAGTTAAAATCACACTTCAAAGACAAGTGGATTTCCTCTCTTGCGTTTGTCTAAACGTGAATTTCCTTTCCGCTTAACAGACCTTTCTGTTAAGAATATATAAATTTTTGCTAAATAAACCGACTTAAGTTTATTTGTGTCTTGTGAAATTTTTTTGCTAAATAAACCGACTTATGTTTATTTATGCGTTGTGGAAATTGTTACTGAATAAAAGAATCTAAGTTTATTTATGCAATAAAATTAACGACGTTATTCTATATAAATTATTGCGCATACTCGTTAGAAATAACAAATAGGTCTAAGGAAATGACACTATCTCGTTTAAAATATCTCATTGTATACTTCAAATTTTAATTAATATAAAATAGGGATACGAGATATTGAAGGCTCAAACATCTCTTTATAATATACGTATTACATGTAGAAAGTAGTGACGCAATGTTACTATTGTTCTCCTTAATACCTCGAGTCATGATCCTGCCAGCTCAATTTCGGATTTGAGACGTTCCATGCACTCTTGCTAAGTGCCACAGAACAACCATTCCTAGCGTGTTGGTTAGATTCTTTGAGCTTCCACACGAAAAAAATCACTAAAGTAATAAAATGAATTGTGGAATAATATAGTACAAGATAGGAAATCAGAAATTCTGATTCCTCTATTTTGTTGGCCTAGTCTCTTCTGAGTTGTCAAATTTAATAGTCATCAACTAAATTAAGTAGTTGTTTGACTAATCAATAAAGACTCCTCGAATTAATGTTCTGACACAACAGAGCTCTCACAAATATATATTATTTTCCTTCGATGGAACCCCACTCTCGTGGTGTCCTATCTCTAAAGAATTTTCGTAATTCTTTTCTTTTTGATGGAATCACACTCTTGTGATGTTCCATATATCTTGGAAGTTTGTACCCCTTTTTACTTTGTTGAGATCACACTCTCACGATGATTCATCTACCTTTGGATTCTCATATTCCTTTCTCTTGATGGATGTACTAACCGTTGGATCATCGACCGACTATAATTCGGTGTTCGATGCCACCAAGTTTAGCTACAACCATGAAGACCTTTTTCGTGCTCAACTTGCTAGTCTTCATAGACTATTCCGTTCACCTTTCTTTTTCTTCTGCATGTTTGCTTGTTGTTTAATTACTTGTCTTTTTCTTTATTGGAAACATCTGACAACAGAGGAGTGTTGCTCAAGAACTGAAGATGAAGATCAGACGAAGCGAAGGAAGAAAGGAAGGATTCACCTCATATCGACGTATCCAAAAGGTGGTACCTAAGCTCATGTGAAGACTATAGAGGAGATGTCGAATTGAAGGAAGAACTTTATAACGTTTTGGTGTTTTACACCATGTATTTATATGGGTCACCTGTATCGTTAAAATTATAATCCGTTGTCATTTTCTTCTGTAAACAATCACTTTGTAATCAAAGATAATTCTAATATGAATAAAAAAATCTTTCATATTTTTGTTCGTGTTCAAATTGTGTTTTGTTACCTTAGCCTCGGGTAGCTTTAGATGGTAAAATCCGAGGTCATTGGTGATAATACATTTGGTTAGAAATTGGGGGTGTTACAAAGTTTGTAGCCTTTAGACTATACAAGTAATAGTTTGTAGCATTTACCCCCTCGAGGGGTCGAAACATTACACATTTTAGGGTCATAGGATTCAACTTTCCTGCATTATTAAGAGTATAATCAATGCATCCAAAGGGTTTTAAGTGGAAATAACATAATATAAGTCTTTTTTTAAATACTTTTTATTAAAGTTTTTCCATTTTTAGAGACAATTCTGACTCATTATAAATATGAATGTCGTAATCAAGATCATTAAATATGGTTTTAGACAAGGAGTTTTTCCTCGTTTAAGTACCCACCTTGAGTTTGTGATGGTAAATTCCCTTCCATCCTTCAAAATCCATGCAGTTAAAGATATTTGAAGAATGAAGACTTTTGATAAATAACAATCTTTTGCCTTAACATTTTTAAAATACTTGTCATAAGAGAGATCGTGATTTTGGAGGAATGGATAATTTTTTTATCATATCCGGCTATTAATGTCTGGTATGGGGTGTCATGGGCGTCAACATGTTCACCATGATCTAAAAATATATTATAGTATTTGGTACGACTATAAAAGATATTATAGGGAAAAAAAAACAATTTGAACAAAAGATACTGTAAAAAAAAGCGACTCAATACGGACACTTAATTTAAGAGTATACAAATAATAGATATTGTATGTACAAGCATCAGTGACGGGTCCCAGAGTTATTAAAGGGGGCAGACTAATTAATAAAATAAAAACTTGAGGTTGCTCATAAAGATTATTCGAAGATTCGATTGTTGACCTATTACTTTTAACGATTTTTTTAGCCTATGCCCCAAGGGCATATGTTAAGACACTTGAAATGGAAAAATTTTGTTGATTTTTATTATATGGGGCAATTTAATTTTTTCTAATAGGGTTCATTTATTTCCATATAGGGTTTTAGTTTCTTAAATAAGAATGCTTAACCTATGCCCTTAGGGCATAGGTTAGAAAAACCGTACTTTTAATTATAAATTTATCCATAATTCTAAATAAAAAATAACGTAATTTAGTTACTCAAACAAATAAATTAAACAAAACCCTTTCAAGTTATTCGAGCACTTTTCTGCGCTAAGTTAAGATTGGCTTCATCTTGGCCCCTAGATTCCGCTGAAACGGAATTACAATAGTAGAAAACTAGTTGAATTCCCGTGATATTCACGGGGTGATTTTACTAAAGATTATACAATAATCTGATATTAATATAAAATTTAAAATACTCGTATATAATATAGCAATAAAATTATGTTATTTATAAAAAAAACTTTAAGATCATGCCACATATTTTAATTGAATATATTTAAAAATTATTTTCATTATTTGTTGAGATCTTGCCCATATTTTGATTAAAATTTTTAAAATGTTAATTTCAATTGAAGTGAATATTTTTATTTTTTTGTTAATATATTAATAGGCATAAAACAATCAATTTTTATAAAATATTTATTAAGGTTATGTATTTGAGTTCTTATATTTTACTTTGTAATTAATATAATAATATTTTTAAATATAGAGAACAATAATATAAAGATTGGTATAAAAGATAACATAGAGAAAAAAAAATAATATAATGCTATAACTTACAGATAATTAAGGTAGGATATCTACTATCTAGTAAGGATAGAGTTGTCAAAAGCTGACCATACCCGCTAACCCGGCCCGAACCGCCTGATAATTTTAGAGTCAAGACCCGAAAATTTGAACCCAAAACCTGAAATTAACCGAACCCGATAAAACCTGAAACTCGTTGGGTTGACCGATTTAGTATGTTTATAGAATTTTTAAAATTATTTTGAAAGTTGTAATATATTTTATTATTAAAATAATATATTATAATTAAATATTATTAATTAATTAAAAATTGATCTTAATAATCATAAAAAAATGATATTTTAGACCCGTTGGTCAACCCGACCCGACCGAAAATCCGCTACAACCCGACCCAATTGACCAATGACCCATAACAAAACCGATCCTGAAATGATCGAACCCGAACCCGCCCGACCCGACCCGATTGACAGGTCTAAGTAAGGATAATATAACTTATTAAAATATTTATTGAAATAACTATTTAACGTTAATTTTTTAAAATTTGGTAGATATATCAATGTATACTAAAATAAATCATATATTCTATAAATAATTTATTATATTACAAAATATCAACATATAGATAAAAAAATTATATACTTAGAGTCCAAGATTTGTTAAAAGATAAAAGAAAACTTATTATGTATAAAATTAATATAAGAAATATTAGCATATAGATCAAGTTTTGTTAAAAGACATGGATAAAATTAATATAGAAAGTATCAACATTATTTTTGGGAAAATTGTTTACATCCTCGTCTATAAAAATTACTTAAAATTATTTTTCAAACATAAAATTACCATTTGAGAGATGTTACTATTTTAGAATAGAACTAATTATTTAACTTTTTCTATTAAAAATATTTTATTATAATTTTTTCAATTAAATATCTTTATTAGAAAAAAATGATAAATTAAATTAATAAATTTTATATTCTTATGTTAAAAAAGAAGAAAATGTTAATGTGATGTGACACAATATAGTGCTAGATATACTTTATCTTTATTTAAAAATATTAATTATTTAAAACTACAAATATTCTATATTTTTAATATAGTTTTTTGCATAATTAACTATTTAAAATTTATTATTTTAATAAAGGGGTGATGTGGCGTAACGTGGTGGTAGAAATTGCTTCGACTTTAGTTATTAGTAATAGATTGACGGAGTATTATTTATGATCAACGATGGACAACCATTTAAGAGTTATATGCGCTTAAATTACATTAATTTGGAGAAAAGAAAAATTATCATTTTGAAACAATATTTTCTTTCTTGTTATGCCACTATAAAACTTTTTTTTTTTTGAATACAATACACATCATTAAAAACTTTTTATTTATTTAAAGTACAATACACATCATTTGAACATTTCATGTAAAAAGAATCCACTTCATGTAAAAAAGATTCCAGTATTTTTAATTATACCCTCACGATGGGAATGGAAAAGGTGGCTTGGTCAGAGCAATCCAGTATATATATATTCAAGAGGGATCGTTTTATCATAAATTAAAAAAAAAAAAAAAGTCTCCTCTTTCTTATACTCATCATCTCTCCTCTCTGTACCCCGGCAATCCACCGCTTTCAGCCTTTCAGGTACGCACGCTTCTATCTCTCTATCCGGGGGAGGCAAATGTCATAATCCACCGGTTTATGCTGTGTATTGTTCTGGTTTACGTTGTTGTATAGCGAATGTCATAATTCATATTGTTTCACTATCTATGTACTGCAGAAGAACTCAATGGATAATGAAATTGTTCCTGTTCTGGAGGGAAGTCCCAAAGACGCAAATGCCTTGCCTTGTTACAGTCCCTGTGATTTACTCGATGGAGCTAAGAGCACTGGGTCCAATGTCGAGCTAATCGGCGGCAATCATCAAATCAGGCATTTCCTCTCCCCTGACAAGGGCCAAAAATACGTAACCCGGTTCAGTCCCACCCCGGCCTCTGTGAAGCCTTTACTTGACAAGATGAAGGAGCCCTCTATGCTTTGGCTTCGAGGCTGCGAGTCGTTGCTTCGAGCAGATTTCCCTTTTGCAAAATTCAATAGTTTAACTGCCCTTGAAATCTCTGGCTGCACCCATCTCACCACCTTTCCTGCAAAACAAATCTCTCAAATGACCCACCTTCAAAGCCTCAACTTGTCTCATCTTCCAATTACACAACTACCCGCAGATGACTTGTTTTCCGAGCTTACAAGCCTACATTCCCTCGTTCTTAGAGGCTGCTTTAATCTGCGATCCCTTCCAAACTTTCCTCGCATGAATGCTCTTCAAAGCCTCCATTTATCTGATCTCCTTATTGAACGTTTACCCGAGGACTTTTTTGCCCACTTTCAAGAGCTTCGTTGGCTCGTTCTTAGAGGGTGTTCGAAACTAGGTTCCCTACCATCCATATATGAATTGAAAAACCTTGAGGTGTTTGATCTATCTCATTGCACCACTCTAATTCATGGAGAATACATGGGTAGTGCCTTCCTTGAGCTGCTCGATCTTTCTTATATTGCCTTGCCAACATTTACACTATATGTTACCGATGCAGAACGACTCACTCATCTATATCTAAGGGAGACAAATTACAAACGAGTTTTTATACATGCTCCCAACCTTAAGGTTCTAGATCTCTCCGGAAGTCGATTACATGGCTACCTTTTCATGTTTAGGGACAGTCGTGATCTTGTAGCTCTTGATCTATCAAGAGGTGACATAGAATCCATAGATTTCCTTTCAGAATTTATTCACCTTCGTAACCTAATAGTCAGGGAATGCAATGTGTTAAAACAACTTCCGGAGATGAAAGATCTGATAGATCTGGAGGTGCTCGACATCTCAGGTTGTGAAAGGCTTGTTGATTTGCCTGAAGATCTAAATCAACTTAGAAACTTGAAGGAGCTTAATCTCTCTGGGTGTAGTTGTTTGAAAGAATTGAGAGAGGGTCTTTTTGATGCCATGACATGCCTTGAGAAACTTGATCTTTCCAAAACTAATATAACTAATCTTCCTTCCTTGGTCAACCTTACCAATCTTCAAACGCTCAATCTCTCACACACGCCAATAGAAAAAGTCGCAGGGTTGTCTGATCTCATAAACCTCAAAGATTTTGTGCATCATCATTTGTCACAAAACCTCACTAACCTTGACACGCTAGATCTTTTTCCTCTTGAAAGTCACGACTCGAGTGGGGTGGGTAATCTTCATCCTCATCCTCATCATCTTCAAGAAAAAGTAGTATCCAATCTTGATGAATTTCATCTTGTTTCCACATTTATGAGTGACTCAGGGTTTGACCGATTCAGATATGAATTCAAGAACCTGGAAGATCTTATTTCAAACATTGAGAAAAATATCAGCCCCGTTGCTTGCTCTTTAACTAGCACAAACTTCAACATGATGAGTGAATCTTTCAAAAGGAACTTTGGAAGCACGCGTGCTGATTTGAAATACATACTAAAAAACATCGACCTCCTCGAGAGCTCCAGCAATTGCACTAGTGGAGAGGAGCTTTTGCTTGAGCTCATGGAGGCTGCAACCTGTCTCTGCGATGATGATTTTTCACTCCATTCTTCAAACTTAAATGCACTCCTTCGGGTGGTTGCCAAATTGAAGCTCCTAGTCCCTCCGCATCCTCCATCGCCCCCAGCTCCTCCTGCTCCTCCTTATATAGCAGTGGATGATGATGAGGACGAGATTGAGGAAGAGATTGAGGTATTAGAGGAGAAAAATGATAAGAAGAAGAAGAAGCCACGGTTTACTACGAGCAAGGATGAGGTTGTTACTGACGTTGTCCTCAGCCCACGTGAGATACAAGACCTCTCTAGTACCTATGAGTCCCTGACTGACCTCCAACAAAAATGCTTGTTGTATCTTGTTCTTTTTCCTCGTGTGAAAGTTCCTCGTCTATCAACAGTAGACCTGGTATTGCTTAAGGAGAAGATATTGATTCAGTTGTGGTATGGTGAGGGATTCATTGATCCTGATTTTGATGTCAACAAGGACATGAGTACAACGAGTATAGATGTTACTTTGGATAAAAACGATGCAAATGGACAAGTTTCTACTACCAATGGGGTGGACAATCCAAACACAATGGAGGAAATTGGAAAACAAATTTTCAATGTGCTAGAAAAGAACAAATTGATCGAGAGGTTTGGTAACGGAAGAATTTGGTACTTCCAAGCTCATGTACAATCTTTCCTGAAGGAACAGGCAAGGCAAGCGGGCTTCTTTAATTTCAACGACAACAATGACAAGCTCACCCCACATTTCCGGGGCTCCCATAGGGCTTGTTTGTTGAAATCTCTAGATCACTGCCCGTCTTCTTGCCAGCTTTGGCTCAACTATACCAGCTCTATTGAAAAGATAGAAAGCTTTAAAAAAATCCATACCTTGTTGTACGTTAATGAGCCCATCATTGATATCAAAACAGAGTGGTTCTCCAAGATGGAGAATTTGCGTGTGCTTCATCTTGTGAATTTGCGTTGGAAAAATGAGGATCAAGTTGATATCGTGGATGTGAAGTTCTTGGAGGCGTTGAAAAACATGAAGCAATTGAGGCTTCTGAGCTTAGAGGGATTTGCAGCAATCATAAAGCTTCCAGATTCTGTATGCAAGCTCGCTAATCTAAAGTTGTTGAATCTTAGATATTGTAGTCACCTGGAGGAGCTCCCTGCTGGCATTGGATCCCTTGAGAATCTTACACATTTAGACCTAACACAATGTCACCTTCTTTCGGAGTTGCCAAAAGGAATAAGGTTGCTATCGAAACTAGAGGTGCTTAAAGGATTCATGATTACATATGTGGTTGGTGGCCGACAACATACAAAGGCATGCACCCTCAGAGAGTTGCTGAAACTAAAGAAGCTACGAAAATTAAACCTTGTTGTGAATAGGGACCAATTCCCAAACAGTGATGATCTTCTAGTTTTCATGGAAATGAATAATCTTTGCAACCTGAAGATTACATGGACAAAAAACAACAACTCCGACCAAGAAGAACCAAAGGAGGTCGGGCAAAAAGCATCGAGAAACTCTAGATGGCAGCGACTAAAATGTTGGGAGCAACGTTCACCCGAAAAAGACACACGACAGGAGCCATTGAGAAGTAATTGTTCAAGCAATATAAAGAAACTGGTGCTGTGTTGCTTTCCCTCAGAAGTTGCACCTAATTGGCTAGATCCTAGTGAGCTACAGAAGCTTGAGAAGCTCTGCATCACGGGAGGAGATCTCAAAATATGGCCTAAAGCCGCTACCGATCAATATACATGGAATGTCCAGACTTTGCACCTCAGGTATTTGCGCAACCTAGGACGCATAGATACAGATGTATTACGGGACATTTTCCCAGGCATGACTGAGCTTTACAAAGATGGAGTACAATATATCTAATGCACGAGAGGAATGCTATATTATTATCATCACAACTTCTGAAGGTAAAACTCTTTTCTTCCTAGAACGAATGGGTTATTGTGGTTTCATTACCAATAAAAAACTGATTCTTTTGATCTCTTTTGTATTTGTCTCCTAAAGGCGATTGGAAAGAGGGGAAGGTGAAGGGAAGATGCCGCAGGAGATGCTATATATGTTTGTCTTCTCATTCAACTCTTCCTGGACATTTGTGCTGTCTACGTTGTGCATCCGAAATTATACTTGCCCAACCTTAGTAATATGTGGCCTCTAATGACATGGACAGGATTGAAGGAGTGTACTCTGCAGATATTTCCAACATTTCAAGACTCGTCCTGGAGATTTTGGTGGTAGTTTCTCAGAATATAGCCTTGACTAGAGCAGATTGACCACAACACAATCATCCAAGTATCATCATTATTCAGGCTGAGCTACAGAACGCAGACTTTTTCTTCTCCCTCTTTAGACCTGCATCAGCAATTGAACTTGCCTTGATAAGTAAGCACTTAAAATGGATATCTAGTATTTAGGCTTTAGAGTGATTCCATGATTAAGTGCAATTGTGCTGTCCATTATTTGCTTTTAAATTCTCTGCATATGCAATTGAACAAACAGAGAGAAAAAAAAATCATATTGATAGGTGGGCTGTGTTGTATTGTGGTATCGAGTTCGTTCTTCATTGCCGCTCACCCCTTCTCATGTTTAACAACTTCTGTAAATGTAGTAGGCTCGATTTCCACGGTTATGGTTGCAATAAAAGTTGCATGGCGAACCCAAGTACTCTGTCGTATGGGAGGATAAGGCGAGTTTTCAGGTGATAATTCATGTAGCAGACGCAAAAAAAAATGCAGCTTCAATCATACCTTTTTAAGTTTCAGCTTTCAAGTTAGCAACAACAACAACAACAAGAAGCTGAACATAGAATCCCATTCCACCACCAATATTTAATTAATTACGCTAGACTTCACCCTAAATTGAAACTGAGTCACAAATGTCCTACTTTGCACTTGCATTCATATCAGTCCTCATCCCTTGCAAATTGAGATAGATTGGTGGTAAGTATGATTCCAAACCAAGATACATTTCAATGCAACTCTACTATGATACCATATCTTGTGAGTTCAACTCATTTGGTGAAGGCAATGAAACATTAAATTTCTTCGTTAACATATCTTGAAACATTTTCATTTGAGCTTCCATCGAACCCATGCGATCCTTAAGTTCTTTGTTCTCTTTTTGAATTACTTCCACATGGCTAGTTAGAACTTGATTTTGTTTTTTAGTAGCATTCAATTCAGCTTCAAGCTCTTCCCTACTCGGTTGCGGTCCACTTATTCCTCCTCCAAGACCCACAACCCGATCTCCAGACTTAGAATTAAAAACCTTTTGCATTACCTATTTATAAAAAGGAAGAAAACAAAAATAATTACTCCCAAAAAATTCAAAAAAAATATACGAATGACGTAAATAAATAAAAAGATATAAAAATAGGAGAGTTACCTCGACATTGGAAAGCAAAGGCTTTATTTCCATTGTTTCTCGAAGTTCATTCTACATTATAACCAAATATGAATTATCATGAGAAAAAGAGCCATAAGCAATAAACAAATTCAGCATTGCAAAAAGAAATTGTCAATTTAGGTCATTTTAGTCAGCTTGTCAAAACTTTTGATCATGCACCTTCGTTATTATAAAACACTAAGATACCAACCTAGTAAAGATCACTATTACTAGTTAAGAGGACCTCAATCAGAGCAACATATTCAACTCAACAAATTGCAGTACTAATCAGAATAGAGTCTACTACACGGTTTAAAGCATCACACCAACAACAAGTTGACTAATCTCGGGTGTAAATCTGTTTTAGAATAGAGAGCCTAGTAAAGATTACTATCACTAGTGCAAGAAGACCTCAACAAATTAATGAAATACACCAAGAAACAAGCCACTAACATTTCCTAGAAAGAAAACCCTTCTTGAAACCACTGATGGTAGTTTTAAGATTTTCCAACTCCTTAACACCTTTCTTTTTGCTCCTTAGAAGGAAGACTTGATGACTCAACTAAAGAGAAGACCACGACCAAGCTAAAGAGAAGACTTGACGACTCAACTAACACGTGAACCAGGATCAAGATACAGAAAAAAAAAATCACTTCTATTGGATCCATAACCGATGATGACCAGCGATATGGATTTAAGCAAGAGAGGATTTAAGCAATTCCGAAGCACATAATTTTACAAAAATCAGGTACACCAAACAAAAGCAATGATGTGAAGTCCCCTCCTCAAGTCCAAGGAAATCCTTTCTTAACACCACCCATTTCATAATGAAATCCCTACACCCCTTTTTCTTCCCAGCCAGAAAAGATCAGAGGGACTTAATATTTCCACACATGCAACAAATTGGACTAAAAGGCATCTCTAACGTATGTCTGGAGGAAGACATGGTTGTACGCACATGATTATAACTTATCAACTCATTTTCCATAAGAGAGCATACCACCACAGTTCAACTAATTCCCAAAAACATCAAGGGTTTAACAATGTACGTAATATGGATAACAACGTAAAGATCAGAGAAACACAAACACAGTAGACTAGGAGAAGAGCAGGGGGTAAAACCTTGAGAGGGACCATATTGAGAAGCATATCGGCGGAAGGGATGGTGAAGGACTTGAAGGAAATGGGAGTGAGACGTAAAGCGGAAGGACTAGTGCGTTGGACAGTGATCTTGATAAAGTCAAGAACAGCACCCCAATGAGCCAAGCAGCACAAAACCCCCTCACCAGCACCGAACAAGGCCGAAAACTCTAAATAACCCATATTGACGCCGTCAATCACCATGGTGGACCAAACCACATGCAACCATTTACCAGTGGTAAGGTCATATGCACAAAGCGAAGAGCGGGATTCGCAATGGTGAAAGTAGAGGACGTTGTCGACAACAGCGACGACCTCAGACCATTTTTCGAATCCTTTGGACAAACACACCCAATCGCCACCGCCTCCCTCCTCACTATCACTAGGGTAAAAAGCATGAAGGCATCCACGGCACAATTGAAGAAGAATCCTGTTGTTTTGAGGATCAGGGACGACGACAGGGGGCGATTTCTTAGGGGGCAACTTCAAGACCTCCTCAGGGATGGAGAGATCGTCCCACTTGTCAAGCATAGGGTCATAAACCTCTGGTCTCAGCCCTGGATACCCAAAGCAGTAGATCCTCCCCATCATCGCGGCGATGCAACCATGTAAGTTCTGCTTCGTGTTTGGAAGGTCGATGTGTTGCCAGGATGCTTCTCCGCCGCTGGCGCTGGCGCGACAAGCGCCCATGTAGTAGCCAGGGTGCTTCTCGTCCTTGAGCTTCAGCAGCTTCTCCGACATTTCAAAGGGAGTGCGTACCCCGCCGATCACGTACAGTGTGGCTGGATCCTCCCCCAATTTCACCATGTTCCCAAATCCCGTACAGCAGTACATAGAAGGCAGGAACTCGAGGCATACTTCGCCCGTATCCAGATCAACCATGGTGAAATCTACCTGGTGGTAACGCCTTCCTTCGTCCTCCTCGTCCACCTTTCTTTCTCCCGAGCTCACGCTATACAATACGATCGGCATCATCCTCTCTTGTGACCCCATTTCCGACGCCGCTCTCCCTCCCCCTCTCTCTAGGGTTCCTTGCTGAGTTGAATTTTGGGTTTATAGATTAGATTTTCATTCTCTACTTTTGGATTTGGATCGGATTCGTGGCCCAATTTTTGACATTTTTCGTACATTTCTTCAAATCTGCTTGCAGAGACCAAAGACCTCACTTCCCGGAGTTCCCGCTACGGAAAACATAACACATCCTAGAGCCTGTCCGATTTTTCTACTCCCTTTTCACGTCATAGGTGAGTATGGAAGGCAGTATATTTAGAGAGTAGAAGATTTGATTTGTCCTAGAACATCCCCATTTGATCGATTTCGAGGGACTTTTAAAAATTACAAAAATAATAAAAATAATAGTATTAGTTTATTGAAAATGTCCTTATTGTAGCTGATTTTGCATCTTCTTTATATAGACTACTTTATTATCGTAGACTTATTTTATTTTCTGAAATTAGATAAAAAAAAATCAAATATTATATGTGATATAAAATCTCTACTATGTGTATAAATAATAAGGGCTCAAAATTATTTGTGAATCAAAACAAAGACACATGAAGAACAAATTGTATGTCCATTCGTGTTTTATTTTCGTTTTTCAAAACAAACCAACACAATTGAAGTGGATCTGAGATTGTAAACTTTACAAATCTGCTCATTAAGGTTGAACAATGTGCATATGCACTTGAAATTTTTAGAAGAATCGGTATAGTCTGCCCAAAGCTTGCAAGAAGACATCAAGTTTTGTTGGGATCTCAACAAACGAGCCCTTTTGGAGGAAGTGAAATATGGGGTGAGCTTCCCATTTTTGGGGTCCAAATTGAAGTACTTGCCTTGGCCTTTTTCATCACGAAGGCGTGTACATCAGGTGGCATATTACAACTTAGTGTTCGTAGATACAAATCCAATAATCTTTATGCAACCCGACACGAAGGCGTGTACATCAGGTGGCATATTGCAACTTAGTGTTCGTAGATACAAATGCAACAATCTTGATGCAACCCTACTCGGGTTCGGGTTGCTAGGGGGCGATCTAGGCTCGAAATGTTCAGATCTTCTTTGGCGGATCGTAATCGGGATAAATACGAGACCAGGAGATGGTCTCACATGCCTCTAGGCCTCTAGGGGTGGCGCCACTGTTTTTCACATTTGAGTGGCGACCCCATGCGTCATTTTTGGGTATCGTCGCCTTGGGCAGCCTCTAAAACGTTATTCTCCTCCGCCTTTTCTTCTTGGACTAAAAGTTAAAGAAAATAACATCATAGTCCACTTTTGTATTCAATCATGCATTCATTAATAGTGTCCTTGGCAATTCTGGTTGATCCTTGAACAATTATGTCTTTAGGTTGGAGTCATTGTGGTAGAATTTAATCGTTACTTTAAATGCTAAAAAGTTTAGCAAGTTTCCTCTAGAACTCATTTATCTCATTTTTGGATATCCATTGTACTTTTGTAGCCTACCAGAGATTTTGTAATGGTTGTGTACTTTGAGCTACTGAAATGATGTTCCATTGCAAAATGTGTTTTCAGATTTACAGTGTTTAACACTGTTAGTAATAAACCAGAATTGAACAATGGAACTCGTTACCGGAATTTGAATGTTGGGCCTTTGCGGATCTAAAAAACGCCTTGAAAACGGAAAGCTGGGTCACGGTATGGAAGCCGCTGCCTTAGAAGCGATTTCGCCCTGACCGGTGGTGCAAGTCAGCGATGGCGTCGCCCCCCAAGGATCACACAGGAACTCCCGAAGGTGTGCACTCGCCTAAGGAAGTTTGGAATCCACTCGAGAATGCTCAGAACCAGAGAGTTTTTGAGAGAGGAGAGAAACTGTAATTTTCAGTGTATCAAAAGTAGCGTTTCACGTTCGGTTTTAAAGAAGAAGCAATCACAGCAGTTACGCCACGATGGAGTAAAATCAGCAACAAATCTGATTAAGTCAAAGATATGATAAATGGAATTTAAAACAAATAAAACCGAAATCGGATTTTACGAACAAGCAATTACTTTGCGGATCCATAACTCCGAGGCCCAAAAATTAATATAGTCCGTAAAAAGCTGCCCCACCACACCGCGCAAGTGCCACGAAGCCCGAGACCGAGCCGGACGGATGGCGGCGGCGGCGCGCGCGTGGGAGAGTTCCCCCTCTCAACTCATCTAACCCATCATAAAACAAAGCAATATATAAACTCCCCTTTTTATGTTCATTCCACCGATGTGGGACAAACACCAAACCCAAATTTTTTATTCCACCTTAAAAACATCTTTTTGCATTTAATATTTCCAACAATCCCCCACAATGCGAAAAGAAGTTTTGAACATAAAGTGTGAGAAACGATGTTCTGAGCATGGTTTTATAGAATTGATGCTTAAGCATTGGTATCTTACAATTGAACCAACACATAGTGAAGCTAGGTAACCCTTTCTTCAAGAAGTGAACTGAGTCTTGAACTTCTTAAAGTTGGGGAAGTTCCTAACAGCACACATCTTTCCTATGTTCTCGGTGATTCCGCGATAAATCTCATATTTAGCCAAATTACCTTAGGATGCTAAAGAGTGCTCTAGAAAGATCACCCGAGTTCTTTCATAGAAGGAGGCTATCCCTTCACACTCTCGTAGGTGACTTCATCAAGTCCGTCTCAAAGGACCACCCACAATAGGGCTATGAAGTCATTAAGAGTTAATAACTCAACCTCTCAATTTACAACGGTGAATTCATCAAGTCCGTCTCAAAGGACCACCCAAATCCTGGGCTATGAACTCATTAAGAGCTAGTGCTCAACCTTTTTATGTACACTTGTCATAGAAATGGGAATTAGTGTACCATCATATGAGTCTTTCCATGGCTTCGTTTGACCCCAAAAAGGGAATCCACCATGAATTCCTCATCCCACGGGTTTAAGTCCCATTCCCCTCGACGAATCAAGGACTAACTTTCGGTTTAGTCCTTTAGTCAATGGATCTGCAATATTCCTCTCGGTTCTCACATACTCCAAACTAATAACACCATTCATAATCAGTTGTCTCACAGTTTCATGCCTGATTCGAATGTGTCTCTTCTTGCCATTGTAGGCATTGCTATTAGCTACACAAATAGCAGATTGTGAGTCACAATGTAGAGAAATAGGAGGAGCTGGACGCCCCCACAATGGTAAATCAACCAGTAGACTTCTTAACCACTCAGCCTCTTGACTAGCTAAGTCTAAAGCTATGAACTCAGATTCCATAGTAGATCTAGCAATACATGTCTGTTTAGAAGACTTCCAAGATATAACACCACCACATAATGTAAAAACATATCCACTAGTGGAGCTAACTTCATCATTATCGGTTACCCAATTTGCATCACAATATCCCTCTAATACTTGAGGAAATCCAACATAATGTAAACCCCAATCAATTGTGCCTTTAAGATATCTCAACAATCTATTTAGTGCACACCAATGATCCTTACTAGGGTTATGAGTATACCGACTAAGTCTACTAACAGCATAAGCAATGTCAGGCCGAGTACAGTTCATCAAAAACATCAAACTCCCTATTACCTTAGCATATTCATTTTGTGATACACTATCATGCTTATTTTTCATCAATTTCATATTAGCATCATAAGGAGTTCGCACTGGCACAACATCAAAGTGGTTAAACCGCTTTAACACTTTCTCTACATAATGTGGTTGAGACAAAGTGAAACCATTTTCGGTTCTAGTGACTTTTACTCCTAAAATCACATCAACTTCACCTAAGTCTTTCATTTCAAAGTGAGAGGATAGAAATTGTTTGGTTGAATTTATCACATTTATGTGAGTCCCAAAAATTAACATGTCATCAACATATAGACATATAATCACACAATCAACACCAAACAATTTTGAGTAAACACATGCACCTGATCCATTCACTTTAAATCCAAAGCTTAAGATAGTTTTATGAAATTTTTCATACCATTGCTTTGGCGCTTGTTTCAGACCATAAAGTGACTTCTTCAATCTGCACAGCTTGTTCTCCTGTCCTGAAACCACGCACCCTCTAGGCTGTTCCATATAAATTTCTTCATTAAGATCACCATTCAAAAATGCAGTTTTTACATCCATCTGATGTACTAATAACTTATAGCTAGAAGCTAAAGCAAATAAAGCACGAATGGTCACTATCTTAGTAACCGGAGAATAAGTGTCAAAGAAGTCAATTCCATGTTTTTGTGTGAAACCTTTTATAACTAGTCTTGCCTTATATCTCTCTACAGAGCCATCTGTTTTAAGTTTCTTCTTAAAAATCCATTTACAACCAATAGCTTTGTTACCCTTAGGCAAATCAACTAGTTCCCAAGTGTGATTAGACATGATAGAATCTATTTCACTTTTAATTGCATCTTTCCAAAAACTAGCATCTAAAGAACTCACAGCTTCTTCATATGTTTTGGGATCATCCTCTATCATATGAAGACTAATAAATGTCTCATTTAATTCATCATAATCATTGAGTTCTATTATAAATGCAGTTACAAAATCAGGGCCAAAACTCGTGCCCTTGTTTTGTCTCTTATTCCGTCTAGGTTCTATGTCATTTTCATGCATGGAAGGTAAAGACATAGAAGAAGATGCAATAGCTGATGATGTAGTTTCTTTATGCATGATATTTTTCTTCAAAGGAAATATATGCTCAAAAAATACAGCATCACGATATTCACACAAAGAACGATCACTCAAACACATGAATCGATAAGCTGCACTATTTTCTGCATAACCAATAAATAAAGCATCAAAAGTCTTAGACCCAATTGCATCAACCTTAAAGGAAGGCAATCCCACTTTAGCTAAACACCCCCACACTTTCAAATATTCCAGGTAAGGAGCATGTCCTTTTCATAACTCATAAGGTGTTTTATCTAGCTTTTTGTGAGGAACTTTGTTAAGAATATGGTTGGCCGTCAAGACAGCTTCCCCCCACATATTATCAGATAAACCAGAACCAGCAAGCAAAGCATTCATCATATTTTTCAAGGTTCTGTTTTTTCTTTCTGCTATCCCGTTTTGTTGTGGGCTATAGGGAGCTGTAAATTCATGAATAATACCATTATTCTCACAAAATTCTTTTAATGAGTTTGTGACATATTCGCCACCTCTATCTGATCTAAGCCTTTTTATTTTTCGATTCAATTGGTTTTCGACTTCAGCTTTATATACATAAAACATTTGTTCAGCTTCATCTTTGGAACGTAATAACTACAATTTGGTATACCTCGAAAAGTCATCTACAAACGTAATATAATACCGTTTGCCTCCTCTACTTTCTGTGTTTCTAAAGTCAGCTAAGTCTGAGTGGACTAATTCTAGCAAAGAAGAAGTCCTTTCATTCACGGAATTAAAAGGCCGTTTTGTATACTTAGCTTCAACACAAATTTCACATTTTTCTTGACTTTGTTTAACCAAATTCGGAATTAAACCCATAGCATGCAAACGATTCACAGATTTCACATTCAAGTGTCCAGTTCTAGCATGCCATAAATCCAAAGACTCAACGATATAAGCAGAAGACGAAACATTCTCATTATCAATCATGGTTTGAAGAACATACAAACAACCAGATCTATAGCCTTTTCCTACAAATTCACCATTTTTAGTTAAGACTATTTTACCAGCTTCAATCACTTGTTTTATGCCAGCAATTTCAAGCAAACCAGACGAAATCAAGTTTCTACGCAGAGAAGGAACATATAAAACATTCTGAAGTAGGAGTGACTTCCCTGAAGTGAGCTTCAGAGACACCTACCCTTTCCCTAGGACTTGCGAGACGCTGGAGTTTCCCATGTAGACTTGATCAATATCAGCAGCTTCTTCAAAATCAGTGAACATCTCCCTGTCAGCACAAAAGTGCTTAGTTGCTCCAGTATCCAGCAGCCACTCAGCTTTGCTGCCCACCAGGTTGACTTCAGAAATCACTGCAATCAGCTGCTGGTTCTCTTCAGTCAGATTCGCTTGCGGCTTAGGCTGATCTCCACCATTAGGCTTCAGAGCTGGCTTTTGATTGTCAGCCCGCTTGGTACAATGGACTGCACGGTGTCTTGGTTTTCCACAAACAAAGCAGCCGCTCAGCTTCTTGTCTTGTGGTTTTCCCTGCTTCTTGAAATTCTTCTTATTTTGAATTTTGTCTTTCTTCTGTCCTGAAGTATAGTCACCTTTCTTAAACCTGTCAAATTTCGAAGAAGATTCCACCAGGTTAGCCTTAACCGAATTTTCAGAAGTTTTAGGTTTAGGCTTATCTTTGAGGCGGTTCGCCTCTTCGATCTTCATGTGACTGGCCAGCTCGAGGAGGGTCATGTCCTTCTTCTTATGCTTGAGATGGTTGCGGTATTTGGCCCAAGACTCAGGCAGTTTCTCGATCAGGAAGTTGGCCTAGAGGACCTCACACATCTTCATACCCTCAGCCAGTATATCAGCCACCAGATTCTTGTACTCATGAACTTGCTCCATAATCGGCTTGTCATCAACCATCTTGAACTGCAGAAACTTGCCACAAATGTATTTCTTTTTCCCAGCATCATCAGTAGAGTATTTTGTCTCCAAAAGATCCCACATAACTTTTGCAGATTTGTATTTAGCAAGCAAATCGAAAATAGGGTTGGTTACATGGCTCAGTAGATGACCACGGACTGTCTTATTATCAGATTCATATTTTTTCAAGTCCGCGTCACCTACTGTAGCCGCGGTACCTTCCAGATTGCCTGCGTTGGATTGTTGAGTGCCAGGGGTGACTTGTTCCTGTGGAGTCGTAGGTTCTGCAGGAGGGGTTGGAAGCGCTGGAGTGGAAGGAGTTGGAGACGGTTGCAGGAGGACGTAGTCCATCTCCAACTGCTCGAAAAAGATCAGCATCTTCTGAGACCAACGCTTGTAGTTCGTTCCATCAAGCGATTCCAGTTTGGACAGATCCAACAGAGGCTTGATGTAGGGTAACGTCGACATTCTGGTTTCTCAAAAAAATCGCTTCTAAATTGTTAGTAATAAACCAGAATTGAACAATGGAACTCGTTACCGGAATTTGAATGTTGGGCCTTTGAGGATCTAAAAAACGCCTTGAAAACGGAAAGCTGTGTCACGGTATGGAAGCAATTTCGCCCTGACCAGTGGTGCAAGTCAGCGATGGCGTCGCCCCCCAAGGATCACACAGGAACTCCCGAAGGCGTGCACTCGCCTAAGGAAGTTTGGAATCCACTCGAGAATGCTCAGAACCAGAGAGTTTTTGAGAGAGGAGAGAAACTGTATTTTTCAGTGTATCAAAAGTAGCGTTTCACGTTCGGTTTTAAAGAAGAAGCAATCACAGCAGTTACGCCACGATGGAGTAAAATCAGCAACAAATCTGATTAAGTCAAAGATATGATAAATCGAATTTAAAACAAATAAAACCGAAATCGGATTTTACGAACAAGCAATTACTTTGCGGATCCATAACTTCGAGACCCAAAAATTAATATAGTCTGTAAAAAGCTTCGTGGCACGTGCGCACGAGACCGAGCCGGCCGGACGGCGGCGGCGCACGCGTGGGAGAGTTCCCCCTCTCAAATCATCTAACCCATAATAAAACAAAGCAATATATAAACTCCCCTTTTTATGTTCATTCCACCGATGTGGGACAAACACCAAACCTAAATTTTTTGTTCCACCTTAAAAACATCTTTTTGCATTTAATATTTCCAACAAACACAATAACACTTGCACACTAATGGTTTTGTTCAGCGTGATATAAAACCTGACAACTTCTTAATGGGTCTTGGTCACAAAGCAAATCAAGTATCGCCTCAAATCAAGTATCGCCTCAATTCTGATTATCATAAAGCAAATCAAGTATTCGCCTCACATCTCCAAGACAAGAGGATAGTATATAAAGCTTGTGTGTCTCCTTTGTGAGATATACACTCTCGATGACTAATAGAACAGAGCATGGTTGCTCACTTTTCCAGTTCATTCTCTTCCAGATTTCTCTCCATCAATCCTTCTCTCTCAAACTTGATTTCTCTTTTCTGAATCTCTCCTGATCACTTAGACTCACTCATTATCAAGCGTGCAATATTTCATCCACATTGTAAGTTGTATTTATTTATGTGTGCTATGGCTGCTTTTATTTGTTTTGCATTATTGTTGTAATCAAACATTCCTAAATTAATATGCAGAAATGATCCGCATATGCTCAATTTGCCCATTCTTTACACAAACGATGCTTTCCTAACTATGTCAGGTAACTGCAGCATTATGTTTGTAATCAAACATTCAACATGATTTTAGCGTTCCCCATGCTAGTGTAGTAGTGTGTGATAATGGCGTTGGAACTCATGAGTCACGAGGGGTTTAAATTAGTACGGTTGTTAACAAAGCATTGAGCATGAATATTGGGCGTTTTATTTCGGTCCGATTTTTCTACTCCCTAATCATACTCCCTATTGTACTCCCTTAATTTGATTGTTTAGAAGATATATTTTAATATTTTATGTTAGACAAAGAGGATGAATCACACTCACAAACCCAAAATACTTGTTGATAGATTTCTGGAAATAGGAAAACAACAGAAGAAAACCTCTCAATGGAGATAAAACCCCAATTGAGCCCAAACTCAAGGAGAAAGTCTCCAAGAGCCCCAAAGGCTAATGCCTTGATCCTTACAATCTTTTCCCGATGATCTCTCCTCACTCTTTACCTCATTATTTATACTAGTAGCGATGCACTCTAAACAGCACGCAGGCTGCTGACTCCCCAAACTGTCTAATAACAAAAAGACTCAATTACCCTTCCATAACAAACTTTAGCCTAAGCTGGCATCTCTCCCACATGGGATTCCTTCCCTTTCTAGAATTATAATCAGATTTGGCCTATTCTTTGAACTCGTTGGCTAACAATTCCACCCCGGATCAACAAACCTTGTCCTCAAGGTTGGAGGAGTAAGATTCAGCACTCGCTTTTCCTTCCTGATTTGGCCTATCTTGTGCGAAGCTCCCGATGGATCAGCGATAGGCACCTCTCCTTGTAGTGAATTGAATGAGGCTACAGTGATAGCTAGTGTGGGGTCTCCTTGAATTGTGACCTGTTGTCCCTCTTCTTCAAATTCAATGATCATCTTCCCCCAATCTATTGTTGTCTTCTTTAAAGTAACAAGCCAAGCATAACCCAAGACTAGATCTATTTCCCCCAGATCAAAAGGATAGCAATCTACTTCAGTGTCGTATGAGCTGAATTGTAGGGGTAGTTTTCTGCAAATACCTCGTGTTTCCACTCTTTGCCCATTGCCGAGTCGAACACCAAATGTCCCGGTCTGATCAACATCTAATTCTTCTATTTCCACTATCTGCTGGTTAATGAAATTGTGACTTGCTCCGCTGTCTACTAGCACGATAACTTTCCTTCCCCCTACCTTGGCCCGAATTTTCAATGCTCGAGGGTTACCGATTCCTCCCATGGTGTTCAAGGGCAGTTCCAACCACTGCAAATTTTGATCAAAATATTGCCAATCGCCCGGAGCTACGACTTCTCCCATTTGGATTAGCTTTGTGCCAGGTTTCACCGCGGAGAGTTCATCTTCCTCGAGCTCTACTAATTTAAAAACCTTATCTGCACATTTATGTAAAGGCGAGTAGGGTTGTCGACATTTGAAACACAAACCCTTGGCTCTCAAATCATTGAGCTCCTTTGGAGGTAACCTGGTGAATCGCGACCTCGATCCATTCGTGCTTGGAAATTTCGGTGAAGACGGCGTTGTTTCCTGGAAAGAGTTGTGGAGATTCGTTGAAGAAGAGTTCCCCCAATTAGATTTGGGCCCATCTACAACAGACTCATATCGCGGCCCGGTTCCTGATCCAACGGAGGAATTTTGGCCCAGTAAACTTTTATTGGCCCACTCTTTAGAACCTAATCCAGCCCCAACCGTAGCCTGCTTCCAAGGCCCTCGTCCCATGCCCTTTGCGAATTCGAGCTTCCTTTCCACCCTCCTCGCTCCATCCATGGCGGCGAAGAACTCCGATTCTTCATATTTCCTGCAGATCGACTCGGATCTCGGGCTTAATGCCGGCTAAGAAATACCCCAGCAGTTGTTCGTTCCCTAGTCCAATGGTGTGAGCCGCACACGCCACAAGTTCGTCAATGAACTCATCCACGGTGCCCGATTGACGAAGGAGACTCAAATGTTCAAATCGGTTAGACGCCTGGGTACCCATGAACCTCTTTACCAACTCCGCCTTCAGCTCTTCCCATGAGAACCCTGGACGCTGCTGGCGAATCCACCGAACCCAGTTCAAGGCGGCTCCATCCATGCTAACCATGGCCACCATAACCCGATCTGCCGGTCTTGTTGACTGAATTGTGAAATATTGCTCCGCTTTAGAAATCCACGTCAGAGGGTCATCGCCATCGAACAAGGGCAACTCCACCTTCCGAGCGACCAAAGTAGTTGTGACGCCCCCATTCTCAGACCCTGCAAGTTCTGTTACCCTTGGCTCCTCCGATGATATCTCCACGACCGGTGCCTTTGAATTTGAGCCACCGGCTTTGCCAGAGTTGAGCGAGGACCCTTTTTGGAATTGTGACTCGATCTGGCTAACGAGTGATGCCTGTTGTTGAGCCATCGTAGCCTGTTGCTGAGCCATCGCCTCCTGCATCGCCTGTAGAATCTGGTCCTTCATCGAGGTCAACCTTGTCTCTAGCAGATCGACCTTCCGGTTAGTCTCCCTCCCATCTTCTCTCAATCTCTCAAGTTCACTCTCAACCCGTGTCATCCTCGAATCTAACTCCTCTATTCTCGTCATGGATGGAAAGCCTCTCTCAATGAAAGCACCAAATTGCTAGACAAAGAGGATGAATCACACTCACAAACCCAAAATACTTGTTGATAGATTTCTGGAAATAGGAAAACAACAGAAGAAAACCTCTCAATGGAGATAAAACCCCAATTGAGCCCAAACTCAAGGAGAAAGTCTCCAAGAGCCCCAAAGGCTAATGCCTTGATCCTTACAATCTTTTCCTGATGATCTCTCCTCACTCTTTACCTCATTATTTATACTAGTAGCGATGCACTCTAAACAGCACGCAGGCTGCTGACTCCCCAAACTGTCTAATAACAAAAAGACTCAATTACCCTTCCATAACAAACTTTAGCCTAAGCTGGCATCTCTCCCACATGGGATTCCTTCCCTTTCTAGAATTATAATCAGATTTGGCCTATTCTTTGAACTCGTTGGCTAACATTTTACCTATATGTAAGTTTCTTTTTTAAAGTAATTTGGAAAGTCATCACCCAATCACGTCGTAGGAGAGTATAGAAGGGAGTATATTTACGCAGAGTGAATTGATAAAAGAGAAGGCTCAAGTGGAGCCCCTCTTTTAATTAACCATTCATCATTTGCCATGTGGTACATGATGTTTTGGTTAATTTGGAATGATTTATTTGTTGCGTTAGTTATTATTTTGAGTTATTTTAAATTAATTTAATTTAATTTGTTTTTAAAAATACTTATACCAAAATTCTTATTTTTTTATCTACATATAGATACCAATTTTGTATATGTTTGAATTAGTTTAAATTTTTTTTGAGGTTGTTTGATATTTCGGTTCAATTAATGAAATATGTTTGCTCGATTTTGTTATAAATTTTCTCTTTTTAATACGATTTTAATTAAATTTTAACATAAAAAATACTTTTGGAATTTAAAACAAATTTACAATCATAATTCAAAAAAAAAGTTAAAATTTTAATTTAATAAAATTAATGTAACCTAGGTATGATATATATTAATAAATTGGGGTGTATTTGTATATAGAAATAAATAGTTGATGAGAATTGAGAAAAGTAAAAAGGTGGTTTCATTGTATATAGAAATAAACTAGTTGTACCCGTCCGTCGTGTCATGCACGACTATGACACAATATTTTTAGACCTATTATAAATATAATATTCATAATATAAAATATAATATAAAATTTAAATTACTAAGTTTAAAGTTGAGAATAAGTATAGATTATTATATAAAATAATTCACAATTCTCTTTTTCCTTAACAATATTTAAAAAAATAGGTTTAATTTAAAAATATGAGATAAAATATGAATAAAATAAAACAAAAAAAGATATATACTTTTAAAATATGTAATAAATAAATATTGAAAATATGAAAATTATTTTAATAAATAAGACATAATTTAATATGAAAGAAAAAATATAAGTTATTTATGAAAAATAGGTAGAGCATAATTAATTTACTTTATGGTAGTGCCAAACTTATTCTAGTGGCTAAATAAACTAATTAGTTATCATTAAATAATATACTATCTATATTTTTTATTACTTTCCATATTTACGTAAAATTAATATTAAATATTTTAATATTTCTACAATACTGAATATTATTAAATATTATATTGTTCGTATTTTTAATGTAAAAATCAACATGTATCTGTAAAGAAATTACCATTAATATTTTATTGTAAAATAAAATCAATATCTATCTATAAAGAAATTGGTAAAAAAAATGTCATGTTAAAAGATATTTATCTTTATCTTTTAATATTTTTTATATTTTACTTTATATTTTAAACATTTGTATAAGGAATTCTTCAAAAGATATCATTATTTTTTATTTTAAATATGTTAGTGATAATTTGGTGTGAATGATAGATTTAAATAGATAAAAAGAATTTAATACAAAAAATTGGAACAATATGAATAAAAAATATATTTTAAAATCTAAGGTGAGGAGCAATATTATTCAGGTGGCTTGAAAATGTTCATCTTTAATATATGGTTATAGATTAATGAACTTTAGTTATTTGTATTAAAAATGAAGTTAAATCATTAGATTTATTATATTAAAATTTTTAAATATGTCATCATCTATAAAAATTACTCAAGTTTCTTTTGGCGAATATAAAAATACAATTTCAGAAATATTAAACAATAATGATAAATCTAATTATTTAACCTTTTATGTTACAAAGGCTTTATAATGTAATTTCGTAATTAAATAGCTCTATTCGAAAAAAAAATAAGAAATTGATTTAATAAATTTTACGTTCTTATTTTATGAAAGAAGATAAATAAAAAATTTAAAATTTACGCAAAATGTACATTATTGAATTTACTAAATAAAATGAATTTGAGAAAATTGGTAACATCCTCATCTATAAAAATTACACTAAATTCTTTTGTGAAATTTAAAATTACTATTTGAGAGATGTTACAATTTTAGGAGATGCCAATTGTAGAATCGTTAGTACTTATACGAGTCGACTTTGAGTAATAAAGCAGCAGAATAGTTAAACAGGAAAAACAATCGTTACCAACTGTCAATGACAAGCGATGTATAGTGGAAACTCCTCGTAAACTAACTAGTTTACTTGGAGAAAAATCACTCCCTTCCAAGCTTCTCACTTGGTCGGATTTCAAGAGTCAGACTCGCTCTATTGATTTCTTGAGTGTTTACAAAGCTCTCCCGTGTACAAGAATGAATTCCACACCCTTGAACCACACTCTACCTTTGCATTCACATTCTCAATCTCACGCTATGCCTAAGAACACTCGGCACACCACTTGTACGAATCTCACGCACAAGTTCACTCTTTCTTTCTTACACAAAATATAGAATGACGCTCACCAGTCTTACCACTATCCTAAACACGAGAGTTTTTAAGCTAAGGTAAGAGAGATTTCGTGTGTATCAACTCCCATTCGATTAGGAAAATGACACACACTCAATCTTTACATGTAACACCCCATTCTGGCATGAACCTAGGGTCACAAGGTGGTAGGCCTCACAATGGGCCTACCAGAACAAGCTGACAACAATAGACTGTATTGGACCTTGCAACAAAAGCACTGCGAGTAAATTCAAATAAACCGGCCAATCTAGAAGTTGAAAATTTTATGTCATAAAATCATGCAAGCAAGAGCCCAAAATCTGTAAAACATGACAACAAGATGTCAAGGCTAGTCTAAGGTCCAAACCCTCAACATATACTCCCAAAAAGACTCATAGTCCAAACATCACTCACAATCTAAGAAAAACCAAAAGACTAAAATAATAAAGTCAATCTTTTAAGACTCAACACATCAAGACCGAGCTCCACCATCCGGTATGCAACCTCCTGGCACATTTTCCATGTCGTATTCCTTACCTAAAAACGCCACAAGTTGATCACATTAGCCTACGGTCCCGGTATGGGCCAAACAAGTAAATCAAATATGTAACAAAACATTTTTAGCAAACTAAACTTGTATATATCCATACACTTAAAGATAAACACACAATTACAGTCATAATAGAAGTATGAAAGTAGTCAAACAATTATAGTCAAATGTGAAATCATCTAAAGAAACGTCAATAAGGATATTAGCAACAAGTAAAGATATATTACCAAAGCACACATAATCACCACATACATTCTTTTAGGTCATCACTCAAGCATTTTAGACATTTCAAACAAAATCTACCAAATACAATAGCAATTCAACGTCATCCTCCATATATGGCACCCTCCGGCCTCACATCGATGGCGCACGGTCAGGGCGCGTCCTATACACGTGCCCATTTTTCCCCCTTCACCCTTCTTTCCCCGGCTAAACCTCTACTAGAGCGTTTGCCAAAACAATTTATTTATTTTTAGAAGGGGGTCCCTTCCAGCCGCATGACCATGCCCGGGGGCCACTTCATCATCAGCTTATCCCGTGCTCCATGATCATGCCGGTGGAACCCAGTGCACGCATAACGAAAACATTTAAAAGCGGTTCCCATGATTTCAAATATATATATATAAGCACGTAATATGAAATCATTCCAAAATAAGGGCTACACATTCAATTTACTCGTTTAACGCATAACGAGTCGTAAGTTAAGTAAGTCGGCAAGCGACTTACCTCGAAGGCGAGACACAAACACGTAGCGGAAGAAAGGAAGCTCGAACAAGTCACGCACGAACGTTATTGAATCCTAATCATTCAATAACCAAAACTATAACACCCGAAGAGAAGTGCAATACAAAACTTAACACCCTAAAAGCTAAAAGTTCTTTCTAATTGAAGCTCGTTGATGTTATCGATTTTAGGTTACTAACTTACGAACTCCGCAACAACTTATTCTTGTCACCCGTTCAAAACTAAACTAAGTTACTAGTTATTAGCACACTTCAAAAGTGACATTTATAATAATGATCTACTCAATTAATATAGTAGTATTTAAACCCACTAATCTAGATCAACACATTAAAACAATGACACAAAACTTCGAACTCAACCTCACTAATTAGCAATTAAATAATATTAATGTTAACATTACAGTTGAACTAAAATTTAAGTAGCAACACCAATTCGCTGGCCACTACCATCGATCAAAATGAATATCTAATTCCAACCAATACATTCATAATTTTCACGTATGAGTAGCAAGTCAACCACCATCAATAACCATGGTTCTTGATCTCCATTGATAACCGAATTTGCAATCCAAAATTTTGGCCGACTCCTCAACTACAACAATAACTCACAACCCTTAACTAAACATTCTGTGAACTCTAATTTGAACCAACATGGATCGAAACATTCTCTAGATTATAGTCAACAGTATGTATATCTATTTGAACGAAATTAGATAAGGAGTACCACCTCCTACACTTCGTTTGCTTGCAAGAAGGAAATGCAGTCGACTTCGTCCTCGATCGGTGGTGACTGTGCACGGCGACGGTGAACGACAACGTTGAATGGGGGACGACAACTCGAACAGGGGAATCTACTAACAACGACGACGACGTTCCGGGTAGCGAGCGTCGCCGGTGAGCGGAGGAGTCGAACAACAGCAACGGAAATGGCGCTCCGAGGGGCAAGGCGCTCGGGGCAACCACCGACGAAAGAGAAGGCTCGCGCAGGCGGCCTATCTTCTCCGAGGTCAAGATCGATCGATGGGTGGCGTTCCGATGAGCGCTTGAGCGAGCGTCGGTGGGGGAAACCCGCGATAGCCACCGGTCTTTCCCGAAGTCAGCGACGGCGGCCTCCCTTGAATAGAGGTGGAGTCAAAACGAGAAATGGAGATCAGAAATGGAGGTAAGGAAGGCAGGTCGAAAATGAGGGTGAGAGAGAGGAACCACAGTGTTGGCGGCCACAGGTTGAAGGAGGTGAACAATAATTTCCCTTCTCCTAATTTTAGGTATAGAGAGGGAGAGGGAACAAATTGATGGGTCGACCCAAAGAAAACGGGGAACTGGATTCCAGCCCAAGAAGTCCAACCCAAAATAAAATATAAAAAGGAAAGGGGAAGAAGCAAAATCGGCCCAAATTTAGAAGCCGAGAATCGATCGTAACTTCTATAACGCTCCAAATAATAAGCATTACCAGAATACAAACTCAAGTATTACATTACATATCTTTCCAAATATACATTAACACATACAATGAAATATTTAGGAGAATCAAATCGTCTTTATCTTGATTTTAGCACTCTTTCATGATGATCTTACCCTAAAATAGAACGACACAGCTGTCTCCTAAAACACGCACACACGCTGTGCATTCCTTCTTAAATAGATTATTTCGCCAGCTGGTCATGTCAGTGATTTTGCCAAGTCGCCGACTCGACTTGCCAACTCGGATCACTGACTCTGGAACCATCAAAACTCTATCTTCTAACAGAAGTCTCTTTCCTTAAACAAAATGAGAACTTATATTCATGCAAGCACTACGTCCCCTATATCTTTTGTAACGAGAGATCGGACGAGAATAATAAACAATATCGACATAGAGATTTATGTAGTTCGGTAACAGTGTGTTACCTACGTCCACGGGCAGAGAAAGTGTATATTTTTACGGAGGCTGATTACAGAGTACAGAATATTAGGTATTTCGAGAGTTTATATAGTGACTCAGGAAACCCTATTACAGATTATGAGACGTAGGCCCAAATAGATCTTGAGAGGCCCAAACATAATTAATATTGTATATCATTTGGGCGGGACAGATCAGCGAGTCCCAAACAGATCACGAGAGGCCCAAACAGATCAACGAAACCACCGCCGAGGAGCGCTGCCCCTCGGACTCTCTGCTGGTGGGCGGAGTTCCCCGGACCCCTAATGTTGTCGAAGGCTCCGTCCCCAAATCCCTGACGGATCACGATCAACGGTTGAGTCATGGCAAATCAACAATATCAAATCCAAGCACAATTTTGTGGACCCATCCCCGAGTGTGTGACCTTCTGCAACTCCAGCAACACTAAGGCACTGCATGTCATTCATTGTTCAGCATGCAAAATCAATTGACAAACAATACTTATGTTAACTACTTCATTACGAAGTTATGACCTCTAAACTCACCATGAATTTTTACGTACATTAAACATTAATTTTCCTTGGTGTTTGCTCTGTCTCGTGCATGCGTGCCACGAAGCGTATGATGACGAAATTCAAAAGAGTGAGTGCAAGTCTTTATTGAAAAGTGTGGCAATAATTATGGAAAAAAAATTGTAACGCTCGTTTATAGCAGTAGTATATAGCAGTACAAATGGAAATTAAGTAAAAGCTACTATAATTAGTGGATTTAGGAGATAATTAATTAAATCTAATTACAAATTTCCAAATCATAGTCAATCTGTAAATATATAGTCTCTATAATTAAAAGATTAGGATATACTAATTAATTATGAATAATAATATCGCAGACAATTAGAGCGGTCAAAAGATGACCTAATCCGCTAACCCGACTCGAACTGCCAGATAATTTTAGGATCAATACCCGAAAATTTGAACCCGAAATAAATTAAATCCGATAAAACCCGAAACCTGTTGGGTTGAACGATTTAGTATATTTATAGAATCTTTAAAATTTATTTTGAAAATTATAATATACTAGAGTGTTAACCCTGTCCATTGGATGGGGCAAAGATTATATTTTATATTTGTTATTATTTCAAATGTCTAAGTTTTTGAAAATTATAATATATGATTAAGTGTACTAAATTAGAGTTTATTAACTTGCATTATGAAATACCATAACTAATCATACAACTAAAACAAAATAAAATGTTGCAAATCACACATAAATGAACTACTTGATTATATAATCAGTGTACACTACATAGCAATTTAATATATAATAAAAAAGGAGAGTACCGCCTCTCCTTCTACCAAAAAAAAAGATATAATAAAAAAAAATTCCATCTAAATTTGGTTGGAAACTCAAGTATTATTTTGATTTTATTTGCTTAATTTACCACTGATTTTATGGGTTTATTTTTTATAATTTTTTTTCAAATTAATGTAGTTCTCATACATATAAAATTGTGAATATCCAACAATAATATTTTATCATTTTTAAAAAAATAATATTATATTTTTATATCATACATAATCTTCAATAAAGTACAATTAATGTGGAGCATTTATAGTACAATTAATGTTGAGCATTTATAGTATTTTAACACACCTCTCATACATAGTATTTATATCATACATATATGTATATAATGTCTTCAATAAATATTTAAATACTTCTTTGTTTACTACACAATCTTCAACCCAAGAACAAACACTCAATCAAACGCATTCTCCTCAATGGATACGTTTCTACAGATTGTAGAGGGGAAACCTGATCTTCTCATCCTCTACTCCGCGGCCGTCGCCGCCGTCCTCCTCCTCCTCCTAGGTTTCCACATCAGCCGTCGTCGTCGAAGGCCCTTCCCGCCCGGCCCGAAAGGCCTCCCGCTGATCGGCAGCATGGGCCTGATGGGCCAGCTGACCCACCGGGGCCTAGCCCATCTAGCCCACAAGTACGGCGGCCTCTTCCACATGCGGATGGGCTTCCTCCACATGATCACGGTCTCAAGCCCGGACGCGGCCCGCCAAGTCCTCCAGGTCCACGACAACATCTTCTCCAACCGGCCCATCACCATCGCCATCCGCTACCTCACCTACGACCGGGCCGACATGGCTTTCGCCCACTATGGCCCGTTCTGGCGTCAGATGCGCAAGCTCTGCGTCATCAACCTCTTCAGCCGCAAGCGGGCCGCGTCGTGGCAGCCGGTCCGCGATGAGGTTGACCGCATTGTACACGTAATGGAAGCTTCGAGTGGCTCCCCGGTTAACATCGGCGAGCTCGTGCTCTCCCTTAGTAAGAACATTATCTATCGGGCCGCGTTCGGGTCGGACTCGAACGACGGCCGGGACGAGTTTATAGCGCTCTATCAGGAGATCTCTAAGCTGTTTGTGGCATTTAACTGGGCCGACTTTATCCCGTGGCTTGGATGGGCTGATCCCAACGGGCTTAATAGCCGCGTCGTCAAGGCCCGCCGGGCCCTCGATGGGTTTATCGATAACATTATAGAGCATCATTTGCAGGATAATTGCAAGGCGTCCGAGGATCGTGACATGGTGGATGAGCTGCTAGCGTTTTACACTGACGGAGACGGGAAGGTCGCCGATTCCGATGATCTACAAACCGCCATCACCCTGACTAAGGATAATATCAAGGCCATCATCATGGTAATCTTTAGTTACTAACTTCACGTATTATCATTAATACATATTCTTTTCAAATGATCGATCACGTATCATCTAAAAGAGATAGAAGAGATTAAAGGAGTATACCAATGAGCATGGAGCGTAGTGGGAGGGGCTACGCTTCCATTCGTTGAGGTCGAGTGTTCGATTCTTAGTGGAGGAGAAATGAACTTGTTGGGAATAAAGGGCTCGCGAGACTCGAACTCCAGATGTAGGCGTTTGATGGAGCAAAGCTCTCCGCTAAACTGGGGTGGCAATGACCAAAAAAAAAAAAGATTAAAGGAGTATTTTAGGAGATGTTATCCTAACTAGTTATACCCGTCGTACTATATACGACTACAATTTAATATTTTATAGACAGTGTAATTTTTTAATTAATATAAATGATAAAATTTAATGTTGAGAATGAAGATATATTATTAAGATAAAATAATTACCTTTCTCTTTTTTCTTGATGAAATTTCATGTTTATTTAATTAAAAAAAGAAGATAAAATATGAATTAAAAAAATTTATATATTCAAATATGGAAGAGATAAGAATTAAAAAAATAATAGTTAAATTAATAAATAAGATACAATAAAGTGTGAAAAATAAAGATGATTTAATTATATAAAGTATAAAAAAAATTAATTAATTTAATTTAAGATGGACCAAACTCTTTTTGTGGTTCGATAAAGTAAAGATTAGATAAGATTGACTTTCTTTAGTACTTTGCACAAAATCAACATACGTTTTTAGGGTATTCCTTTTAACGTATGTTGATTTTGTGCAAAGTACTAAAGAAAGTCAATCTTATCAAAATTAATGACATAACTAGTTGAAGTCCTGCGATATTCATGGGATAATTTTACTAAAAAACTATACAATTCTACGATATTAATTTAAAATACTAAATATATTTATATAATATCATAATAAATTATGCAATAGACAAATTACTTTTTTAGATTGTACTCCATATTTTAATTGAATATATTTTTAAATATTTTTCCATTATTTGTGGAGATCTTGTCCAAATTTAGATTGAAATTATTAAAATATTGACTTTACTTTTTATTGAATATTTTTAAATAATATTTTCTTATTTTTTTTAGACATTAATATGTATAAAATACTTGGTTTTTTCTATAAAGATAATAATAATTATGATAGGTTATCTATAAAGCATAATATAATTTATTAAACTATTTTTGTAAAGTTAATTTATTAAAATTATATATTAGGGTTCTTATCTTTTAGTCTATAATAATAAGAATGTTTGTAAATATGAAAAATACAATATAAATATTAGTATAGAAAAGAGCATTGTCCTTGATTTAAGAGATAAAATATAGAGAAAATTATCTATGTATTATTTTGAATTTTATTAATTAAAATTCAAAAAAAAAATTGACATTTACATAATATCTTAGTCATCAACATAAAATTATATCTTTTTATCAAAATAAAAATATATCAACATTACAAAATTTATTTTTTTAAAAATATATCATTATATAGATATAAATTTTATACTTGAAGCTCAAGCCTTGTTAAAAGATAAAAAAATATATTAAGACCCTAAATCTTGTTAAGAGATAAAAATATTAAATTAATATGGAATATATCATCTCATAGGAATTTATGTATATAAAAATTATATAAATATGTTATCTATTGTAGTAAACTAATACATAATCTATAGATAGAGAATTATATACATAAAAAATTATATAAACATGTTATCTATTTCGTATATATAGCAAGAATACTATAAGTTGTTACAAAATTTATTAAATATAATTTCACATTAATTTATTCAAAAATGCCATGTGGCGCAAATTTTACAACAGACTTGGGTTCTGCTTTATAATGTACTAGTTTTACCCGTCGTACCATGTATGACTACGATTCGTTATTTTATAGACATTATAAATAGAATATTAATAAATAAATAAAAATATAATATAAACTTTAATATAAGTAATTTATTGCTCGCATAATGTATAATTTTTTAATCAAATATTGTATTCTTTATATTTTATTACTTTTTAGGGATTTTCCTTTTGGTACCCCTAAGGTTTTGTCTTTTCCTTTTGGTGCCCAAAAAAAAAGTTATTCCTTTTGGTACTCTTGAGGTTTTAAAACTTTCCTTTCCGTAGCTAAAACTTGCCATTTTACCACTTCCATCCAACTTGCATCCAAAAAATTAAAACAAAAAAAAGAAAAAACCCTAAATTTTTGCTGAGTTGGCCAAAATCCACGTATTAGATAAAAATCCTCTTATCTTCTTCATGAGCTCTTATCTTCTTCATCTCACTAGCCATGGCGCATTAGATAAAAATCCTCTTTCACTCTCCCACTCCCTTCTTGTACCGAAAAAAGCTCAATTTCAAACAAATTGGATAGAGCAAAGCTAGAACACAGATCAACGGAGAAGAAATTATACAACCATGGCTTCAATTCTGTGCAGCACTAGCATTGTTCAATTATCCCCAAATCCATCTCCAACTCCCAAATTGAAGTTGTGCACCCGATTTCTGGGCCCGGCCACGAGGCTAACCGGGTTCCTGCCCTCAATTCGGGTTATCGGGCCGAGTTGCGGAGGAAGAGCCAAGTGCTGGTTCAAATTCGGGAAGAATGGAGTTGATGCAGAGGGAGCTGGAATCTATGGAATCTATGGAATTCCCATCATATACCTTGAATTCAGGTCCGTTTAATAACTCCTTTGATTCGTCGGGTTTCATAGTACTAGGCCACCGAGCAGAGACATCCAAGAACCTGCCTTCAGAATCCACTGAAGCTTGAACGATTAACAACCCAATAGGGCCTAAAAGCTCCCCTGAAACAGAGAATTTGGAGGCGCCCAGGATTACGAAGCAATTGGGGAGAGAAATCCATCCGAATCCCAGAACAATCCTCTCCAAATCGGACCTGAATTTGAACAATTCGCCGAGCTGGTCGTAGATTACCTCCCAGACGGTGAAGATGGCACGACAGGCGTCGGCTACGGAGAGGCCGAAGCGGCGGGCGACGGAGGCGGAGTGGGCGAGGTGGTAGACGGCGGCAGAGAGGGCATGGCTCGGCAGAATTGTGGGAGGGAGAGGTTTCGAGAGCTGGGGTGAGGGCGGAGAGGAGGAGAGAGAATGTGGGTTTCGACATGCGAAAGAACTCCGACCAACGGGGGGCGTGGTCGGCGGAGGAGAGGAGGCGGTGGAACCAGCAATTGGCGGAGGCGTTGGTGGCGAGCGGAGGAGGAGGAGCGGTGGGGGAGGACGAGAGAGGAGAGATGGTAGAGAGACAAAAAACCCCATTATCATGTGGATGTAAATGAATTTTTGCCAACTCAGTAAAAATTTAGGTTTTTTTTTTTAATTTTTTGGATGGAAGTTGGATGGAAGTGGTAAAATGGCAAGTTTTGGCTACAGAAAGGAAAGTTTTAAAACCTCAGGGGTACCAAAAGGAATAACTTTTTTTTTTGGGCACCAAAAGGAAAAGACAAAACCCTAAGGGTACCAAAAGGAAAATCCCTACTTTTTATGTACGTAAATTTAGAGTTTATCAAATATTTCATTATATCTATTAAATATTTTATTATCGATTTTTATTAATTTTAAATATTTATATTTATTTTTTTTATAAAAGAAAATCATTATATATATAAATAAATTCGTCAAAATATATATGGTAAAAGATTTTTATTTATTTTAAAATATATTATCTTTAATTTTAAATACTTGTATAAGGAAGCTTTCAAAAGATATTGTTATATTAAATAGACATTTGTTTGATGTTAGAGATAAAATTTAAATAGTTAAAAAAGAATTTAAACGAAAGAATTTATAATAATAGAAATGAAAATTAATTGTATAAATATGAGGTGGGGCCAAAATCGTTTTGACGGCTCGAAAATGTGCAAATTTAATATATAGTTATAGATTTCAATATATCTATCAAATATTTTATTACCTATTTTTATTATTTTTAAACATTATAAGTATTTATCATAAATAATTTATTATAAAAGAAATATATATATTTATATCTATAAATAAATTTGTGAAAAGATATCATGCTAAAAGAAAAAAGATATTTATACTTATTTTAAAATATTTTAAAATTGATATATTTAATTTTAAATATATGTCTAAGGAAGTTTTTAAAATTGATATATTTAATATACTAAATAGATATTTTTGATGTTAAAGATATATTTAAATAGTTAAAGAAAAATTTAAAAGGAAAAAGTTCAAATATTAGGAATAAAAATTAATTTTGTAAATATGAAGTGGGGCCAGAACCGTTCTGGTTGATCAAAAAGGTATAGCTTTAATATATAGATTATAGATTAGGGTAGATATTAATAACTTTTAAATTTTTAAAAATAAACCAAAACTTAAAAGGGATAAAGAAAGGGACATTTTTTCCACCAAAAAAAAAGAAAAAGAAAGGGACATCTTGGATTAGCGTGTGCAGAAGAGATACGTTTTCCCTTATTTCTGGATTATCCGCATATATGACCAATTGATTGTGTTGCGTTGGTGAAGAACAGCAAGCAAACGGTGTTGCACTTTTCATATTTTTTTTAAAAATGAAATAAAAAATATATTTTGGTTAATATATATAATTCTATTTATCATCAATGTTTGTTCCTAATTTTTGTAAGGATTTTTCTAATGTGTGCCCATGGACACATAATAAGAATTCTAATTTTGGTAAATCTAAATACTGTTTGTTAATTTTGATTTTTTTAAAAGGGTTTATTAATTCCAATTTATGAAATATTTTTCAAATAATTTTCTAAATTAGTATTTTATTGTGTGTCCAGGGCCCACATTAACCGAACCGTTTTTTTTTAAATATAAATTCTTATAATATGCTGTTAAACAGGATGTGATGGTTGGGGGCACGGAAACCACTGCATCAGCAATAGAATGGGCGATGGCGGAGCTGATGAAAAGCCCGGAAGTGATGAAACGGGCCCAGGAAGAGTTATGGGAGGTGGTGGGGCAGTGGCGCGTGGAGGAGATGGACTTGGAAAAGCTCCCGTTCTTCCGGTGCGTGATCAAGGAGACCCTACGACTCCACCCGCCCATCCCCGTCCTCCTCCACGAGACCGCGGAGGAGGCCGTGGTGATGGGCTACAGGGTACCCGCCAAGGCCCGGGTCATGATCAACGCTTGGGCAATCGGGCGCGATAAGGGCTCGTGGGCCGACCCGGACGCCTTCAAGCCCGAGAGATTCCTCAAGGAGGGAGAGGGAGGGGTCCCCGACTTCAAGGGCGCCAACTTCGAGTTCATCCCATTCGGGTCGGGCCGGAGGTCGTGCCCGGGCATGCAGCTGGGACTCTATGCGCTTGAGATGACCGTGGCTAACCTCGTGCACTGTTTTAGGTGGGTGCTGCCGGGTGGGATGGAGCCTAACGAGTTGAGCATGGATGACGTCTTTGGACTCACCGCTCCCCGCGCGTTTCGGCTCGTTGCTGTCCCCACTCCCAGGCTGCTGATGACGGGTATATGATCGATCGAGATATTGAAAAGTTAAACAACGGCTCGTTTTGATTTTTCACCATTTTCGCTGTGTTTTCTTGTCAACACCCAGGGCGCATGACTATGTACTTGCATGACCTAGATTTTTATGCGTGTAGAAATAACAACATTTGAAACAAGGTACACATATGTACTGATTTTTTTTTGTCCTACCGTTAAGAAAAGGGAAATTCCTTTTGGTGCCCCTAAGTTTTTGTCTTTTCCTTTTGGTGCCCAAGAAAAAAACTTATTCCTTTTGGTACCCTTGAGGTTTTGGCTTTTCCCGTTGACGCCCCTCTCCGGTTCAAATTAGCGAATTTCAAGCTTACCATTATGTTCATCACCCTTAAATTAGTAGGATTTGACTATTAAAACATCAAAATTCATAACCAAACTACATCAATTTGAATTTTTAAACAATTTTGTAAACAACCCCTTAAAATAGAGGATTGTTTAAAAATTCAAATTGATGTAGTTTGGTTATGAATTTAATTGTTTTAACAGTTGAATCCTACTAATTTAAGGGTGATGAACATAATGGTAAACTTGAAATTAGCTAATTTGAACCAGGGAGGGGCGTCAACGGGAAAATCCAAAACCTCAGGGATACCAAGAGGAATAAGTTTTTTTCTTGGGCACCAAAAGGAAAAGGCAAAACCTTAGGGGCACCAAAAGGAATTTCCATTAAAAAAACTATAAACACAAAAATGCTCTAATATAGACACCATAGAAATGCCACTTGGAGGCTTGATTAGCCTTAGTACAACGGGTCAACTCGACCTGATCCATAACTCGAAAAACAAGTTTGTAGCCGGGTTGGCTAGACGATCCGTAAAAAAATAAAGTTGACTTGTGATCCAATCGGAACTTGGTTTACCGATTTTATGATTCGGGTCATGGTTCGATTTTTTTAACCCAAAATTTATTTAAATAATTAAAAAATCAATAATATTCGAAAGTTTTATCAACTGACTCCTAGTTAAGTTCCAATACATTGAAAATGCAAATTTGTATAATTTATTTTATGCATACAATTATACATATATTTTTATTTAAAGTTTCTATAATTTGTTTAATATAGATCTTTCTAAGTATATGAATTATATCAAAGACATTGTTTCAAGTTGAGGTAGTCCTTATCCCAATGATAAGTCCTTATACATGAAAAGTAGATAGAGGGTGCGTTCAGGTAAACTTTGTTGATAAGTTACTGATAAGTCGATTATGCTGATAAGTTACTGATAAGTCGATTGTGCTGATAAGTTCCGATTTTGATAAGTCGATGTTTGTTTATGAGATAAGTAAGTTGTGTTGTGTTGGAGGGTTTACTGATTTTTAAAAGGTAATTAAGGAAATGACCAAAATACCCTTACAAACCAATATAAAATAAAAATTAAATTAATAAAAAAAATTCAATTGTGAATGTAGACCACATGTCAGCGGTGAACAAAAATTCAATTGAGGCCGAGAAGATATATGCCGGCGGTCTAAAAATTCTTTCTTCCGAGCCCGCCGTCCGTCGTTCTCCTTCCTTCATGGGGTTGTTTATCAATTGAATGAACTTGGGCCTTTCGATGCAGAGAAGATTGGAGCCGTCGTTCTGTTCAGATTCTCTCCCGAGTTCGTCGTTTCCGTCTGGTTCTCTCCTTTGGTTCGTCGACGGTGAAGAATTCGGGACAATCCGGCATGGGCGACTTCGGGGATTTATGTTCTTAATTTCCTGGTGTGGGTATTATTCGCCCTCTCTCTCCGGTAATAAGGTTCCATCCGACATGTCGTCGTTCTCCCGAATCCCTCGTTTTAGTCCAGATTCTGAGACGAATTTCTAGACATTGACTAGGACATATCTAAGATTGGGGCTTTTTGCAAGGGCATTGCCGGTCTTATTCTTATTCTCGCCAATGGCTTCTCCGATGGTCATTAGACTTTGGACGAGGCAGAGAAGATATGCGGTGAAGCCGACGTCGTCATTCCGTCTGGATGCTTTCTCCCGAGTCCGATCAATTTTGGAAACGAAATTTGTAGAAATTGACGAAGCTCCTCCGGTGGGTCTCGTCGTCGTCCCCGGTGGCCGACCCTTCGTCCTCGTCTTCTGTCATCGTCTCTAGTGGGTGTCGTTGCTAGTCGCCAGTCGCCTAGAAATGGTGAAAGGAGGAGAATATCGAGAGAGAGGAGGTGAGGGTAGAAAGAGAGAGAGAGAAGTTGGTATTTATATGGGGTTATAAGGGTGGGGCCCACATGCTTATACTTATGCGGATAAGTTTGCTTAAAATCGAAAAGCATGGGGTGTTGATTATTTTTTTTTGCTTATAAGCATCGGAAATAAGTTTACTTATAAGCATCTAGTAGTATGTGGAAAGTCAAAATGGTACCTGGTCAAGTGGGTGTGTCTTATGTCATTTTTGAGTTGTTTGCTTTAGAATCAATTTATGTTGGACAATACCCATTTTATTTTATTTAGAATTTAGCGCATATTACAATAGTACCCCCTTAAAATTAGTTTCGTCCCCGAAATTAGGAAAGAATTAGGGCGGTACAAGGTTAAAAAGGGAAATAGCTACTAACACTCACAACTGTGAGGAAACAACAAAGGTCTAGGACCCCCTTAAAGAACATTTCGTTCTTTAGTTAAGGCGTACAAGTAGATCAATTACTATCGTACCCATTTCTTAAGGAATCATTACATTAGTATTCCTTGGAAAGATTTCCTCATTTGAACTTATGTGGTTTACGAAATTAAGGGAAAGGAATGGAAATCCAATTAGTCTTGGTAGCGAAGTATGCAGTTGGTCAAGCGATCTTATCCATTAGTCTAGGTCATACCTACGGAAGTTCTGGGTTGACCTTCCCAAATGTAAAAGTTTGGATTGCTTATAGGATAAGAATCCTAATTGAAATGAGCACTTAAGTGCTTCTAGGACGCAAGTAAGAAAATGACTAATCCATTCTACACTTTTAGAATAGAGTCATTGCGGAAGAATTCTTTTAAGATGGATTTTTGATAATTGTCGAGATGGAATCGAAGTTTGAACATGTGAAACCCATGCCTTGGAAGAAAGATCTCAAATTCTGAACTTCTAATGAAGTAACTATTGGAACAAGTGAGGGTTGTATCACAAGAGAAGGTAAGCATGTTTATGATATCGTATCCGAATATATTACCTATCGAGAAGTAGCACGAGCGTCCTTCTATACGTTTTAATTCTTATAAGAAAGTAGTTTTTCTTAAACAAGGTTGAATTCGAAGGACTAAGTGGTTTCATTCCCCCAATGTGATCAGCATCAGGGAACTATCTCCAACATAATCCCTTAATATGCCTTCACAAGAACAAGACCTGAAATTCTACCTCAACCATGTGATCAAGATGGGAGATAAAAGTCCATCCTTATTCACCACTGTGAACCATATACTAAAAAAATGTTTAATTATTTAAACTTATGGTGTTAATTGTCATAGTTTGACGACACAACACAATTAAAATTATTTATTGCAGAGGTAGGAGTAATTCGCATATGAAAAGATGAAATGACTTCCATAATCTATTAATCGAAACTTAGCGGTTGAAATAGTTCTTTCGTAAAGAAGGTACCAACGAAACTTTTCAAGATGACTATGATAGCATAGCAGAATTCAAAGTTTAACACTTTGCGAAAGAAGATAGTTGATAGTAATATTGGAATTATTCAACTATGCTTTGATTATAACCGAGTTTGAAATTCTAATGACAAAGCTAAAACTTATGTCACAAGCAACCTCGTTTGGACATATTTAGATTACACGGGAAATGATAATATATTCTATTTGCTCATTGCGTCTATCGTTGAACTTCTCCATGGCTTGATGGTTAGACTTATCCATTTATGACAGTGGAAACTTTTGGGCTTAAGGGGAAACTTCATATCGTGCGTATTGCAATAATTGGTTAAACTTCGTGGCCTTCTTCTCGGCGCACTTAGTCCCTTAACCTTTAGAGTCTAAGAGATCATTAAGTCTCCCATTTCTCATAGCATAAGAGAGGAACAATTCATCATTTAGTCTTAAACTATTTTTTCCCAACTCCTCATGAGATGTTTTGCTTGATTATAATTCTCTTGCCATTCGCTAACTCCTCTCCGAGTTGTAGAGAGGCAATATGCACCCTTTTTGCTTCAGTGCAATTAATACTCCTTAAATATTTCCACGTAGGAGAACTAGCAGTGATAGTGGTTGAGTTTCCAGTTCCTTCATAGACATTAATGTCTTTAGTGTCCTTGCACAGCTAGACACCTTTACTTGAGTTTGAACATGGCATCCTTTACCACTCTATTTGTAGTTTGGTCAGTTCCAAAAGTGCTTTCTTCTTTCGACGGAATGAAAAATATTGCTTCATGCTTTATTTACATTGTCAAACTTCTCATTCCTTATCTCGTCACATGATCCAACAATATCGGCGTACTAGGGTCCATCACCCGACGAATTCCTTGCTCTTTGTTTGGAAACTTTTTGAACCATCATTCATGCCCGAACTTGAATGTTATTCAGGGGAATTCTATTGTTGGTTCCTTTCTGTTTGACCATTTGAAATAAGAATCGACAAATTCTTCCCAACAATTTTCATTCATTCGTGGATAGAGTAGGCACTTAGATTATTGAAGCAAAAGTTAATGCTTTGTTGTAATACCTTCAAAAGGTTGGTTCCAAAGTATACGCTCATTTAAGGAAGGGAAGACAGTTATAGTAAAGTGCAACAAACTAGGCAAACTAATAACGAAATTAACGGTTGGAAGTAATAACATCAAATATGGCAGAGGTAACTACTTCAAATGCGACGAATCAGGACATGCGTCCACAAACTGTCTTAGTAATGAAGCTACCTTATGGTCTATTAGGCCTACTGGGCAACTTAGAGAACTTATAATCCATGTCCAAAAATCTTGGTCCTAACAACTTCCTTTCTAACTTCATCTATCACCGTGTTGACTTATAAAAATGGAGGCAAAGAAAAGTTCATGATGTGGCTTTTACATAGCCTTATTATGGTCTGTTTATTCGGTTGACAAACATTTTTATCGTGCCAAGATTGCATATGTTGACTAAGAAAGTCACTTCTACTTGTAGGTACTTTAGACGAATATAATCGCCATTGGTCAGAATTTATCGACCACTTCTTTATCACTACACCATTGTTAGTCCCCTCATCTACCTCTCGATAATCTGTTTCGAGATCGGACAGGGTGTAGACATGTTAGATCCTTAGTTGACTAAGCCTTCCTTGGTATTTTCTTTGGAAATTTCTATCTTCCAATGAGTCACTGGCTCAGAAAGTTTGGCTCTATGGAAATCTAAGCGTTACCTTTAGTTGGCATGCCTTCTTCTAAATCCCAATGAACTTATTTTCCGTTACAACCATTTTCTGCAGATGGCTAACGATCGAAATTCATATAGAATATCCGTAATTTTATATTTGAAGAAGGATATAGTTGTTTTTGTTAACTCCCAAGTATAGGCAAGAAATGACACGCAAGTTTAGAGAAGAGGGGAAACCTTTTTATTAGATCTTTTATGGAAACGGATTACAAAGGCTTTATATATTAAGCCATAACACTAAGGACGGAAAGAAATACTACCAACTCGACTATTCCAGAACAAAATGGATAGTCAAGTGAAGTGGACTTCTTAGAGTTTCACACTTCTTAATAATAACAGCCGAATTTTAGGCCTAGGGTGTGCCTGGGAAACAAAAGTTGTCCAAAATCCTTCGTCGAACAAACTTTCATTGAGGGATCATCCCTCGTGGTTCAACAACAATTGGGCCTGCTCGATGTGTCGACGGGTTGCAGTTATATAGCCACGGTTGACGGAAAGACGAGTATGGAGTTGAGCATTCTCGTTTTGGTAGGACCTCATTTTTATTCCGAACACACTTCTTTATGTTGGAGGAGATAGTCGTAATTTGGCTGACGAACCCTCGTTGGGTTTGGACCACTGATTGGAGATGGGTTTCTTATTTGACCAATTTCTTGGTGATGGGATGACTCTCCTTGAGTCCAGTTAGCCCATCCACCCATTGGATAGACCATTGGAGTTTGACTTGATTGGTCATGAAGTGAATTATCAACTCTCTTCTCGAGGTATTCCTCTTCGGGGTTCTCCTCGTCAAGATTCACCTCGGGTGCATTTTCATGCATTTCCTCTTATAGTACTAGCTCGGGGTTGTCCTCAGGGTTTCCATATGGCAAAAGTGGCCATTGAGCAAAAGCCTCATCAAGCTCTTGAGCAGCTTTTCTAGCTTCGTCCCTGATCGGGTTAGACCTCTAGTGAGTACCCTTTTTGTAGAGAAGAGAGAGGCGTTTATATAGAATATCATTTGATTCTATGCGATGAAGATATTGGAAGGAAGTTTTGAAATTTGAAATCAGAATTTTAATTCTAAACACATGTACATCCTTAAAGAATTTTAACGGTTTTAAAGTCTCTATTAAAAGCTCATTTATATAACTTTAAATTAAAAGACGAACTTTTAAACTAGAAAAAATTTATTTCATGTATGACAACAAGTACTTCTAAACCTTGGAAGGAGAGGTTAAAGATTTTTAATTATAACTTCTATCTCGGGTTTCGAGGAATTCCTATTATCATTTAAAGAAAATTTCTTTGAATCTTAATTAGTTGATTATAGGGAAATTTGTGAACTTATTTTTTTAAAATAAAGTTTATAGATAAGAATTTGGTATGATAACTCTTTAGTAGAACTTGGTTTTTAAAACTTTCGAATAAGACTTTGTAAATAGAATGATTCCGGCTATAGGAACTTATCGTCTTAGGATTTCTACTTATTAGTTCCTCTTATATGAGTTTTGACTTAAGCTTTCTCTAAAAGTGAATAACTTTAGGAATTTCTTTAAAGTACTTGGAGGAAATTTTTATTTTTGAAATTGATCAAGTAAAACTTGAAACTTGGGAAAAGAATTCCAACTTACACATTTTTCCTAAAAGATTTTAAAGTTCTTAAGAAGAATGTCTAACTCATACACTTTATTTTAAAGACTTTTCTTAAAGTTGAAAGAGAGAGAAAAAAAATTTAAGAAGAAAGTTTTCGGTTTGAAACAAAGACTTTCGGTTTTGAAAATTTTCGGTTCTGAAAATAAAACGTTCGGCTCTGATACCATAATTGTAACACCCCTATTTTGCAACACTAGGTGTTACCGCCAGTGACCTCGGATTTTACCGTCCAAAGTCAACCAAGGCTTTAAATAATTTAATGAGAATAGAATTTAAAGAAGAAATGACTAAATGCAGAATTTTATTCATTGATAAGAACTTTCGTTCATTACATTGAGAGTTGTTTTACAAATGATGTAGCAGCGGAAAATAAAGCCCATTTAAAAAGGGCTAAAAAGACATATTTAAAAATACAAGTATGTTTCTCCAAGACAACTCATATGATGAAGATTTGTTTGGTTAAAATAGAAGAGTTGGTGCACTATCTTCGGAACGCTTTGCTTTTATGAAAATTCCTTCCTTCCCACAACGTCGTCTTGCCTTGATCTTCTATCCTTGCATAACGCTTCTCGATCCTTCTAGACTTTGTCTTCAAAGCTTCGGTGTGAGCTTCCTAGAGTCTGGCATTTGTCGCGAAGGGCGAGAAATACCAGGCAAAAATGTGGAAATAGTGGAATTAGTTTAAGGAGACTAAGCAAACAAGAATGGAAATTATCAAGGGTATTATGGTAATTTATAATATTCGAGAGATATTATCGGGATGTGTTTTGAGGTATAGGACTTTATGTGGGGCTTATCGGAACGGAGAAGAGTGTATCTCGAGAGGAGATAACTCGTTAATTGAGAGAAGAACTACGAGATTGTAGACTTCTTAGAGTAGAAAGTATGTTGGGAACGTTATTAATTCATACAAGTTTTGAAAGCCTCCCGAGCCCTTGTCGGATCTCAACCAACCTCATCTTATTCAGTGCTCCAGATAGGGGAGGTGGCCCGAAGGCGCTTAAGTACCCGCCCACCTTAGACAAGCCCGAATAAACATTCAGATTGGAAAGACGAACTTTTCAAGAACCGGGAGTCGGGTGGTTTTCCAAGCAAGTTGTACTATTCTGACCCGGTTTTAGTTTCTTTTAATTGTACTTTGGCACTTATCTTATGTCGTGATAAAACTTTCACTTACATTAGTGATTTTTAAGAGTGTGAGGGGCTATGAATGGGCCTGGGTCCACTAACAGGAACAAAGTTCCGGACACCTAGCTAGGGTGCACTCATCCCTCCGTTGAGCGGGAGCGGACATAGATCATGATCTCCAAAGTCGCAATTTAGGCATGGTGGCAATACAACTTAGTAGGTTATATAGAGGTGTCGGGTTAATCCCGCACCCCTCACTATTTCATTCAATCGATCTCTAAACAAGATCTTAAACAATAAAGGTCACAAACAAGACTAGCGTAATAGTCCTAGCGAATAATAAATAGCGTAATAACGATAACAATGGGGTCATTATTTCTAACAATCGATATTCCTAAATTCGTTTATTATAAACAAACAAGTTGTTCCCAACATTGAGAAATTTCACGAAATTAATTATCAAGGCTACAAGGAGAAATTCCACTTGCCTTAGCTTTTACGGTTGCATACGAATGAATGAACGAGAATTGTTGTCTTTAGTCGGGACGGAGACTCGACCTATCGATACGAGAGGTACGAACGAACTTTAATAAGAATTTCTTTAATTCCTTTTAAAGTTTTTAAAAAATATCTCTTATATTCCTTTTATAAGAAAAAGCTTATTACTAAATTATTATAATAATAATTTAGGTGGAGGTGATAAAATAATAATATTTCTTATTGTTATTTTCTTAATTATAATATCCCAAGTATTCCTTATTATTATTTTAGTGAAAGTGTTTATTAAATTTAGAACAATCAAGTCATATTTAAATTATTAAATATTCATTTATTTAAGTTTAATATTCCACTTAGATTATTTTATACTTCTTTTATTCAATTAATATTAAAAATTTATAACTCATTGTAAAAAGGAATTTCCCTTATGAAATAAGAAATTCCAGTTGAATAAATTAGATAAGACTCATTTAAACTATACTTTCCATATTTATATTTTAAATTAATTATAAAAATCATTCTTATGATACAAAAAGTCCATTACACCCTCATATTATACCTTTTGCCTTTCTTCATAGATATCTTTTATCCATAACTTGATCATAAAAATATCTTTTTAAAACTAGAATTTATTATTATTATTATTATTATATTTTCCTCTTTATTATAATTCTTATAATAAGACATCTAATCCTTTTTAAGATATAAAAGGTATTAAGATATTATACTATATTATGCTCATTCTAGTACTTTACTTATCTAGAAATGTCCAAACATTATGTGGGATAACTAATTATAATATGCTTTCCATGTACGGAAAATAATAATAATTTCTATTATTTTATTTAAAAGGTTCTTCATGTCTAGAACATTATTTTTATGAACATGCAAGTCATCATTTTATATAAGTGAATATTAATAATATTTTTAGCATATCTTTTCTAACAACTTAGACCATTTTATTTATATAATAACTTCCAAATAAAATATACATGTTATTTATATTACACTTTTCATGTATATGATTTAATGATAAAAAAACCATTACTTTATTTAAAAAGGATTTCCATGGTCTAGGGATATTATTTTATAAACTAACATGCAAGCTAGTTTTATTCAATTTAATTAAGTAAATATCATATAAATGTGGAAAAAATATTTTATAAATAGTTATAATCAATATATATCTTCTAAACCTGAAGCACTTTTGGGCATATTCGTCATTAAGAATTTATATTACAGTCAACCTATTTTTAATAATGAATTTTTAATTAATTATATATTATGTAATTCAATTACCTTATGGAATTTCCAATTTTATGCACTCATCTTATTTAATATTTTTATATCAATTTTATATGAGATTGGATAAATTTTTATCTCTACTCATTATTTTTATCTTTGTTATATAGTATATAATAATTTATATATTTTTTGCACATATTCTTCTATATATTACGTTATTTTTATCTTGCAACCCTCTTTTTAATAAATAATTTTTATACTAATAATATATTACAAGATATTGCACATATTTATTATCATATACTATATCTTCCTTATATTTGTACTAATAATTTATATTGCATAATATATTACGCTATCAAGATCAGTTTTTATTATCTTCCATATATTAAAAAAGTTTTCATATATCTTAAATTGAATCTCTACCTTCCTTTTTTTTTTGAGAAGAATCCATATATTCCTTATATTATATTGTTTTTTATTTGAAATTTTCTATCAATGTCTATACTCTACCAACCCTATATCTTAAAATTTAATCTCTATCTTCCTTTTATTTTAAAGTTTTCATATTAATTTTGTAGTTTTCAATATTAGTTTTCAATACAAAAGATTGTCAACTTATTAAAATATGTTTTTATCCATAAGTACAAAAAATATAAATAGTAATTTAATGTCCAACCTACCCTTTTTTAATATAATATCCCATAATAAATTAAATGAAATATATTTAAATGAAATAAATATCTTTTATATCCATAACTCAATAAGTATGAAATATGGACCATATTTTAAAATACGGATTTTAAATATTTAATTTTTAGATTCTTTCAAATTAACTTTCTATTATAATTATAAAGTAAACTAACATTTTAATTACTATGAACCATATCTTTAATCATATATTTATATTAATTTATAAATTTTAATCAATATTGATCATATTTTTTCTATTAATTTCGGAATTTTCTATATAAATTTTCTATGCAAAAGAATGAAAACTTTTTAAATTTTTGTCCATAAATATGTTGAGTGTTATATATTAGTTTTCTATGGTTTTTTATCCATAAATATGATAAACATAAAATTATTTTTTATATAGCTTTCTATCTATGAATATATTTTTAGTTATATATTTTTAATATTAATTTTTTTATCCATAAGTATGAAAAAACTATAAGATAGTAATTTAATATCCCAAATTCCTTTTTAATATAATATCACATAATAAATCAGTTTTAATATCTCTAAATGAAATAGATTAACTTTTATATCCATGGGTAGGAAATATGGATTATTTTTTAAAATACGGGTTTTCAATATTAAAATTTCATATTCATTTATACTAACTTTCTAATCAAAAGTATAATAGCTTTTTTAATAAGTACGAACTATATTTTCAATCAGATATATTTATTTTAAGTATTGGATTTTTCATATTAATTTTATTATTTATAAGTATGACAACATTTTTAATTAATATTGACCATATTTTTCATATTAATTTTGGATTTTCAATATTAATTTTTTATACATAAGAATGACACCTCTTTAAATTTCTTTCGTAAATATGTTGGATTTTATATATTAATTTTTTATCTAGAAATATGAGAGTTAAAAGCAATATTGTCATCAAATTATAATTTCTCAATCACCATATTTTTAGTTACGAATTTTTTATAATAATATTCTATCCATAACTATGGCAACATTTTTTAATTAATATGGATCATGTATTCTATTGTAGATTTTATATTAAATTTTAGGTTTTCTTATATTAATTTTCTATTCACAAGTTTGAAAACTTTCTAAATTTTCTATCCATAAACATGTTGATTTTTTATACTAATTTTCAATTAATAAGTATGACGACTTTTCAATTAATGTCGGTATAGATACGTTGTATGTTGCAATATATTAATTTTCCAATTCATAAGTATGTTCATTTTTCATATTATGAATTCCTTAATAAATAAATAAAATTATTGATCTCTTAATGTTAAACCGGTTAAATGGATTAGTTCAATCGAGTTTAGGTTCAGTCATTTCATATTCGAGTTGAGTACGGATTCGTGTCGTTAAAATTTACGGGTTGATTGGGTCATTTCATTGCTATTTTTATGCGATTTCAAGTCAACCCTACAAGTTAAGAACGTTAACTTTTTTTTATGACCATTACGTAAATATTACAAATATCATTTTTAATAATAAGATAATAATTTTATAAATTTTAATAATAAAATATATTATTTAAAAATAAATTACAATATGTAATATTTAATTTAATACTTTGTAATATTATTTTTATTATATAAATTATAATATCTACATTATATTTAAATTAAATACTACAATTTTTATTTAAAAAAGTTCCCGGGCAAGGCCCGGGTCATCAACTAGTTAAAATATAAGTCAGGAAATTATACCGAGCGAAAACGAGAGCAGAAAGGGCACATATTTCGAGGTGGGCGGAATTTTGGGCCTCTCCTTCTCTTTTTCCTTTAAAAATTCTGGTGGGTTAAAATTAGACATATGGGCCTAATTTTTCAGCCCAAAATAGTCCAAAAATACCCAATAGATCTAAGCCCAATCCTCCTATCTTCTTTCTTCCTCCTTCTTCCACGTGAAAACAAAAAAAAAGAACCAGAGAGAGTATTGGACGGACGACGACGGACTGGTGGGTGGCTGCAAGCGGTCATGGGCCGCTCCAGCGGGCAAATTAAAGGTGGCGGCGCGCGCACAGTGGTTGTGGCCGTCCCGGTGGTCGGTGGTGGTCCAGCGCCAAAGGAGCGGAGAAAAAAGGTTATGTGGATTTTTTTGTAAAAAAAAATCAGATTTAAATTCAAAAAATTTGAGGCTGGAAATTAATTGAATGAGATTGTATTAGCAAGAGGGGAAAGAATGGAATTGATGTGTGAATTTTACTCTTGCTTTTGCCCCCTATTTATAGCGGCAATGGAAGCTTTAGGAAGCTTCTCCCATGGTGGCAACAACACATGCCTTCTGTAAGAATTGTGTAGATTGTAGAGAATGTGATATCTCGTTCATTAACTAAAGCAGAATTTAAATACACAGAAGTTTCTCATCAACTACATACCACTGCTGGAAAACGCGTCTATATCAGGGCCGTTGGCACGTGATAAGCCACAAAGTTAGCCAGGAAAAAGGCTTCGCCACAAAGATAGCCACCAGTGTTCCCATGACGAAAAGTATGTGGTTAAAACGGTCGTGGATATAGCATACCGTGAAAACTGGCCACAAACCTTAGATTCATGCCGATTCAACCACAATATTGGGTACGAAAATCATGTTCTGCTAAATACATGGTATAGCCAGAGACACTTCGTGGCTAAGTTTGAGTCTATTTTACCAGAAACTTAGCATCGACGTATTTTTTTGGCTAAATTCAGGAGAAATAAGTCGTGTTCATCATCCACATGTCGTGGCCATTTAGTATCAAAGTTTGCCTCGAATACATTTGGTGGATAAAGTTGTGGCCTTTAGCATGAAATTTGGCTACGATTTGGCATAATATATTTAATGGCCACTGTCGTGGCCCTTTAGCATGAAAATTGGCTACGAAAACATTTAGTGCCAAATTTTGTGGTTATATTATTACGTATTTAAAATATTAAAATTCATAATATTATTGTCCACCATTATATAATCAATACCAAATATATATTATAATAATATAATAATAACCTATTTTCAAACCATATGATTATATTAAACAAAAGGCAAATATAATTACAACTTAATTAAACTACCTTACAACCAATTTCAATAGTACCAAATTATTCATAAAAAAACAACTACCTTCATCCACCAACACCCTAATACTAACCATCCAAAATTCACTTTATATCACATCCAACAATACAAAAAAAAAACTGCTCATTCTTGGTGACACCTTCAATTGATGCATGAGCTTCTTGGTGAATTTTGGCTCATTCTTTTCCTCTTCCTTATAAAACCTCACATTTTCAAGAAGCAGCACTCCACCTTCAAGAAGAGAAGCAACCAACTTTTCAACCTAGCTCTAGGCCAATGCAATCATTTGCTTTAACAACCATTAGATAAGCAAAAGAGAAACAATCAGCAGCAAGCTAGAGTAAACTCATGGGGTTTGATCTTTTCATAAGAAGAAGTCTTTACGCTAGACAGTATATATCTTTATTAATAGAAGTTGATTTATAAAACTAAGTACCTGACCATCCTAGAAAGATCTTGGATCATCTCCTCTTTATGAGTTTGAGCAAGAGATCAATCCTTTGTGTACTTGGTTATCTCTGGAAAGTCCATTGAAGCTACAACCTATAATATATTTCCCATTTGCAACATTTTAAAAGATATATAAATATACAAAAAAAGGTGGATACATTGCAAAGAGTCAAAAAGTGAAAAATTCAGCAAATGCACCTTTAATTCTCTAAAGAAGTTTCTTCACTTTCTGCCTACATCCATCACAATCTATGTTCACTCTCAGCACACGTCTGCAAAAATTGAGAAACAAATCACAACCACAACCCACAAACAAAATCACAAGCAAAGACAGATACAAAAAGAAAGAAATGAGAAACTTGGATCTAAAGGAGCTTAAAGTCTCCATCTTTAGTCATTTCCTCAATGTTTGTTTGGGATCCCAAAGAATTTTCTTGGGGAACTCTGCTACATAAAGTAAGGGGAAAGAGGTATTAGACTTGTTGTAACACCCCTATTTTACAACATTGGGTGTTACCGCCAGTGACCTCAGACTTTACCGTCCAAAATCACCCAAGGCTTTTAAAATGATATAGAACAATTAAAATGGGGAATAAAATATAATACATAATGAGAAAAGGTGCTCCCGAGGGAGACTTGGTTCTTACAAAACATCTTACATTGTTTTCAAATATAAAGTTGTTCGGAATTGAAATGCAAAACCTGTTTGTCCTTGAAACGTAATGAAACTAAAGCAAAATGATAGAAAGGTGCATCTTGAAAATCCTTGTTCTTCCTTCGTCTTCACTTCACGCCTTGTTGGGATTCCTAGATTTTGACATAATTCGCGAGGGGCGAGAGAATGCCAGGCAAACATGCGGAAAAGAAGAATTAGTCTAGGAGACTAAGCAAGCGGGAAGGGAACTTCCCGAGGGTAATTTGGTAATGTCAAGTATTATCGAAAGAGATATTAGGGTTGTGTTTACGAAGGGCTATATGATAAGGCTTGTCTATGTGGAGCTTTAATGGTTCAAAGAAGAGTATATCTTAGACAAAGATAACTCGAAAAGCGATAGAAGAACTACTAGATTGTAGACTTCTTTAGGATTTCGGAAGTGTGTTGGGAACGTTTATTAATTCATACAAGTAAAAACCTCTCGCGCCCTGAGCGGACCGACAGCCGGATCGATCATTTGAGACCGGTCCGGTTTTGGTATCTTAAATGTGCATTCACACTTATCTTATATAGTGACGAAAGATATTCAACTTTGTTAACAATTTTTAATAGAGAGTGGTGGGACACGGATAATCCGAGCCACCCGAGGGAGAACGTCAATTCCCCGGCACTTAGCTAGAGTGCGCACAATCCCTCCTTGCAATCGGAGCGGATGGAGATCATGATCCCGAAAGTCGTATGGACGTACGACTTAGTAAGGTTATATAGAGGCGTCGGCTATCCCGCACCCCTTTCTAGTTTATTCAAAGTAAATCTCTGAGCGAGACCGCAAGCAATCAAGATAATAACCACACTAGCATATATAATCCTATTACGAGAATATAAAGCAACTATGCTAACAATGGGTCGTTATATCTAGCATTCGATATTTCCTAGGTTCATTTTTATTGAGGCATACAAGTCGTTCCCAACATCGAGAAGTATCATGTAGACGGATATAAAAGGGCACAAGGGGAAATTCCACTTGCCTTAGCGTAACGGTTTCTTACGAACGAGCTTTGACGAACTTAGGCGATTTCCCACTACGAGCGAGGATTCCGACCTAACGACACGGAAATTTGCGAAAGGCTTAAGTCGTGATTTTCCTTCTAAAGTCCGGGTTATCTCTTATAATTTTTTATAAGAGGGTTTGAGATTCTAAATTATTATAATAATAATTTAGAAAGTTATTTTCCTTAAAATAATAATATTCCTTTATTATTATTTTGGTTTTGTAATATCCTTATTATTCCGTAAAACCTTTATTAAAATAATCATAAAAAAATAGTTATTAAAAATAATCCTTTTTACTTATTTAGGTTAAATAAACTATTACTCTCAAATTTCCGATTATTCTTGGGTGAACCTTAGAATATTGCCTCCCGTATCTAAAATACTTTATTAGTCATATTTTCTTAATAGAAAAGTATTTACCTACATAATTCTTATTAAATAATTTGTCATGCCTATAGTTCCTCTACAAGGAAGTTTCCATAACTAGAAGTTTCTAAATTTCCTTATAAGGTAACTTACCTAAACTATTAATTTAGTTCTTTTATAGGAAAAAGTCTTATAAATATCCACTTCATAATTTAATCTATTAATATAATATTCTAGTTTATAAAAATAATTTCTTCCTTATAACTAAAAGATTTCTTTTCATCCAAGTCACTTTATGCTATAAAAATAACATCCTAGAATATTTGTAATGTCTTACTTAGTATTTTTATCCTAAAAATCATGTCTTGTGCCAAGTCTCTACACCTAGAGATTTAAAAAATATATTTTCCTTATAGATGACTTAGTAATATTTCCATTAATAGTATTATATTTTATAACTAAAAATCCCATGCTATCATATGTTATTCTTATAATATCCTAATAATATAACTCATATATTGTAATGACTTTCAAACATAAAAATGTGCTTAAAAATACTATTTTCATTGTGAAATGAATTTATTTTATAAATCTATTTATTATAAACAACTTTTTATTATTATAACTTCTATAAATTGGCCATGCAATAGTTTTTATCTACTTGGGACTTTGTTATAAATTTCATATATGAATAATAATAGTTTTATTTAATAATCTTTTTATTTCTAAGATCATATAATATGACATCACCTTTTGTATAAGACATGCACAAAAATCTCTAAAGTTCTTATTTGATCTTAGATGTGATAATACTAATTTTAGACTTTGCATGTTACATTTATTTTATAAATACCTATTTGTATTATGTAAGAAGCATGCTTGTAATAAAATTCATAAAACTTATCTATTTGTTTTAGATCTTAAGTTACCAAGGTAAATTAGTTTTGTTTCTAGCTTTTAACTAACAAGATCTTACTAACATATTTTTATTTCTTATTTTTCCTAAAATAATTTCTAATAACTTATAACTTTATATTTTTATAAAAGCATAATTTAAATAAATAAATTAGGATAGACTTTTTATACTTTGGGTATTCTGTACTTTACAGAACACTGGAGAAAGGCAGAGGAGGAGGGTCGGCGGCAGGGGCGGCGCGGCCAAGGGTCCGGCGAGGGCAGGCGGCGGCACGAGGCGGGCGGCGTCGTCGTCGGTGGTCCGGTCGAGCAGGCGGGGTGGTCCGGCGGTCCAAGGGAAGAAAAAGGGAGAGATTTTTGGTGTTTTTGTGGACTTTGAATGGAGAAATTAGAACTTGATTGATGCTGATTTTTGAAGATTGAAGTTGCTCTTGCTAGTAGAGAGAGCAAAAGGCTTGAATGAGTGCTTGGGAGAGGTTTTTATAGACAATCTAGTGAGGTCCTCAATCCATGGCTTATGGAATAGACCAATGGAGGAGGAGGAGGTGTTCTAGCATTGGCCAAGGGTGTGTTTGTTGGTGGTGATGGAAGAATGATGCAAGAGAGGGTGTCTTGCAAGCCAAGGGAGGAAGAAGAAGAGCATGCAATGGTGAAGCGTCAAATCACTTTGACTGGTTTGAAGAAGAAGAAGAATATGAGAGTATTTTATTAAAAGAGGGGAATTATGGGTAGTTAAGTTACAATGGCATGGCGGATTATGTGTGTGGGCGTGTGGGATGGGATTGCAAGGGGTCTCGGGTTCAAATCCCGGCTCTTGCAATCTTTTTACAAAGCTTGTAATATGATTTTTAGGCCTTTATGTAATTTGTTTTATAGAATAAATCCAATCTCTAAAAAAAACATTACTTTTATTTAATGCTCTTTTTATTAATTTATGCCCCATTTTATTATTCTATGCTCCTCAAGTTATTTTGTTATATTTTATTTAATTAACTCATTCTTAATAATCTCTTTTAAAAAGGGAAAAGTAAAAGTCATTACGATATGTAGAAATTCTCTTTTTATTTGGAACAAAAAAATTTATTATCATAAATATTTTATTATAATTTGGTTTAAAAATTCTTGGAATATCGCGGATATTACAATAGTACCCCCTTAAAATTAGTTTCGTCCCCGAAACTAGGAAAAGCTTAGGGCGGTACAAGGTTAACACGGGAACCTACTAACACTCTCAATTGTGAGGAAACGAAAAGGGTCTAGTACCCCCTTAAAGAACATTTCGTTCTTTAGTTACGATGAATGTACAAGGAGAAGAATTATTGAACCTTTTTCTTAAGGAATCGTTACCTTAGTATTCCTTGGAAAGATTCCCACATTTAAACTTGTGTGGTTTAATTGGAATCGAGGAATAGGATTGGAAATCCGATTGATCTAGCTGGCGAAGTAGGCGGGGTCCAGCGGTTTTATCCAAAGCTTGGGTCAACCCTACGGAAGTTTTGGGTTGACCTTCCCGAACATAAAGGTTTGGTTGCTTATAGAGTAAGTTTCCTTATTGAAATGAACACTTAGGTGCTTCTAGGAAGCGAGTAAGTCCATGACTAATCTATTCTATATTTCTGGAATTTGGTCATTGCAGAGGAACCCTTTTCAGGTGACCATTCGATAACTGACGATATGGAAACGAAGTTTGAATATGCCAGGGTCCTGCCTTGGAAAAAGAATTTTGAGTCACGATTTCTAGAGAAGTTACTACTGGGATAGGGAATGGTTATCTTCCAAGAGGGAGTAACCATCGTTACGATGTCGTATTCGAATATATATCATACTATCGAGAAGTGGTTCGAGCGTCCCTTTATATTATATTATACAGTATTTGTCAAAAATGTAGTTTTTCGTAAGCAAGGTTAAACTCGAGGGACTACGTGGTTTCATTCCACCGATGTGATCAGTACCGGGGAGCGATTTCCCACATAATCGCCTAAAGTGTATATCTTCATAGGAATAAGACCTGAAATTCTACCTCAACCAAGTGGCCAAGATGGGAGGTACAAGTCCATTCTTATTCACCACCATGAATCTATACCGAAACCTTTGATTTATAACTTACAAATTCATTTGGGTATATAAGTAACATTTTGAGGTGAACTTAGTAGTACAATGTATACATCATAAAGTTAAATTAGGGTTTAGCTCGAACGTTCTCTTATATAAGTTATCAATGGAACATGGTCTTTGGTTTGATGCGCAAGGATATACTATGATAACCATAACCATAACATAGATTTCAAAATGAGGCACTCTTACGAGGAAAAGTGTCACCGGAATGGTTCAACATTAGCATCTACTGTTGCGATACAAAAGTGCCTTAAGGGCAACACTAATATGATTACGAAGATTACACGCGGATAGCAAGGAGGATCCAACTATTCTTCTGAAACATCTGATGAAAAAAAAAGGTTTGTTATTGGAGTGCATCTCATAGAACTATTGATCTTGACTCTGGGACGTAATCGAGCTCTTTCCTTTACCCTGAGCTGTAGACTACACAAAAGCAATTCCCGTCGTTCTGTTGGAAAACTAAGGGTACTGGAAGACTGTGTTGGAGTGAGTTGATCCTGACTTATTTGTTGGTTGCCTACAGAATTGGCGGAGATGTCCGTCTCTCCCACAGTTGAAGCACTTCTTAGGGTTCTTGGTACAATTTCGGTTGAGGTGCCCAGGCTCTGCACAGTTGTGACAAACTATAGAGCACTTCTTGGTTTCCGGGCCTTGGAATGGTTTAGAGTTAGTTGACTCGGACCCAGTCTTGCTCTTCTTCGACCAGCTTGAACTTTGTGGAGAGCTTGCCCTCTTAAATTTGCCATTCTCCTTGTTATGAGGTTGTCCCCAATCTTCTATTCTTGGTGCGGGTTCCTCGAGCAAGGATTTTGCCATGTGGGCCGCATCCACGTATTCTCCCAACGTCGTGCACTTGCGATAACTCATCAGAGCTTTTATTTCTGGGCTCAGTAATTCATGGAACCGTTGAATTCTCTCTGCCTTAGTGGGGACTTTCTTTGTGGCACCTCCCATTTGGGATTGAAGCTTTGTTGCCTCGGGTATGCTTGGTCCACCAATCTTTTGTTAAGGAACCGTATAGAGCTTCTCTTTTTCCCAAGTTGTCCAGAAGTGATACAACATCTTCGCTTTGAACATTGCCCAATTCAGACTTGGTTGTTCCGACAAGTTTGAACTTTCCCACCATTCTCGTGCTCCTCCCCTTAGCTGAAGGGAGGCAAGGTGCACCTTTTCCACTTCGTTGCACTCGAGCGTGCTCAGGAGGCGTTCCATTTGTAAGAACCATCTTACTATCTCGTCGGTTTCTCCCGTACCGTCATAAATGTCTGGCTTCAATGAGGAAAAAGTTCTCAGGTTCTTGTCACACTCTGAGAAAATTATTGATGAAGAAGTCTGAACGATACTATCCTTTGCATTGCTAGTTTGACCTCCTCCCGCTATCTTCTTCACGTCGGGCAATGTAGTTGGAAACATCTCATGACTGAATTGCTTCACGTGGACTCTTGCAGCTTCGATCCTTAAAGGACCACTTTCCACCGTCCTTGGTGGGTAAGAAACTTGTTGATGTGGGTCCTCTTGATTGTGACTAGAGCGCTTAGACCCTCCATCAATTTCCTGAGGCAGATTGCAAACAAAGGTGCTCCTATTGTTGTTCTCTTTAGGGTCCGCCATTCTTTGACGCTGAAATATTTGATTTTCTTCTAATGTCTACAAGGAAGGGATGGTTAACAAGGTGTAAGAGGACTATCCGAACTAATAATGGAAAACAAAGGTTGGAAATAAGTAACGTCGAGTATGGAAGAGTTACTACTTTAGTTGTGACGAATAGGAACACGTGTCCACCAATTGTCCAAATGATGAAGCAGCTTCATGACTCACTAGGCATGTCGGGCAACTTAGCGAATTTATATGTCCAAAAATGTCTTGGTCCTAGCAACTTGTTTTCTAACTTCATCTATCACCGTGTTGACTTACCAAGATGGAAGCGAAGAAAAGTTTATGACGTGGCTATAGCTTTATTGTGGTTGATTATTCGGTTGACGACCTTAACAGTCACGCCCAGTTTCCATCTGTTAGTCGAGCAATTCCTACTACTTGGCGGTACGTCAGATTAATATATCTTTCATGGGTCAGAATCCTCTATCACTCCTTTATCGCTAGATCATTGTTTGTCCTCCACATACCTCTCGATAATCTATTTCGAGATCGGGTTAAGTGGAGACATGTTAGATCTTTAGTCGACTAAGCCTTCCTTGGTGTCCTCCTTGGAAATTTCTATTTTCCCGTGAGTCACTGGCTCAGTAAGTTTGACTCTCTGGAGACGTAAGTGTTCCCCTTAGTTGGCGTGACTTCTTCTCATTCCCCATGAATTTATCTTCTGTTAGAACCTTTTTCTGTAAGTGGCTAATAATCGACATTCATATAGAATATCCGTAATTCTATATATTGAAGAGGGATATAGTTGTTTTTGTTAATTCCCAAGTATAGGCAAGAAATGACACGCAGGTTTAGAGAAGAGAGGAAAATTTTTATTAGAACTTTTATGGAATTTGACTACAAAGGCTTTATAATAAAAAGCCATTACACTAGGGATGGAAAAGAAACGATGAGGATTTGACCTTTCAAATACAAAACGAAAGTCGAGAGGAGCGGACTAGCTCACCCTTTACAATGAGAAATACAATTAAGACAAAGCCTAGGGACGGTCGGGGTAACTATACTTATCGAGGAAATGGTCGTCAAAAAGATTCTCATCAAGAATCCCGCTCTTATTGTCCAGTACTAAGTTGGCCTGCTCAATCTGCTTGCGACGATACGCGCTCCTTGCGCGAAGTTCGCTTAGTCGGACTTCGACTTGAAACAATTCGTCTTGTTCGGCCATTTGTCTGTTTAGCCAACCTTCTATACGTCTTTCTAAGAGGTCATAGTTCATGTAACGGGTTCGTCTTGGACTAACGCCTTTAGGGGGAAGAACATTCACATTCTGGTAGGACCTCATTTCTTCCGACCCTACCCCCTTACGTTGGAGGAGATCGTCGTAATCTGGCTGACGAATCCTCGTTGAGTTTGGGTCAATGATTGGAGATGGGTTTCTTGCTTGACCATTTGCTTGAAGATGGGATGACTCTCCCTGAGTCCAGTTAGCCCATCCTCCCGCTTGATAGATCATTGGAACTTGACTTGTGATTTGGTGAGGTGGAGTCTCTGTCATGTGTCCCCATGGATGATATCCCGAGAATTCTTGCTCAGTGATTTCCGGACTTGATTGGTCGTGAAGTGAATTATTAACTCCTCCCTCGGGGTATGCTTCTTCAAGGTTCTCTTCCTCGAGATTCACCACGGGTGCATTTTCATGCATCTCCTCTTGTAGTGCTAGCTCAAGGTTGTCCTCGGGGTATCCATTTGGCAAAAACGGCCATTGAGCGAAAGCCTCGTCAAGCTCTTGAGCAGCCTTGTTGGCCTCTTCCCTGATTCGGGTTTGGCTTCTAGTGAGTACCATTTCTGTAGAGGAGAAGAAGGCGTTTATATAGAATATCCTTTGATTCTATAAGGCGAAGACATGTTGAAGGAAGTTAAGGCATTGGTTATAAAAATCACATATAAAATGTTTACTTTAAGACTTTTCATTTTCTTGGCCCTATTAAAGAGTCTAGGAAATTCTTTTTGAACACGTTACTAAGACGGAAATTTCTTATTTTACCAACAAGTTTACTAAGGTAAAAGTTAAGTTTACCAAAAAGTTATATCGAAAATGTCTAGAGTTTAAAAGTTGAAACACTTATACTACTTAAGTTTTTAAGAAATAAGTGTTGAGATTACTAACAAGTTCCCTGGTGTGAAGGTGCGAGTATTTTATAAATTTCTAAAGAAGTGTTTAAAATTCTACTTGAATTGGAATGTTCATACGACTTAAGTTTTCGAAGGATAGAAAGGGAATTCTATAAAAACGTTAGTTCTAGAACTAAGTACTTGGGATCTAAAGTTTCAAACATTTTTAAGAGGTTTTTCTTAGCTAAGAAGTTTCAAAAGGGAAAGTTATAAGTCCTAAGTTTTCTTCAAGGAATATAGAAGGAAATTTTTCTATGTTTGAAAGTTTTAAATAGCGGAAGTAAAAGTTAAGGTTTTAAAAGTTCTCGGTTTTCAAAAAATTTTGGTTTTAAAACTTCTCGGTTTTAAAACAAAACGTTTAGCTCTGATACCACAATTGTAACACCCCTATTTTACAACATTGGGTGTTACCGCCAGTGACCTCAGACTTTACCGTCCAAAGTCACCCAAGGCTTTTAGAATGATATAGAACAATTAAAATGCGGAATAAAATATAATACATAATGAGAAAAGGTGCTCCCGAGGGAGACTTGGTTCTTACAAAACATCTTACATTGTTTTCAAATATAAAGTTGTTCGGAATTGAAATGCAAAACCTGTTTGTCCTTGAAACGTAATGAAACTAAAGCAAAATGATAGAAAGGTGCATCTTGAAAATCCTTGTTCTTCCTTCGTCTTCACTTCACTTCACGCCTTGTTGGGATTCCTAGATTATGACATAATTCGCGAGGGGCGAGAGAATGCCAGGCAAACATGCGGAAAAGAAGAATTAGTCTAGGAGACTAAGCAAGCGGGAAGGGAACTTCCCGAGGGTAATTTGGTAATGTCAAGTATTATCGAAAGAGATATTAGGGTTGTGTTTACGAAGGGATATATGATAAGGCTTGTCTATGTGGAGCTTTAATGGTTCAAAGAAGAGTATATCTTAGACAAAGATAACTCGAAAAGCGATAGAAGAACTACTAGATTGTAGACTTCTTTAGGGTTTCGGAAGTGTGTTGGGAACGTTTATTAATTCATACAAGTAAAAACCTCTCGCGCCCTGAGCGGACCGAGAGCCGGATCGATCATTTGAGACCGGTCCGGTTTTGGTATCTTAAATGTGCATTCGCACTTATCTTATATAGTGACGAAAGATATTCGACTTTGTTAACAATTTTTAATAGAGAGTGGTGGGACACGGATAATCCGAGCCACCCGAGGGAGAACGTCAATTCCCCGGCACTTAGCTAGAGTGCGCACAATCCCTCCTTGCAATCGGAGCGGATGGAGATCATGATCCCGAAAGTCGTATGGACGTACGACTTAGTAAGGTTATATAGAGGCGTCGGCTATCCCGCACCCCTTTCTAGTTTATTCAAAGTAAATCTCTGAGCGAGACCGCAAGCAATTAAGATAATAACCACACTAGCATATATAATCCTATTACGAGAATATAAAGCAACTATGCTAACAATGGGTCGTTATATCTAGCATTCGATATTTCCTAGGTTCATTTTTATTGAGGCATACAAGTCGTTCCCAACATCGAGAAGTATCATGTAGACGGATATAAAAGGGCACAAGGGGAAATTCCACTTGCCTTAGCGTAACGGTTTCTTACGAACGAGCTTTGACGAACTTAGGCGATTTCCCACTACGAGCGAGGATTCCGACCTAACGACACGGAAATTTGCGAAAGGCTTAAGTCGTGATTTTCCTTCTAAAGTCCGGGTTATCTCTTATAATTTTTTATAAGAGGGTTTGAGATTCTAAATTATTATAATAATAATTTAGAAAGTTATTTTCCTTAAAATAATAATATTCCTTTATTATTATTTTGGTTTTGTAATATCCTTATTATTCCGTAAAACCTTTATTAAAATAATCATAAAAAAATAGTTATTAAAAATAATCCTTTTTACTTATTTAGGTTAAATAAACTATTACTCTCAAATTTCCGATTATTCTTGGGTGAACCTTAGAATATTGCCTCCCGTATCTAAAATACTTTATTAGTCATATTTTCTTAATAGAAAAGTATTTACCTACATAATTCTTATTAAATAATTTGTCATGCCTATAGTTCCTCTACAAGGAAGTTTCCATAACTAGAAGTTTCTAAATTTCCTTATAAGGTAACTTACCTAAACTATTAATTTAGTTCTTTTATAGGAAAAAGTCTTATAAATATCCACTTCATAATTTAATCTATTAATATAATATTCTAGTTTATAAAAATAATTTCTTCCTTATAACTAAAAGATTTCTTTTCATCCAAGTCACTTTATGCTATAAAAATAACATCCTAGAATATTTGTAATGTCTTACTTAGTATTTTTATCCTAAAAATCATGTCTTGTGCCAAGTCTCTACACCTAGAGATTTAAAAAATATATTTTCCTTATAGATGACTTAGTAATATTTCCATTAATAGTATTATATTTTATAACTAAAAATCCCATGCTATCATATGTTATTCTTATAATATCCTAATAATATAACTCATATATTGTAATGACTTTCAAACATAAAAATGTGCTTAAAAATACTATTTTCATTGTGAAATGAATTTATTTTATAAATCTATTTATTATAAACAACTTTTTATTATTATAACTTCTATAAATTGGCCATGCAATAGTTTTTATCTACTTGGGACTTTGTTATAAATTTCATATATGAATAATAATAGTTTTATTTAATAATCTTTTTATTTCTAAGATCATATAATATGACATCACCTTTTGTATAAGACATGCACAAAAATCTCTAAAGTTCTTATTTGATCTTAGATGTGATAATACTAATTTTAGACTTTGCATGTTACATTTATTTTATAAATACCTATTTGTATTATGTAAGAAGCATGCTTGTAATAAAATTCATAAAACTTATCTATTTGTTTTAGATCTTAAGTTACCAAGGTAAATTAGTTTTGTTTCTAGCTTTTAACTAACAAGATCTTACTAACATATTTTTATTTCTTATTTTTCCTAAAATAATTTCTAATAACTTATAACTTTATATTTTTATAAAAGCATAATTTAAATAAATAAATTAGGATAGACTTTTTATACTTTGGGTATTCTGTACTTTACAGAACACTGGAGAAAGGCAGAGGAGGAGGGTCGGCGGCAGGGGCGGCGCGGCCAAGGGTCCGGCGAGGGCAGGCGGCGGCACGAGGCGGGCGGCGTCGTCGTCGGTGGTCCGGTCGAGCAGGCGGGGTGGTCCGGCGGTCCAAGGGAAGAAAAAGGGAGAGATTTTTGGTGTTTTTGTGGACTTTGAATGGAGAAATTAGAACTTGATTGATGCTGATTTTTGAAGATTGAAGTTGCTCTTGCTAGTAGAGAGAGCAAAAGGCTTGAATGAGTGCTTGGGAGAGGTTTTTATAGACAATCTAGTGAGGTCCTCAATCCATGGCTTATGGAATAGACCAATGGAGGAGGAGGAGGTGTTCTAGCATTGGCCAAGGGTGTGTTTGTTGGTGGTGATGGAAGAATGATGCAAGAGAGGGTGTCTTGCAAGCCAAGGGAGGAAGAAGAAGAGCATGCAATGGTGAAGCGTCAAATCACTTTGACTGGTTTGAAGAAGAAGAAGAATATGAGAGTATTTTATTAAAAGAGGGGAATTATGGGTAGTTAAGTTACAATGGCATGGCGGATTATGTGTGTGGGCGTGTGGGATGGGATTGCAAGGGGTCTCGGGTTCAAATCCCGGATCTTGCATTCTTTTTACAAAGCTTGTAATATGATTTTTAGGCCTTTATGTAATTTGTTTTATAGAATAAATCCAATCTCTAAAAAAAACATTACTTTTATTTAATGCTCTTTTTATTAATTTATGCCCCCATTTTATTATTCTATACTCCTCAAGTTATTTTGTTGAATTTTATTTAATTAACTCATTCTTAATAATCTCTTTTAAAAAGGGAAAAGTAAAAGTCATTACGATATGTAGAAATTCTCTTTTTATTTGGAACAAAAAAATTTATTATCATAAATATTATATTATAATTTGGTTTAAAAATTCTTGGAATATCGTGGATATTACACTTGTTTTTGTTCATAACATAAAAAACCTACAATATAAAATCTTACCTAGGACAGAGTTGTAAAAAGAAAACAAAACAAGGAAAAGTGCATGTGGGTAGTTGTAAAATTTTCTTGTTATCTTCTCCAAAACCAAACAGATACTTACATTCTTAATCTTCAGGTAAAAAAGATCAAACCTGAACAACTTCGACTTTGTTGGCAACTTGACCAAACACAATGAGCTTTTCGTTCTGATCGGGAATGGGTGCAGTTGTCATGTAAAGTTCAAATCCTTGGGTTTCATGCTTTTTTTTGACGTCCCAAGCATGAAAGGCTCATGCTTCATACTGCACAAGAGTATAACTTTCAATATTCTAGACAAATAAAGAAAGTTGATCTTTGAGCTGTAAATATAATTAAGTTAGCTAGCCTTGTTTCAACATCACTAGATTGCTTTCCTCTGGAAGTCCAGTCCTCTGCACTTTCAAGGCTATGGGCATCCCCTACTTGTATGATGCCATTCCTTATTACACTGTGAAATTGCATATCCTTAAAATATCCTTTCACTACAATACAAGTTTAATGTAAGGAGAAACCTTAAAACAAGAAGTAATGGTGTAGAAGATCGCAGTACATTAACATAAATTCTGCAAAGAAAGTTCAATCATTTTCACCTCCCATTGATTCATAGGTAATAAATCACATGCTCAATCCGAAGTATACCAACAGAGGCAAAACACACATTAACTTGTTTCACTAAATCATATAACAGCATCTAGTATCTCTGTGACTCAAAAAGTAGACAGAAAAAAAAAGTAAAACATCAACCCAACATCACATGTAATAAATCACATGCTCAATCCGAAAATATACCAACAGAAGAAAAAACACACATCAACCCAACAAGATAATATTAACACATGATGTCAGAAGAATCAAAAATACAATATGATCTACTAGAAGAATATTACAAGCTAGTAATACAACATGCTACACCTCATATTGAAAGAAAGTAGGCAACATAGACAAACATCATAAGCCACATTTTAAAACACATAGAAGGCAGTGCCTTTACATATCCAAATTTCCTTGATCAAACCAATTTCTTTTAGATGGCTTTATACTTTATCTTGCACAAGCCCAAATTCCTAAGTTCCATCATCCACAACAATCTTGTAATGTGGGTTATCAATGTTTAACCAAGGAAGATTATGACGTGTGGAGGGAGCATAGAAACACAAACATGGAAGCTTCAATAACAGATGAGATAATATTACCTTCTTATGTACACACAACAATAAGAGAGGAGAGACAAGATTAACAAAATCCTCAAGCATCCCTCTATGTCTGTAAAAAGGAGGGTTTCGCAGGCATTGATGAGAGGGTTCAGGGACGAGTTTCGAATCAGCGAGGGAGAGGTCATTTAGCGGGGCGGGAATGGAATTGTTTTAATCCGGATAGGAGGAAGAGGAGGGAGAAGAAGGGAATCCTTTGGAGCTGTTGAGCTTCTCGAGGTGGGATTTGCACTCGTTGACAAGCTTGGAATGCTTCCGCCATGAACCGTTCTTGATGATCTTCTCGAGAGATGGGACGAGAACTTGCTTGAGGCGGGAGTCGGCTTCCAAGGAAGCCATTCCCGATGGCGGGGGCAGGTTTTTCAGATCTGTTAGAGTTTGGAGGAAATGGCGGAGAAGGAGATCTTAGCAGATTGTTCAGAGTGAAATTCGACAGACCGCTCGGTAATGGATGGGAGAGAGTTAGAGCAAGTTGTCCAGTGCCCCAAATTAGGGTTTCATAATATGGAATCTTTTTAGACCAAAAACAATGAATATGGGCCCAAGTATTAACACGGGAAATCGAAATTTCGTTTCCCTCCTATATTTCCCTCCTAATCTATTAAATTTTTAGTTTCCCTCCCAACTCCCAAGTCCCAATCAATTATACAATCCGCCATATATTTTATTTTTATCCTTTTTTAATATAATTTATGCAATAATATAAAAGCCAAGATTAAGAGATTCTTTTTTGTAATTCATGATATGATTTAAAATTTAAATAATAAAATTAGAATATATTTTAATATGTATAATAATTTATGAACTCTTAACTACAAATAATATAAATTGAGGATCATATTTTTTTTTTAAATTCAACCAAATATTTTATGAACTCTTAAATGTAATATCCAAGTTCTATTTTTCCGTCTATGCCGGAAAAACGAGTGTCTCGGTTTACTAGTAGCCAAAATCTTGACTCGCAAGTAACTCCGGGGATAAGATTTAACTCGTTAATTATAATCCTTGAGTAGTACCAATGACTTTTAGTACCTTATAAAAAATATATAATTTTATAAACCTTAAATCTATAAATTCTATCAGAACCCTTTCTTTTATATCTAATTGAGATATCTAGTTTCGGTTACACTAATTGACGCATATCTAATCTTATCTTAAACAAAAAGAAAAATCGTATCTTTAGACAAACCCCTAATATTTAAAGCAAACTCCTCTACAATCTCTATCCACGTGATCTTCATCCTTCGCGATTTGTTTACTACGCCCCGATCTTCATTCGTGAGCGGCCTAAACCGAAAAGCCCGAGTTTTTCGTTCTTCACGGGTGGAGCCGGAGATATCACAATTTACTCGCGCCACTGTCAAGCTCCAACCTCAGATTTTTCGGTCTCGAGGAAGAGAAGTCAACCGAGCCACCGCATCGCCGGCCTCGTCTTTCTTGTTCGGTAAGTCGCGTTTTCATTCTGGTTCAGTGGGCGGGGCGATGACGGGTTCCGTCGGGTGTTGATATCGGTAGGAATTGGTCAGGTCAAGGGTCTGGTTGCCGGCTATGTGCAGGGAAGAGTCGGGTGTCGGGCGTGGCTTGCCGGTCGTAAGCTAGTTTAGGATATGTGTTGTAGTCGGAGGAGATCGTGTAGTTGCGTTGATGAAGATGACGATCGTGAGGTGCTGGGGGTGTAGTTGCGTTGATGAAGATGATGATCGTGAGGTGCCGGGGGTCTTGAAGTTCGATTGTTCCATTAACATAGTTGAACTGGTTGTTTGTTTCGTTGGGCTGATTTGGGTTCAAGGTTAAATTGGACTTCGGTGTGATTAGTTAGTGATTGCAATTAAAACTAGATATAGTTTTCAAACATTTTTTTTTCTTTAGAATGTCAGGTCTTGCTTTTAAAAATAAAAGGGAGTGTTGTGTACGAATGAGTATTATTAAGGGTCGTTGTTTAGTACATGCATAGTGGTATCAAGGTGATTTTAGGTGATTTAGTTAGTCAAGAGTTTAATTTACTATTAGTTAAATTAAAACTCATATAGTTATACGTATATAATGTTTGTCAAAAGGTTGATCACGAATTAATCTTATTTAATTAGTCGGGTTCAGCTGGGTAGTTAGTTAGTGTCATTCAGTGCGTTACGGGTTTGTTTTATCAAATTTGGTAGTATTTTACACTTTAAGCCCTCTTTCTTACTAAACTTATCGTTATCATGTCTAGGAGATCCTGATTGTTCGTAATTCCTAGTTTTTCGTAGTTGCGAGATACCCTTCACTCAAGGTAAGTGGTTTTTCGACTTGCTCGGTTCTTCTCTATCCTGTTAGATTGCGTACCGTTATTGTAGGGCGGGTTTTGGGAACTAGTCCCGAATACCTTTTAAATTGTTTTGAACTTCTTGAATTGCTGTGTGCGTAAAATGGTTTTGAACGTATTTTATCGAAAGGATATTTTTAGAATGTTTTCTCTGTGTTGGTACCGTTTCCGACATGGCCCATCGTAGCTGGCGTGGAGGAAGAGTTGGCTACGTTGACCCGTGTGACAGGGAAACCGTGCCCCTTCAAAACGAAAATTATTTTCTGTGTGTTTTTGGCAAGTGCTCCAGTGGAGGCTTAGTCGGGGTTAGAAGGGAGATTGTGAAGTGGAGTGAGAGGGCATGCCTCTGCACTCAGCGCGGCGATGAGCGCCTTGGAAGTCGGATTGTGAAAAAGGAGGAATTGCATTGTTATGAGGTTGTGATTGTAAATGCGTATGTGGCTATGTGTGAGTGATTATAACTAATTTAGGTATTGGCCTTTAGAGTTATGATTGCGATTGTGGATTTGTATGCTGACTTTAGAAATGTTTTCAAAACGTTCTGCAATTTCCGTATTCTCTCTAACTTGGTAGATTAGAAGCTGACCCTTCGGGGAATATTTTTCAGTTCCAGGTATGAATCAGGGAACCGTGCAGGAACTGAGGCCAGATGGCGTGCCGGAGCGGTGAAGAGCGCGTGTCATAGTAGGGTCGGGTTTACCTTAGTTTATTTATGACTTTCTAGGATGTTGGTTTTACTATTATGATAGAGTTAATATTATTACCTTTCTTTTATTTCCTCGGAAAATTTATTGTTAGTAGTGATTCGTCGGATTTGGATATTTATGTTTTTCGGGAATGCATGCATAACTATGTTTTCTAAGTTTTACTAAATAAAGGGTTGGATATTTTATTAAGTTTTCTCGTCGTGCCTGCGTTGCAAGATCCTAAAGTGTGGTTGTCAACCCACTTAAGTAGTACCTAGTAAGGTCTATTTCTAAGTAGCGCCCTATCGGAAGTCGGGGTGTTACATTAAATACAAATAATATAAACCGATATTAATCTAACATGTAAATCTTCGATATACAAAACATTGTATACCTTCTTTTTGGGGGCACCGCACTGGACCCCTAACTCGCAGACCGGTCAGGGGGATGTTGCCCCCCGAACCCCCTAGTAGGGGAGCCCCCTAGGACCCCTGTTGTTGTCGGGGGCTCCGCCACCGAACCCCTGGCCGGTGCTTATCAACATCAAGCATATGAAGATCATCATAGAGGTTCAGGTTTTGTTAATCTTAAAATTTAACCATAACATGTGAACTAATTAGGTTATGTTAATCTTAACCAAACTCTAGCCATTGAACTTCAAAATGAATATAATATTTTCTTATAAGAATGAATGCTTCTAAATGAATATAATGTTTTCTTATAAGAATAAACGACCCTAAAGGAATATAATGGGTTCTTACAAGAATTAACGCTTCTAAAGGAATATAATGATTTCTTATAAGAAAGAACGACTCTAAACGAATATAACAATTTCTCATTAGAATGAACGAGTCTAAATGTACATAATGTTTTCTTATAACAATGAATGAGTCTAAAAGAATATAACAATTTCTTATAAAAATGAACGACTATAATGAATATAATGATTTCTTATAAGAATGAACGATTCAAAATGAATATATCGTTTTCTTATAAGATTGAACGACTATAGATGAATATAATGAGTTCTTACAAGAATGAGTGATTTTAAGGAAATATAACGATTTCTTATAAGAATGAACGACTCTAGAGGAATATAACGATTTATTATAAGAATGAACGACTCTAAATGAATATAACGATTTCTTATAACAATGAATGAGTCTAAAGGAAAATAACGACTTCTTATAAAAATGAACGACTATAAATGAATATAATGATTTCTAAGAAGAATGAACGATTCTAAATGAATATAACATTTTCTAATTAGAATGAATGATTCTAAAGGTACATAACGTTTTCTTATAACAATGAACGATTCTAATGAAATATCACAATTTCTTATAAGAATGAACGATTCTAAATGAATATAATGATTTCTTATAAGAATGAACGATTCTAAATGAATATATTATTTTCTTATAAGAATGAACGACTCTAAATGAACATATCGTTTTCTTATAAGATTGAACGACTCTAGATGAATATAATCAGTTCTTACAAGAATGAATGATTCTAAAGAAATATACCGATATCTTATAAGAATGAATAGCTCTATAGAAATATAACGATTTTTGATAAGAATGAACGAATCTAAATGAAATTACGATCTTTTATTTTTTTCAAGTCAGGCCATTAGACTTGGGCCAAAGACCCTCCTACATTCTTTTTGTAAACCCGGGTCCTATTCTAGTAACATTTATATTTTTTGAGCGTATAGATATTAAGATCTATTTCCGGCTTTTAAATTGTTGGGCCAATCTAGCTTTACACTATTTCATTCTTAGTTTTGGGCATGGTATTCAGATGGGCTGAAGCCCATCATTTTTTCCCACGCTAGCCCATCTTTTCTTTCCACCCTTCTATCCCTAATTTAAAACAATGTAACGTTTTCTTATAAGATTGAACAAATCTAAATGAATGTAACGTTTTCTTATAAGAATGAACGACTCTAAAGGAATATAACGTTTTCTTATAAGAATGAACGATTCTACAGGAATAAAATTTTATCAGTTTATTTTAAATTAAATAAAAAGAAAAAATAAATTACCATAAAAGTAAATGTATTTCTTACAAGAATGACTTATTCTCCCAAGTATAATCACACAACAAACGATTCTACTCTGTATGGTAAACAAGCATATAGATTTCTATCTAATAGTATATACTAATTTCTCTTCATCAATTGTTTTTTAACACACCTGCACCTCCCTTTCATGTGTGCGGGCTTTGTTATATATTGCAGAAGATGAAGCTTTCATGGCTTTGAGTAAAATTTGACCCAAAAGATATAAATGCCCCCTTAATATTTTAATCTAACCTAATTCTATGTGTGTTTCTACTGAACAAATGCGTGGAACAACAACAACAACAACAACAACCGTACGAATATAATACATGTTGATCCACTGCAACGTAGTAGCAACAACGGAAACCAGCAACAGGGAGGAACCAGAGGTAGGAGCCGGCGGACAAGGGCGGCGACGGTGCACGGCCGGCGGACGAAAACAAGCCTTGGCGGCGACAGCAACACGCGGCCGAGGACTGAAATCCGGCGACGGATCTGGACCAATCCGAACGAATTCTGACACGAAAACAATAGTGAACGAAATTATATTTGTACGTGGCCGAGTATTGTCTGGATTTTAAGAATAGTGAACGAAATTGATGTGGAACTCATCAAAATCCAACCTCTATTTATACCCAAACTCAACCTTTTCCATTCCCAATTGAAACCCTAGAATGATAACTCTAATTTAATCCTCATATTCATTATCCGAAATTGAACGCCAAGGAAACGAACCGGTTGGACTCCCAGCCTGACGTGGTGCTAATTATTCAAAGATAAGATCGAAACCGGAAACCTCGTTCCTTGTTCTTGAGGTCGAAGATGACCCACTTGGAAAAGGATAAATACAAAGCCCTTTCTTCTGGGTTTGAAAATTAAGTTAGCACAATTGGTTGGGAGTCACTTATGGGTGTGCGTGGGAGTAGTCATGAGTTCGAGTTCGAATTCTCGGAATGGCATTTGCCCATTTTTTTTTATAAACCTTTGTTTCTTTTTTATTAAAAACCTATATAAACTTGTAAAATAATACCCATTTGAAGAATTAATTTTTAAAAGAATAAATAATATTTTTATTCCACAAATAAAATTCTCAAAAATAATTTATGTGTTTAAACTTTAGCGTAATGTATTCATTAGGGATTTTAGAGATATACTATTATATTTCTATATTTCTAAGTAAGCTTGATTACTTATAACTATTCTTGTATGATTTAAATTAATAGATAAGACACATATATAATAGTTACACTTTATCATATTATAAATATTAATTATAAACCATAGGAGATAATAATCTTATAATATGAGACAATAATTTTTGTAACTTTCAATATGGTCTTAAACTTATAAACAACTTATAACATTCAAAATGTTATAACTTAATAATCTCATGAAAATAAAATATAAAAATATTTTATTATCTTGAAATTCAAATATGAAAGTATTTTATTATCTCAAGGGATAAATGTAAAATAAAATTACATTTTTACCCTTATCAAAATGAGGGATATTACAATCTTATACTTATAAACAATTTTATAACATTAAAATGCTATAACCTTATAACTTTAAGAAATAAATATGTAAATATTTTATTATATTAAAAGAAAATATAAAATTATATTTTTACCCTTTATAAAAATGAGGGATATATAGAAGGAACGACTCTAAAGGAATGTATAATTTTCGTAAACCGAATTATTTTATATAGTCAATATTATAGTTCGATAGCTAGTCTATTTTTATAAAATAAAAATGCCAAGAATAAATCTCTTAAAACTATATAAAAAATTACTTTATATTATATAAAGTCCAAAACCGGACCCTTTTACCATATTCCAATCCATTTTTGACCCGGTTCGAATTAATCTAAGTCGACATGATATTATTATTTATAAAATAATAAATTATAAAAAACATATATTATAGCTTCATAAAATCATAAAAATTATAACCTTTATGGAACCGTTAATTTACATTTTTATGAACCCTAAAACAAGGTGAACTAGACAATTTTAATTAAAATCGAACAAAAATGAACTGGGTTAAAGATGACATTGTCATGCGGGAGATATTAAATACAACTCTTTCCCTTATAAGCTTGAAAGAGTGGCTAACACAACTGGTTCAGGTGTCTTTGGGAGTTTGGGTTTTGAGAGGTCGTGGGTTCTACTCTTGGGGATATCAATCCCTCGTTTTTTTACAACCTTCCCTTTAATTTCCACTTATATCTAGATCGAATGGAGATTCATTTGTTAGGAACGAAAAGACGAACTCGTGGCTAGTCTTGTGGTTGTTTTTGTAGATTTTTTACGAAATGAAAAACTCGTGGCTAATTTCATGACTATTTTTGTAGATTTTTTCAAACAAACGAAGTTAGACAAGAAAAATGAAGAACTTTTCTATCCATACTTAATAATGAAAAACTCATTTGCGTCATATTGGCCACAAATTTAGAACCAAATCTAGCTACGTAAGTCAATCGCGACAATATGGCTGCAACTATAGCCGCAACCCATATTCTCATGGTTATATGGCCACAAAACATAGAATCGAATTTAGCTGTGTGATTATTTCGCGATAATTAACCACAAATTTAGAACCGAATTTAGCTTCGTAATATATTCGCGTCAATATAGCCGCAATTATAGCCACAACCCGTATTTTCATGGCTATATGGCCACAAACTTAGAATCGAACTTAGCTGCATGATTATTTCGCGACAAATTTCCCATAAATTTAGAACCGAATTTAGCTTCGTAATATATTCGCCTCAATATGGCTTCAACTATAGCCACAACCCATATTTTCATGGCTATATGGCCACAAACTTAGAATCGAACTTAGTTGTGTGTATATTTCGCGACAATATTTCCCCAAATGTAGCGCCAACCGTGAATTTCATGGGTAAACAGCCAGAAAATTTGAGATTTGTGGGGGATATTGTGGCAGTTACCCACAAACTTACCCACACCGGATATTCCTGACTATAATTTCCTGGCTATATGCGCGTTTTCTAGTAGTGTACGTAGATCATGGAGAAGATAATGGAGCCTGACTTGTCTCTAACTATCTAACTAATTCGGACTACTAAGTCAAAGTTTGTTAGAGAGAATCTATCTTAAATATCTAAGATAATGCTAGACTATTATTCTGACTACTAAGTCAAAGTTTGTTAGACAGAATCTATCTTAATTCTGACCGAGATGATTTTGTTTCCACGACTGGCTACATCATATATCTTGGTTCAACTCCGGTCTCATGGAGTTCAAGAAAACAGAAAACGGTTGCTCGGAGTTCAACGGAGGCCAAATACAAGGCCCTCGCGGAAACCTCATCCAAATTGATTTGGGTCCTATCTCTACTCAAAGAACTTGGTGTTCAGCTATCTCAGCAGCCCGTAGTGTTTTGTGATAACATGGGGGCCACCAGCTTAAGTGCAAACCCGCGGTGTTCCATTCACGAATGAAACACGTCGCCTTATCCTACCATTTTGTTCGAGAGCAGGTTCAAGGGGGCACCTTGCGCGTCTCATATGTCTCCACGAATAATCAGCTAGCTGACATCCGAACCAAGCCCCTAGCGACACCTCGGTTCGACAATTTATATGCAAACTCGGTCTATCCCGAAGGACGCCTCCCTTGAGGGGGCATGTTAATGATATTACTACTTAGTTAATTTATCTTTTATGTAATCTTAAATATCTAAGATAATGCTAGACTATTATTCTAAGATATCAGATTAAAAAGATAAATTAACTAAGTAGTAATATCATTAACACCTCGTTTCGTGGGAGTTGAGTTGCCATTGAAATAAATGTACGCCTTTTCCCCTTTCACTCTATTTTGGACTCTCTTTTTTTTTGAACAATGAGCTACTAGCTCATTACAAAGCAAACATTAGATCGCCCCAATACTACAAGGCTGACCTAAATCATCACTGCGGATGATCTTAAAAAAATTAAAAACTAAAGGTTGCAGACAAAACAACTGTCTTAACCTTATTAATGAGATTTCATCAAAGCACAAATCTAAGCTAGAGGAAGAGATTGCTTGACGGATATGAGGAATGCTGACATGTCTTCTCTCTAAGAAGTCAGCTGCGGAGTTAGCCTCCCTGTAACAATGAAAAAAACCACCTCTGAAAAACCCGACACCAAACGTCAGATATCCTGAATAATAGAATAAATTTCCCAGGGTACTTTCCAAATATTTTTTAAAGAATTAATAAGAATTAAATTATCTCCTTCTATAATAAGTTTTTGAATATGTAAATGTATTCGCATTTTCAATCCATCAAGGAGGGTTGACGCCTCAGCTTTTAGATCGACATTGGTTGAAGGGCCACTCTATCACAACCTAAAATTGAACTCGAATGATCCCTAAAAATAAAACTAGCATAAGTAGCCGAATTCCTCTGTTTGGAGGCATCAAAATTAAGTTTAATCCAAGATGGAGGAGGTTTAATCCACCGGCTTCCATTCTTCCTTTTAGGCTTATTAGAAAGTGTTTTATACAAATTAGAGTTTGAAGATTCCCAATGTAAAAACTCAGATAGCGCCAAATCACATGGCAATAGATGAGGAATTATCCTAGACGGGTTAAAAATTAAAGAATTTCTATGATTCCAAATAAGCCACCATAAAAACAAAGAATTTTTTTGTTTTTATTTAAATTAAGGGTTGAAATAAGGTTATCATTAAAGCATCCAGACGTTGCAAAATCAAAGGAGCAATGAAGATTAGATTCCAATTTGGCAATCATTTTTCTTGTAAAAGAGCAGTGAAAGAAAAGGTGGTTTAAATTCTCATTTTCTAAATCACACAAAGAACAACAATTAGGAACACAATTATAGAAACGATTTAATCTATCTGTTGTAGGAAGGCAATCACTACACGCTTTCCAAATAAAGTTTTGAATTTTAGGAGGAAGTCTCATTTTCCATATCCAAGAAAACCCAAATGAAGTAATATTTCTTGATTCATTTAAAAGAGCTGAAGCAGATTGGACAGTAAATGTTCCATCCGAAGATGGAGCCCACACAACACGGTCTTCAAAGTCCGAGAAAGGAATCCGAACTTTCAAAATTAAATCTACAATAGAGGGAGGTAATATCTCATTAAGAGCCTGAACATCCCACAATTTAGAGGAGGTAATAAAATCAGAAACCTTAAGTAACGGATTATTATTGTCAACATAACAAAGGAGATTTGATTCTCCAACCCACTTGTCCGACCAAAAATTTATAGAATTTCCATTTCCTACAATCCATTTAACCCCTTTCGAAAAATCATCCCTGATATTGAGTAACCGGCCAAACTGCCAAGAAGTACTTTTCTTTTGATATTGAAAAAGATCTTGTGATCCTAAATATTTATCCCTAATAATTTGAACCCATTTATTATGAGGTTCCGTTAAAATTTTCCAAAGAAGTTTCATCTGAAGTGAAATATTCATATTTTGAGCCGTCCTAAGACCAACCCCTCCATTTTCCTTGGGAGTACAAATTTTTTCCCAACTACAAAGAGGATGATGATTAGGTGTAAACTTATTCCAGAAGAACGATTTATTAATTTTATCAATGTCATCCCAAACTCCTTTAGGAAGTAGGAAACTCTGCATTAAGTAACTCACTTGTCCTAACAAATTTGACTGAATTAAAACCGAACGACCAGCTTGAGAAATAGAATTTGCTTTCCACTGAGATAACTGCGACTTTAATTTAGCAATGGTTTCAGCAAACATAACATTTTGAACCCTACCCTTAAGAATAGGTATACCCAAATATTTTTCCATAGTTGTAGTAACCTGAATGTTTAAAATACTAGCTAGAGAAATAGTAGAAGCTCTGGAGATATTTGTTGATGTTTGAAAAGAGCTTTTATGAAAGTTAATAGAAAGGCCAGAAATACGAGAGAAAGTAGTTAAGAAATTTTTAATGAAATTCATATTAGAGAAAGTTGCATTCGCAAAAATAAAAGTATCATCTACAAAACTTAAGAAAGGGATACAAGTCCCATTTTTAACTAGTTGGATACCTATATGGGGAATGGTCTGGACCGAATCAGCTTGAAGCGTTCTAGCAAGGTATTCCATTGCAATTATAAAAATAAAAGGAGACAACGGATCGCCCTGTCGAATACCACATGTGGGATTAAATTCACTGCCTGGTTCATTATTGACAAGAACAGAAGAAGAGGAAGTAGAAATACATGTCATAACTAAATGAACCCAATGTTGACTAAATCAGAATTTAAGAAGGATCTCTCTAATAAAATCCCAGTCAATCTTATCATAAGCCTTTTCCTAATCTATTTTTAAAGCCATCCAACCTTTACTACCTTTTTTCCTTTTATGAAACGAGTGAAAAATCTCATGAGCTATTAAAATATTATCCTGAATTAATTTGCCTTTAACAAAAGCGCCTTGCAGAGGATGAACTACCTTTGGTAACAAATGTGAAATGCGATTTGCAAGGATTTTCGAAATAACTTTATACACTGTATTACAAAGACTTATAGGTCGGAAATGACTTATGGTTTGTGGATTTGTAATTTTCGGAATTAAGGTTATAAAAGATTTGTTTATTGATCTTAACATATGCCCAGAATGAAAAAAGGCATTGACCGCTAAAATAATCGAGGAGCCAACAATGGGCCAATATTGTTGAAAGAATTCAGCAGTGAAACCGTCCGGACCAGGAGTTTTATCCGCTGACATTTCAAAAATTACACCTTTAATTTCCGAAGGGGTTGGCGATTTATCTAAAGAAATATTATCATCTATATCAATTAAATTTGGAATGATATCTAAGTCATTTGGATAGAGATAACATGCATTATTTTTAATAAAACGTGATTTCATTTCTTCACTAATGTGGTGAGAAATTAATTCATGATCATAAATAACTGTACCACTATTAGTTTGGAAGCTTGAAAGTCGCTGTTTATAGGATCTAATTTTAGAAACTGACTGAAAATATTTTGTATTTTTATCCATATTTTGTAAATGTTTAACTTTGGCCCTTTGTTTCCAAAAATTGTGCTGGAAAAGTAAGAGCGTATTATATTTATTTAAATGTCTGTAGTTTACTTAATAAATTTGAATTTGAAGGATCATATAACAGTACTTCCTGTAAAGATTGTAATTGGCTTTCAGATATTTTCAACTGTTCATAGTTATTATTTAAATGATGTTTAGCCCAAAGTTTTGAATATTTCTTAAGAAGTTGGAGCGTCATAAAAACCCGAAACATAGAAGAACCATCAAGACAATAACGCCAAACCTTATGGACTAAAGAGGCACATGTAGGGTTTTGAAGCCATGCATTTTCAAATCGAAAGGGGAATTTTCTTAAATTTTTATTTTTTGAGATATTAAAGGTGATAAGGCAATGGTCCGAAGTTGTAAATGGATGATGATGCACTTTTAAATTTGGGAATTCTTGAGCTAAGGATTGATGTATAAGAAGACGATCCAGTTTTTCAAACGTATTTTCATTGGTAGTCGAACTCTTAAAAGGAAATCCTGAGCAATTAGCATCAATTAAACCAAAATGATTCTTAAAGTTCAATAGTCTAGAAAATCTAGACAAAGATGGTAAAAGACCACCCAATTTTTCTGACATGCTACAAATTTCATTTAAGTCTCCAACTAATATGAAAGGTAAATGTGAAGTTTCTATAATCTGATGTAAAGAATTCCAAAAACAATTCTTATCAGATTCCCTAGACGGAGAATATAAAAAAATGATTAGGAAAATCAAATTGTTATGAGAATATTTTAAAATGATTAGATTATAAGCGTTTAAAAAAAGTTCACATGAATTGGTGAATGTATTTTGACAAATAAGTAACCAAAGACCACCCTTGGTACCTATACTTGGACTAAAGATTATATTTTGAAACCCACATTTTCTAATTAAAGCAGTAGAAGGCTCGATTTCTGTTTTTGTTTCCGCTAAACAGAGAAAATTCAATTTATTATCTTTTCTAAAAAATCCAATTTCCTCCCAGAAATTGGATCGACGAACACCTCTTACATTCCAGAAGGCGATACTCATAAAAAACCTTTTAATAAGTAATGTTCAAATAACCGGTCAATACAACCTGTAACGAACTTATGAAAGAATTGTAACAAAAATAGCAAAATTGAACTACAATTATCATTGAATGTAACATGATCTTTAGAGTAAACACTTAGCATAAGTGCCTGAATTCCCAACATACAGCAATCATTATAAAATACTTGAAAGGACCTTTTGGGAAGCCAAAGGACAGCATACAAACTTATACAACAATATTGAGAATAAACAACCCTATTAACCCTTAAAAAGAGAAAATTAAGAACTTGTGCAAAATATTGAATACAAGATTTTCCCAAGAAATGAATAGGAGCTTCCTCAAAAGATAAGAATAACCTGCACCTTTGATATTTAACATTTATAAAAGAAATTGGATTATGATATTTATTTAAAGTCAAACTTGTAATAACCTGCACAAAGAGAGATATGGAAGACAATCTTGTATCAAAATTCTTCAAGAAATGAAACAGAAGCCCTATATAACATTGAGACATCATTTTATAAGAAATAAAAGAAGAATGGAATATATGGAATTTAATAACAGGAGTTACTAAAGAGATAGAAGAGGAGAATGTTACCACTTGACCAGTCAGGCAAACCATCAACACTTTCAAAATAAAGGTATTTTGGACTCTTTGAATTGGGTCTCTCTTGATCAAAACACCGAAATCCACCTATAATATATATATATATTAAAAGGTTCGTATTCAAAATGTGTGAGGTACCTTTTATGGCATAAGTAGCTCCTTGCTCATATACTGCTACTTCATTGGAAACTCCCTCAACATCAACTACACCATTTACAAAGAAAAAGAAAATACGAGAGAAAAACGTTAGTTTTTTTTATCTTGTAAAAAAAAAAAGAGATATACAAAGGGAGATTATTTTTCTTTGTAAACAAATATACTCTTATATACGACAAACTTGTGGCTTGTACAAATTGTCGGTGTTATTCCTTCATATAGTAAGAAACCTACCACCCCGAGGACGTAGACATTTTGTCGAACCTCGCTAAATCTTGTGTGTTCATACCAACTTAATTATTCTATATTAGTCAAAGCTTTCGCAGCTGCTCAACTTAATTATTCTCCCTTTGTATATCTCTCTTTTTTTTTGCAAGATAAAAAAAAACTAACGTTTTTCTCTCTATTTTTTTTTTCTCTTTGATTTTCTGAAAATGATTTGATGATATTAATTAACTTCTCTCTTTGTATTTATATAGGAGATGCAAATATGAAAAATAGACTTTTCTATTTTTCAATCTCTTTTCATTACCATTAACTTCTCCTCTTTTCCCTCTTCCTCTTTTTCCTCTTCTAAATTTGTCTCATCCACAAAATAGCATGCTTACAATTCTCCACCTCGTACACAATTTGAAAAAAGCCTCAAATTTTGGACGAATAAGAGAATAAACTCTAGTATGCATAATAAGCTTCACCATCTCGGTTGCATCATTATATTCATGACTGCCTACGTACCCCCTGACCGAGATCAAACCAATCGTAGTTCTACCTGCCCTCCATATAGTCTCCACCTCACCTGTAACCGTCACGAAGGACTATGCCCCCTCTCAGGCAATTTAGCATGGGACAATCTGAAGCAATTCCAAGCAGTGTTGAAACTTACTGCCTGTCACAACCTTGGTTAACATGTCTGTAGGGTTTTCGTTTGTATGCACCTTCATAAGAGAAATATCACCATCCTCTATGACATCTCGAACAAAATGATACCTGACATCAATATGCTTGGTACGAGCATGATGAACCTGATTTTTAGCCAAGTGAATCGCACTCTGACTATCACACCACAGATCCACACTATCTTGTGTCATTCCCAAGTCACACAAAAGACCTTTCAACCATAATGCTTCCTTCACTCCCTCTGGCATAGCCATATATTCTGACTCTGTAGTTGAGAGTGCAACTGTAGCTTGTAGCATTGATCTCCAACTTATCGGAGCACCATATATCCTGAAAACATAACCAGTGGTTGATCTTCGTTTGTCAATATCACTTGCATAGTCCGAGTCAACAAACCCGCTAACTTGACATGTTTTTCCACCAAAACACAATCCAACATTAGTAGTACCCTTCAGGTACCTTAATATCCACTTTACTGCTTCCCAATGTGCTTTACCAGGATTCGCCATGAACCTACTGACAACACTAACTGCTTGTGAAATATCTGGTCGTGTACATACCATAGCATACATTAAACTTCCAATTGCACTTGCATATGGTACATTATTCATGTATGCTTTTTCTTGTGTTGTAACGGAAGATTGCCTACCAGAGAGTTTGAAATGTTGTGCCAATGGAGTCACCACTGACTTCGCATTTTGCATACCAAACCGATCAATAACCTTCTGAATGTAACTTTTCTGATTCAAGAACAAATGACAAGTATTTCGCTCTCTTCTGATCTCCATACCCAATATCTTTCTAGCAGCGCCCATGTCCTTCATATCGAACTCCTTACCAAGTTCGACCTTCAACTTATTTATCTCCACCATGTTTCTTGAAGCAATAAGCATGTCATCCACATACAATAAGAGATAAATATAATCACCTCCATGAAGCTTTTGAATGTAGACACAACAATCATAATCACTTCTGGAGAAACCATGCTTTAACATGAAAGAGTCGAATCGCTTATACCACTGTCGAGGCGACTGTTTTATTCCATATAAGGATTTCCTCAAGCGACATACCTGACTCTCCTTTCCCTCTACTTTGTATCCTTCTGGTTGATACATGTAGATTTCCTCATCTAAATCTCCGTGCAAGAAGGCTGTTTTGACATCAAGTTGTTCCAACTCAAGATCACCATGAGCAACAATGCTCAAAAGCACCCGAATAGATGTATGCTTTACCACAGGAGAAAATATCTCATTGTAGTCCACACCTTCTTTCTGTGCAAAACCCTTGGCCACTAATCTTGCCTTATACCTTGTACCACCGAGCTCAGATGAATCTGCTTTTCTTTTATACACCCACTTACAACCAATAGCAGTCTTTCCATTGGGCAATGGGACTACCTCCCATGTCTTGTTCTTATGAAGAGATTCCATCTCTTCCTCCATAGCTACCAACCATCTCTCTTTATCAATATCTTTAATAGCTTGTTTAAAGGTGAGAGGCTCATCAGTCTCCACCGAGAGTGCATACTCAACTAAGTTTAACTGCCCATAGTGTTTCAGAGGTTCGTCAAAACCATACCTCTGAACCGGTTTACAAACCCGCCTTGGCCTAGTGGAAGCCACAATCTCTTGCTGTTGTTGTTGTAGTACTTGTGCATTTTCCTGTTGAACCTCCTCATGTTCTAGCTCATCATCCTCATGACAATATGTGTCAAGATGAGATTCCTCTTGATCATGACTAGAATCTGGTTGATCCCCAGATTCTTCTATGTCAACTACTTGAGATTTTAACGTTTTAACATCACCACCTTTGGGCACCTCAGCATTTGATAAAGCTGCCATGGAGTTCTCATCAAAAGTAACATACCTGCTGATTACAAACTTAGAATCTTCTAAACACCAAAGACGATAGCCCTTGACTCCTCTTGCATATCCTAAGAAAATTGCCTTCTTAGCCCTATTATCAAGCTTGTTATCTTTGACATGATAATAAGCGATGCATCCGAATACTCTAAGTCTTCCATAATCTGCATGTTCTCCTGACCATATCCTAAAAGGAGTATCTCCATCCAATGTTGAATGTGGATATCGGTTCACAATATAAGCAGCTGTGGCAACCGACTCCGCCCACCATTCTCGACCCAAACCAGAATTGGAGCGCATACATCTAGCTTTCTCAAGTAGTGTACAGTTCAGTCTTTCTACGACTCCATTCTGTTGTGGTGTGTCTCTAACCGTCCAATGTCGAACAATGCCTTCTTTATCACAAAACTTCTTGAAAGCACCATCTGTGTACTCTGTGCCATTATCAGACCTCAAAGTTTTCAGCTTTCTATCCGTTCTGTTCTCGACCATTGCCTTCCATTGCTTGAATGTCTCGAATACCTCGTTCTTATGCTTAAGAAAATATACCCAAGCATATCTCGAGTAATCATCTACAAATGAGACAGAGTACTTGGAACCACCTTTAGAAGCAACTTTAGCCGGACCCCAAACATCTGTATGAACATAGTCTAATATTCCTCGGCTTTTATGGTTGCTCGTTGAAAATGAAACCCTGTGTGCTTTTCCATACACACAATGCTCGCAAAACTCCATGCAAGGCTTCTTCATGTACTTCAACAAGCCCTTCTTACCAAGCAAATTTAGACCCTTCTCCGACATATGTCCAAGGCGCATATGCCAAAGCCTAGTATATTCTGTTGGGTTTTTCTTGCTCCCATCTGTTCCAACCGCTACATCACCTGTAGCTATACTGCCAACAAGGTGGTACAAATTTCTTTGGCGAATCCCCTTCATCACCAACAAAGAACCACTAACAACTTTTAGAATCCCGTTCTCGCCAATTAGCTTGCAACCTTTTGATTCTAAGACACCAAGAGAAATAAGATATTTCTTCAAATCGGGGACATGCCTAACATCCATTAATGTTCTGACAATGCCATCATGCATCTTGATTCTAATTGTACCGATACCCACCGTCTCACAACCATGGTCGTTACCCATCAATACGGTTCCACCATTTATGGCCTTATAGGAAGTGAACCACTTTCTGTTTGGACACATATGATAAGAGCATCCAGTATCTAGAATCCAATTGCTTGAATATTCAGATGTAATGGAATAACATTCTCCGCCCCACTCATCCGAAACTACACTAGCTTCGTGCTTTACATCTTGATCTCCCTAATTCTTGTTATTTTTGTCCTTCCGTTGTACCCTCTTATTTCGACAATCCTTCTTCCAATGCCCAAGCTCACCACACTTGTAACAACGAGTTTCCGCTAGAGATCTAGATTTTGATCTAGACTTTTCCCTCTTGCTATTTCCTCTATCATTACCCCGTCCTCTTGCAAACAAACCTTGTGCTTGTTCATTGCCCCCACTTGTCATATTACTAGTTGCCACCTTCCGCAGATCGTCCGCTAGAAGCGTAGTTCTAGTTTCATCCATGGTCAATGTATCCCCCATAAGCATTAATGTTTGGACAAGATTCTCATATGATTTTGGCAAAGAAAGCAAAAGCATAAGAGCTTGATCTTCATCTTCAACCTTCACATCAATATCCTTCAAATTTGAAATTATCCTATCAAATTTGTTGATGTGATCATGGAGTGAGATTCCTTCATCCATCTTGCAAGTATATAACTGTGACTTGATATAGATTCTATTTGTTAGAGTCTTCGTCATGAAGTTCGCTTCCAACTTTTCCCACACACTTGATGCGGTTTCCTCGTCATCCAACATAAATGCGACATCTCTTTCAAGACATAATATTATGGCAGCGCGTGCTTCCATATCAAGCTCTTCCCAGTCACTATCCTTCATATCTTCGGGTTTCTTATCCTTACCCAACAACGCATTGTGTAACTTTTGAGATATTAAAAGATTCTTCATCTGCATCCTCCAATAGGAGAAATCATTTTTCCCATTGAATTTCTCAATCTCATACTTTCCAACTTTAACAATTCCGCTACTAGAAGCCATTGTTTTCAAAATCGGACCTTGACCGCCTTAGACTTTGATTTTGCTCTGATACCAATTGTTGAGCAGTTGCGGAAACTTTGACTAATAGAGAATAATTAAGTTGGTATGAAAGTCTACGTCCTCGGGGTGGTAGGTTTCTTACTATATGAAGGAATAACACCGACAGCTTGTACAAGCCACAAGTTTGTCGTATATAAGAGTATAAGACCTCATGAATTAGTAGGCTCGATTTCCCCGGTTATGGCTGCAATAAAAGTTGCATGGCGAACGCTAAAAAAGACACAGCTTCATGTAGCAGACGCAAAAAAAAAAGATGCAGTTTCAATCATACCTTTTTAAGTTTCAACTTTCAAGTTAGCAACAACAAGAAGCTGAACATAGAATCCCATTCCACCACCAATATTTAATGAATTACGCTAGACTTCACCTTAGAATCCTAAGACATTTCAGAAACAAATTATTATCAAATCAATTTTCTCTTAATCTAACAATCAAGCCTAATCTTTGCCTATATGTTATATAATCAGCCAATGCAAGCAGAGGCACAGCCTTGTGTTGATCAAACACCTCAAGCTGATTCTTGGCCTCCTTGTTCAACTCCTCCGCAAACACCCACGATTTTTTCGATCCCATATTATGAGATTATGCGTGCAAAACTATTCGTCAGAACATATCTATCTATAAAAACACAAATGAAAGTAATCTATATAAACTAATAGTGTAATTCTAAAAAAAATATGTTCTAATATATTCTGAAATAGATTTTGACAATGTGAAAAGTAGCTCCTAATCTTCAAGTACCTAAAAAAAATAAACAATAGTGAGAATTATCATTACATGAGCATCTTTAAAGGAAAAAAAAAACAAGAAAGAAACAACTTTCAATATAACATACCTTGCGAGTTCAACTCGTTTGGTGAAGGCAATGAAACATTAAATTTCTTCCCTAACATATTTTGAAACATTTTCATTTGAGCTTCCATCAAACCTATGCGATCTTTAAGTTCTTTGTTCTCCTTTTGAATTACTTCCACATGGCTAGTTAGAACTTGATTTTGTTTTTTAGTAGCATTCAGTTCAGCTTCAAGCTTCTCCATAAGAGACTTAGAATTAAAAACCTTTTGTACAACCTATAGGAAAACAAAAATAATCCCATACAAAAAATTCAAAAACTATATGAATGACATAAAGAAATAAAAAGATAAAAATAGGAGAGTTACCTCGACATTGAAAAGTGAAGGCTCTACTTCCATTGTTTCTTGAAATTCATTCTACATTATAACCAAATATGAATGATCATGGGGAAAAGAGCCATAAGCAATAAACAGATTCAGCACTAAAAAAAAAACTTCTGAATTTAGGTCATTTTAGTCAGCATGTCAAAACTTTTGATCATGCACCTTCGTTATTATAAAACACTAAGATACCAGCCTAGTAAAGATCACTATTACTAGTGTAAGAGGAACTCAATAAGAGAGACATATTCAACTCAGCAAATTGCAGTACTAGTCAGAATAGAGAATCTGTATGGCTTAAATCATCACACCAACAAGAAGTTGACTATACCGGGCGTAAATCTGTTTTATAATGGAGAGCCTAATAAAGCTCACTATTACTAGTGCAAGAAGACCTCGACAAATGAATGGAATACAACAAGAAACAAACCACTAACATTTCCTAGAAAGGAAACCCTTCTTGAAACCACTGATGGTAGTTTTAAGATTTTCCAACTCCTTAACACCTTTCTTTTTGCTCCTTAAGAAAGTGAAAGCTCTATCCTATTAAGAAAAGGCCCCAACATCTATGTACTGATTTATTGCCTCCTCACTATGGGCCATCCAAGGCCTTGTTAACCAGGCTTGGCAGTTAAAATTCACAGGCAATCAGTTGGCTAATGACCATTACACAGGCAGAAACTAGACAGAAATTGTCTTCTACCAACACAAAAGTAGCAACATATCTAGTCTCACACATCGAACTTTCAAACATGACATCCCACCACCAGTTTAAAGAGGATAAGTTATCATGTGAGTTAAGTGTAAGCACCACGACCAAGCTAAAAAGAAGACTTGATGACTCAACTAACACGTGAACCAGGATCAAGATACAGAAAGTAAAAATCACTTTTATTGGATCCATAACCGACAATGACCAGCGATATGGAAGAGTTAACTAAAGGTGGTGCTCATCTGGACACAGAGACAAATGAGAGCTATGCCATTGACAAGGTAAACTTCTGTCATGACATCCATTAACATACGAGTCCGCTAACAACGTAAGCTGCCAAAAGAACCTAAAGGGCAAGCAATGGAAAGGCTTTCGATCACAAATAAACGGGCAACAAGAAAGAATTTCAAGCAATTCCGAAGCACGGAATTACAAAAATCAAGTACACCAAACAGAAGAAATGATGTGATGTCTTTTTGAATTTAGCTCTCTTCTCGACTATGAGAGAGGGAATTAATATTTCCAATCTCAAACCACATGATGGGAGATGGGTGCAAGCAATCCACATGGAACAAATTGGACTAAAAGGATACACTGATCATCTCCATTAACTCGATCATTACATGTTCAAGGCATCTCTAACATATGTCTGCAGGAACACATGGTTGTACGCACATGATTGTAACTTATTAACTCATTTTCCATAAGTGAGCATAACACCAACACAGTACATATGAAAGAAAAGAGAGGAGAGGAGCAGGGGGGACCTTGAGAGGGAGGATATCGGGAACCATCCGGGCTGGAGGGAGGGGGAAAGACTTGAAGGAGATGGGAGTGAGAAGTAAGGCGGAAGGACTAGTTCGTTCAACAGTGACCTTCAACAAGTTGACAGGAGCACCCAAATGAGCCAAGCACAAAACCCCCTTACCAACACTGAACATGGCGTCAAACTGGTAATAATCCAAATTGACGCCGTCAATCTCCATGGCGGACCAAAGCACATGCAACCATTTACCAGTGGTAAGGTCATATGCACAAAGCACAGAGCGGAATTGGCAATCGTAAAAGTAGAGGACGTTGTCGGCAACGGCGGCCACCTCATACCAGTGGTGGTAGAATTTTTCGGACAAACACGACCAATCGCCACCGGGACCCTCCTTACTAGGGCAAAAAGCATAAAGGTGATTACTCGACAAGTGAACAAGGACCCTGTTGTTTTGGGGATCAGAGAGGACAGGGGGCGAAATCATCACAGGGGGCGAAAGCTTCGAGACCTCCTCAGGGATGGAGAGATCGTCCCACTTGTCAAAAATGGGGTCATAGACCTCTGGACTCAGCCCCGGATACCCAAAGCAGTAGATCCTCCCCATCATCGCGGCGAGGGAACCCGGCAAGCCAATGTAGTTGGCTTGCTTGTTTGGAGGGTCGATGTGTTGCCAGTCTCCGCCGCTGGCGCTGGCGCTGGCGCGACAAGCGCCCATGTAGTAGCCAGGGTGCTTCTCGTCCTTGAGCTTCAGCAGCTTCTCCGACATTTCAAAGGGAGTAAGTGCCCCACCGATCACGTACAGTGTGGCTGGGTCCTCCCCCAATTTCACCATGTTCCCAAATCCCGTACAGCTGTACATAGAAGGCAGGAACTCGTGGCATACGTCGCCCGTTTCCAGATCAACCATGGTGAAATCTACCTGGTAGTACTGCCTTCCTTCGTCCTCCTCGTCCACCTTTGATTCTCCCGAGCTCACGCTCTGCACTACGATCGGCATCATCCTCTCTTGTGACCCCATTTCCGACGCCGCTCTCCCTCCCCCTCTCTCTAGGGTTCTGAGTTGAATTTTGGGTTTATTGCAACTTTTGGTATCCAAAATATCATGAGATTAGTCTATTTTTCATTCTCTACGTTTGGATTTGGATCTGATTCGTGGCCCAGTTTTTTATATTTTTCGTTCCACGTGGAATAGAGGAATTGGGGTTTTTACAAGGCATGCATGTTTGGGACTCGGACCTGTTGGAGGATTGAATGAGGCGTCAAATTGTTGCCAACAATTTTTGGCGGGATGACCAATACGATCACATATTTGACAAATTGGACGTTGGTAATTGCTGAAACCGAAGTTGGAGTTGCTAGCTACCATATGTGGATTGATCATTAGAGGCAATCATAACCACGACCCCTTCCTCAACCATGACCTCGTCCGCGGGCTAAGTAGGAACCACGGCCTCGGCCACGAGTGGAAGGTGAACGATCATTGGTTCCGGTGGTCGCTACATTTGCAGTTGGTGGATTTGCAGCCGATGGAGAGGAAGTTGGCGTGACAGTGGTGACAACAGGGCTTGATTCAACATTTAACTTTTGTTCTTCTTGAAGAAGTAATCCCGTTAATTCATCAAGAGAGACATCCTCAAATCGAACATTCAGAGAGGTGCGAAAAGGTCCATACGAGGCATCAAGACCATTCATAATATAGGCATTAACATCATCGTCACTAACAACATAACCGCATTCAGCCAAGGATTCTACAATGGACCATGTTTGCTCGATGTAGTATCATAGAAAGCGATCCCTTGACAATAGATTGAACCTGACCTTTGAGTTGCATGAGACGGGCTTTGGTTTTTGACTTGAACTTGGCGGAGAGCATGCTCCAGAGTCCATGTGACGTTTTGGCACGAGCAACGTACGCGATGAGTTTTTCCGAAAGAGTGGAACAGATCCACACTAAGACGTAGCGATCCGTCTTTTTCCATGCGCTTCAAGAACAGCCTTATTAGAGGCCCGGCTTTGGATCTTCAGCCGGTGGTGCGGTGACATAGGAATCGACCTCGAAAGCTTCAAGAGTGGAGAAGATTATACTCCTCCAAGAAAAGTAATTCGTACGATCAAGTTGATGGAAACGGGAAGGAACAGTAATTGACCAGTTTTCCCATTGTTTAGTAGAATGGTGTTTGAAGAAGAAGAGTCACACATGATGAATTGTGTTTGAGGAACGAAAGAGGAGGATCGGAAAAAAAAAATCGTACCTAAGCTCTAGATACCATAATAGAAGGATAAATTGTATTGATTGATTAACGTGTTATAATTGATTACATATATAGAGAAGGAACAAACCCTTGCTTCCGAAGCTACGGTTACATAAAAGGATATACATAAAGAATACAAGATAAGATTGTTTCCATAATGTTATCTTAACAAGATATTCTACTATGTTAACAAAAGATCTTCTAGGATCACGTTATTACGCTTGGTGTGATCTTCGGAAGGAATTTGGATCGCTTTTAATGTTGTTTTTAGCATAATCTGGATGGAAATAATTAAAAATTGGATGAAAAATGAATATTTAATGATTTAAGTTACGGAAAGAATTTTTTTAAATTAGAAGAACATCAAAAAAAATAAATAAAAACTTTGACACTAGAGAAAATGTCAAAAAATCGGACGCACCAAAAAAGAAAATCCCTTATATTTTTTTTTTAATTGGGCATTTTTACAAGCCAATGCATGCTGCTGCCAGGAGTGCCAGACTTGTTCGTCCAAATGGAGGATTAGATTGGACAAACGGGCCCAATAATAGATACGACCAAAGCAAAATCACACACACCTTCCCTCTCCTTCCTTCCGTTACAAACTCCATAACCCATTAACCCCCACCAGCAGCTACCAGAAAATCAAGAATTTGGAACGATGATCTCCTCTCTCTCGGCGGCGTTTATTCTGGCGGCGGTGGTAGCGTGGGTTTGCTGGCGAGCGGTGGAGTGGGCGTGGCTGAAGCCGAAGAGGCTGGAGAGGTGGCTCACAAAACAGGGCCTCTCCGGGAACCCCTACAGGCTCTTGTACGGCGACATCCAAGACTTCTCAGCGCTGCGCAAGCAAGCTCGCTCCAAACCCATCTGCTTCACTAATGACATCCTGCCACGTGTCATCCCCCAACTCCATCATACCATCCTCCACCACGGTATGGTCTCCATCCTATCCTCTAATTCACTGTCTTAATTCATCCAATTCCCTGATTTCGTTTCATCTGTATGAACCCTAATCTGGTAATTTCAATTGCGCGCTTCCAATCGACCATTTCATATTGTGGGTTCGATCGAATTCTACTGTCTTGTTTTACTTGGGAATCAATTTGGTGTAGGGAAAAACTCATTTGTGTGGATGGGTCCTGTACCAATGGTGTACGTCACACAGCCGGAGTCAATAAGGGAGCTTTTTACCCGAATGGCCGACTTCGTCAAGCCCGTAATGAATCCAGCCACCAGATTGCTGGCTCCGGGACTAGCCGCGCACGAAGGTGAAAAATGGGCCAAGCATAGAAAGATGCTAAATCCAGCTTTCCATATGGAAAAGCTAAAGGTTATTGCTCAACTTCTCAATTCTGTTGGGTCAATTTAGAGGGTATAAAATCTAAGCAAATTTGATGATGCTACAGCTGATGCTGCCTGCATTTTACACAAGCTGTGCTGAGATGGTCAATACATGGGAGGAGATGTTGCATGAGAGGGGATCGGTTGAGCTTGATGTGTGGCCGTGCCTTGTTAAGCTTACAGCCGATGTGATCTCTAGGGCTGCCTTTGGTAGTAGTTTTGAACAAGGAAGAAGGATATTTGAGCTTCTTACGGAGCAAGCTGAGCTTACGGTCCAGATGTTTCAGTTGTCTTACATCCCGGGTTTGAGGTGTGTACTACGAATTCATCTAGCATTTGAATAAACACTAATTTACATGCTTATTCATCATTATCATTGACCCGGTGAGGCTCCGCTACAGCGGAATCTGGGGGGTCAAGATGGGGGTACCCCTGCCCAAGGGAAAGGGGCTACGCCCGATAGAACCAAGAAAAACTGAAATTCAGCTATGTGACAATAATAACTGAATTTAGTTAGAATGCACCAAAATTGATATAGGGACTAAATCCATCTCAAAGGCAGTGTATGAAAGTCAATGAGCATGAGGATGCGCCCCATAATTTACATGCTTATTTTTATTTTATTTTTGGTCGAAAATTTACATGCTTATTAAGTAAGAGAAATTGTAATTGTTTTATGAGTAGGTTTCTGCCAACAAAGACGAACAGGAGGATGAAAAAGGCGGATAAGGAAATACAGGCTTTACTAGCCGGAATCATTGAGAAGAGGAAGAAGGCAATGGAAGCAGAGGAAGAGACAGAAAAGGAGGACTTGCTTGGAATGCTAATGGACAATGCTTTCCAGTTGGAAATGCAGAACAGGAATGATAACAAGAAACAGCTTGTTGGAATGACAATGAGAGAACTGATTGATGAGTGTAAATTATTCTACTTTGCTGGCCAAGAGACCACCTCTGTGTTATTGGTTTGGACAATTATTATGTTAAGCAAGCATCAAGCGTGGCAAAACCAAGCACGAGAAGAGGTCTTGGAAGCCTTTGGAAAAAGGAAGCCCGACTTCGATGGATTGAACCAGCTAAAGAAGGTCAGTTTATTCTTAGAAATCCAACTGACTTACCTCTTTGTCTATTTGCGAGTTTTTCCGTCACAAGTGAAATAGAAAAGAAAACAGTTTGTTTTCCTTACCCTCTGTAAGTTGGCCAAACTGTTCAAAAGTATTTCTCAAGCATTCCTCCAGTTCGGAATGACAAACCTTAAAGGATGAATACATGATAATAGCATTAACAGTTCTTCATATTTTCATTTGCATCATAGTATATAAACTTGATCATAGAGGCAAAGCTAAATATTCTGAAACAATACAACTTTCAAGTTAGAGTTTAGTATAATGATGCATTATTCTTGTCAAAGATGTTGCTTTGATAGAAAATTAAATTGTAAAAGATAGTTTAAGTATTCTAGCTTAAGGATGCATTATTCTAGTTTGTGTTCTTACTGATTTTACTCTTTAATACCACCAACATGAGGATGTAGTAGTCAAGTTGTGGCCATAGTCTAGGGCTAAGTGCAGGCAAAGTTGTGTCTTGTTTTTGCTTTAGAATGTCGGTTTCTTGTACATATTGTCTAATTTTGACTCTACTATAACTTTTTTCTATACAAATTAGTTCCTTTTCAGCTCTACTATATGTATTAAAATACTGATCGGAAATAATAAGAACCTCGCAATTGCATCATATGTTGTGTACTCGTAGGCTCATGGCTAAGGCTGCGTTTGTTTTCAGGTGACGATGATACTTTACGAGGTTCTAAGACTATACACACCCGTCGTTGCACTAAGCCGGATGACAAAACACGATGTCAAGCTTGGAAAGCTATGCTTACCCCCTGGTATTATTATCAATATACCGCTTATGCTTGTTCATCAAGATCCAAAAATCTGGGGTGACGACGTATTGGAGTTCAGACCCGAGAGGTTTGCTGAAGGGATCGTGAAGGCAACGGGAGGGAACAATGCATTCTTTCCATTTGGTTGGGGACCAAGGATATGCATTGGCCAAAACTTCTCTCTACTAGAAGCCAAGTTGGCATTGTCAATGCTTTTGCAACGCTTCTCTTTTCAGCTTTCACCGTCCTATGCTCACGCTCCGTCGTCAAAGATAACGCTTCAACCCCAGTTCGGCGCTCACATTGTGTTGCACCGGCTTTAATAGTCTACAATTTCAAGGAGCATGCTTTTTCCAGTTTTCCTTTTTCTTACAAGTAATGTCTGTGGAGTTTATCATGGTCTAGGCAGTGGTGGGGTAAGATAAGTCACGAAAAATGGTGGGCTGTCAAAATATTATTATTATTATTATTAATTAGTTTAAGACCCGTACTATGTATAGGCAACTGTTGTATAATTTGGAGTATTTCATGTGATATGTGATATATAATGAGATGTCAACAAAGTTATATGCTACTGAATTAGAACCGCAAATTTACCAACGATATTAGAGAAAAAGACATTATAAGAAGTTTACATTCACACAGAAAGACCAGCAAAACATTGACTCAAATTTAATGGCATAATAATTTATAATGAAGAGAATATATCTATAAATAAAAAATCGATTTTTTTAACATATGTCCTTAGGACATAAGTTAGAAAAATCGTTAATAATATAATCCAAAACAAATGAAGATTGTATATTATAAATTGATTCTAAAGCAAACAACCTAAAAATGGCATAAGATACATACCAGCATAACCTGGTACCATTTTGTAGGTATGCTCACGGGTCGGAAAAAAAATTATTTTTGACCTGCGACCCGACCCGTAGGTTTAACGGGTCGATCCGCAAGTTTAACGGATCGGATCGCGGGTCGACTTACTTGACACGTTTAGCTAAGTTAATCAGGTTAAAAGTGGTTTTTTTTACTCGAAAAATTATACAAACTTGCATTTTCACCAGATGCATTAACACCGCCTGGCTCAATTAGAAAAAACAAATTAAAAACAAAGCAATTTCGCAACAATTTATATCTACTTTTCATGTATATATAAAAACTTATCATTGAAATTTAAAGGACTACCCGTACTTAAACCAATGTCTTTGAGAAAGATCTACATTAAACAAATTATAGAAACTTTAAATAAAATTATATGTATAATTGTATGCAGAAAATAAATTATACAAACTTGCATTTTCAATGTATTGGAAACTTAACTAGGAGTCATTTGATAGACCTTTCGAATAATATTGATCTTTTTTTATTATTTAAATTAATTTTGGGTTAACAAATTGAACCGTGACCCGAATCATAAAATCTCTAAAACGAGTTCCGATCGGATCACAAATCAACTTTATTTTCTTACAGATTATCGGATCAAACGATAACCGTGTTTTTCGAGTTCCGGATTGGGTCGAGTTGACCCATTGTACTGAGGTCTGAGGCTAAGCCTCAGGTGACTTTTCTATCATGTCTAAATTAGAGCATGCATTTATGTTTTTTTATAACTTTTTAACGGTAGGACAAAAAAAATGAATACATATGTGTACATTGTTTCAAATGTTGTTATTTCTACACGCATAAATCTAGGTCATGCAAGTACATAGTCATGCGCCCTGGATGTTGACAAGAAAACACAGTGAAAATGGTGAACAAGGAAACGAGCCCTTAGATATCTCGATCGATCATATACCCATCATCATCAGCTTGGGAGTGGGGACAGCAACGAGCCGACTCGCGCGGGGAGTGGTGAGTCCGAAGACGTCGTCCATGCTCAACTCCGGGGGGGGGGGGGGGGTCCATCCCATCTGGCAGCTCCCACCTAAAACAGTGCACGAGGTTAGCCACGGTCATCTTAAGCGCGTAGAGGCCCAGCTGCATGCCCGGGCACGACCTCCGGCCCGACGCGAACGGGATGAACTCGAAGCTGGCCCCCTTGAAGTCGGGGACCCCTCCCTCTTACTCCTTGAGGAATCTCTCAGGTATGAAGGCGTCCGGGTCGGCCCACGAGCCCTTATCGCGCCCGATCGCCCAAGCGTTGATCATGACCCGGACCTTGGCGGGTACCCGGTAGCCCATCACCACGGCCTCCTCCGCGGTCTCGTGGAGAAGGACGGGGATGGGAGGGTTGAGTCGTAGGGTCTCCTTGATCACACACCGGAAGAAGGAGCTTTTCCAAGTCCGTCTCCTCCACGCGTCGCAGCCCCATCACCTCCCATAACTCTTCTGTTGGATTGGATAATTCCCCCTTAGGGGTTGCTTGTATTCCATTCACAATATAAATAGGGTACAATGCCTTGAAGACCAAGTTAGTTCAATTACAAACATATACAAATATAATATATACTATCACACCCCCGCAGTCGAAACGGGAGCTCGAGTTGCTTTGTTATCCTGAAATATGGACTAAAGACGTGTCCAAGCTTGGAGCGCCGTGGAGTTCGCCTCAAGAATCGTAAGTAACAAATCCTGAGAAATCGTGGCATATTTCCACTGAAGTATGACAACGTCCAGTTGATCCCAAAGTTGATCATGAACATCGTCAGGGCGCGGAATAGCCGGATCAATATGATCAAGGACACGGTGCGCACGAGCCGCAACTTTAAACAACTCCGACCATGAATTGTATTTGGTATTAGAAGAATCAAGAGTGAGAGGGATCAAGTTCTTAATATTGGATACCACAAGCGCCGAGTGGAACGGAGGCTTGGAACTCGAAGAAGACGAAGCCGAGGAGATGACCGCAGGGTCCTTATCAAGCGCAGCGTCCTTGTCTTTGGGAGTGGCGTTTTTCTCCTTAGGATCAGACATGGCGATCTAAGTCGAGAAAAGTAAGGTAACGAGAGGTTGAGGGGGAAATCAGTGGTGGGAGGGGATGTGCCGAGAGTGAAGAGGAAGGCAAGAGGTAGAGGGATCGAAGACAGTGCAGCGGCAGAGAGAAGATAGCGGCAACACTAGGTTAGGCTGATACCATGTTGGATTGGATAATTCCCCCTTAGGGTTGCTTGTATTCCATTCACAATATAAATAGGGTACAATGCCTTGAAGACCAAGTTAGGTCAATTACAAACATATACAAATATAATATATACTATCATCTTCTTGGGCCCGTTTCATCACTTCCGGGCTTTTCATCAGCTCCGACATCGCCCATTCTATTGCTGATGCAACCGTCTCCGTTCCCCCAAACATCACATTCTGTTTAAGAACACATTAGAAGAATTTATATTTAAAAAAATTAGAAACAAACATTGATGAAAAATATTATTATTAATAATAATAACTAGTTTAAGATCTGTACCATGTACGGACAACTGTTGTATAATTTGGAGTATTTCATGTGATATATAAGGAGATTTCAACAAAGTTATATATTGAATCAGAACAACAAATTTACCACCGAGCGAAAAAGACATTATAAAAAGTTTAAATTCACACAGAAACACCAGCAAAACATTGACTCAAGTTAAATGTCATAATAATTTATAATACAACAACATTTACTTGGTGGAACTTCCCTTATGGGAAATCTGGAGAGTTAAGATGGGGCACCCCTGGCTTAAAGCGACGGATGAGCGACCAATAGATCCAAGACCACTAAACACATAAGACACATAAAAAACCTAAAAAACAAGGCCAGCAAAAGGTAAAGAAGAGACAAAACAGAACCAGGGCGGTTAAAAAAAAACTAAAACAGAAGCGCCAAAGCTTCAGCCCCGTGAACCGGTCTTTATTATAATAATTTATAATAAAGAGAATATATCTATATTATAGAAAATTAATACAAGACACATATCTATACATATATCATTAAAATACTTTCCATAACATCAAAATGAAATATTTTTTATATAATTGAATATCAATACAAACAGATGCAAATCAATGAAAATATTTGATTCCATTATTAGCACTATCAGTAGATGACTCGTGCCTTGTATGGTGTCCATTGCATTTTTAATATCTATGATTATTTTTTGGTAATATCCTTTATAGTGTATACTTGCAAACCCAAACAAAACATAAAAAAGAAGATTGGTATACATGTAAACAATTTTTTTAAATGGTTTATATATGCAATTGTGTGATAAACTAAAAGACGAGTACAAAGGTTTAGCGGAGGGAAGAAAGATAAGAATATGTATATATGATTTTTCTTTTTCTTTTGATATATTTCTCGGAACAAAAAAATCATATATTGTATTTTGTTATAAATCCAAGAGAAAACAGAGAGAATGGAAATGGTTAATAGTCTTTTTAGGGCGAGTACGTCATTACAAACTTGGGCTCACTATGTGCGAGGGTTAATAGCCTTGCATGATTTACATCCCCCTTTTGTTCATTGGTCAAGCGGCCAGCAAAAGCATATCCCTCCAAACTAATGGATAGGTCGCGATTGTGGCGACCGGATTTCACGCTTAGCTGCCAACGATGGATCCTCCTGTAGTCCTGTCCCGATGTCCAACCAACTCGAACGGGTAGTCAATCTTCTTACTATGTGGTTTTTCCCTTAGATCATCACCAACTTGTAAGGTCTGCATAATAACGTCAGATTTCCCCTTCTTCTTTGTCTTGTACTAACCGACCAACACACATGCTAAAAGGACCTTCGTTTCCCATTAGTTCTTAATAGTCAACACCATGTTTAAATTCTGTCCTATTTCATAAAACCATAAACCGACTTCCAATTGGATAACGAGTCAACTTTATTTTTGTACGGATCGTCGGATTAACCCACAAACTTGTTTTTCAAGTTACAGATCAGGTTGAGTTAACCCGTTGTATTGAGGCTAATCAAGCCTCCAAGTGACTTAATTTCTATCGTGTCTATATTCGAGCCTTTTTTTTGTGTATAGTCTTTTTAACGGTTGGACAAAAAATGGCATAAGGACTTATCATTGGATACTTCTACTCCAAACAATGTCTTTCATATAACTTTATTTTTTTTCACCAAAAATAAAATAAAATTATATGTATAATTGTATGCATAAAATAAGTTATACAAACTTGCATTTTCAATTTAATGGAACTTAACTAGGACTTGTCCGTTGATAAAACTTTTGAATATTATTTGTTTTTTTTTTATATTTTAAATTAATTTCGGGTTAATAAGTTGAACCGTGATTCAAATTATAAGACCCGTAAACCGAGTACGATCTAATCACGAGTCATCTTTATTTTTCACGGATAGTCAAATCAACCCACAACTGTGTTTTTTCACTTTTTTGAGTTTTAATAAGGCTAATCAAGCCTCCAAGTGATTTTTTCTATCAGTGTCTATATTAGAGCATATTTTTTTTTGTTTATAGTTTTTTTAACAGTAGGACAAAAAAAGTACATATGTGTACCTTGTTTCAAATGTTGTTATTAATCCTACACGCATAAATCTAGGTCATGCAAGTACATAGTCATGCGTCCTGGATGTTGACAAGAAAACACAACGAAAATGGTGAACAAGGAAACGAGCCTTTAGATAACTTGATCGATCATATACCCGTCATCATCAGCCTGGGAGTGGGGACAGCAACGAGCCGAGTCGCGCGGGGAACGGTGAGTCCGAAGACGTCGTCCATGCTCAACTCGGCGGGCTCCATCCCACCCGGCAGCTCCCACCTAAAACAATGCACGAGATTAGCCACGGTCATCTCAAGCGCATAGAGGCCCAACTGCATGCCCGGGCACGACCTCCGGCCCGACCCGAACGGGATGAACTCGAAGCTGGCGCCCTTGAAGTCGGGGACCCCTCCTCCCTCCTTGAGGAATCTCTCGGGTATGAAGGCGTCCGGGTCGGCCCACGAGCCCTTATCTCGCCCGATTGACCAGACATTGATCATGACCCGGGCCTTGGCCGGTACCCGGTAGCCCATCACCACGGCCTCCTCCGCAGTCTCATGCAGGAGGACGGGGATGGGCGGGTGGAGTCGTAGGGTCTCCTTGATCACGCACCGGAAGAACGGGAGCTTTTCCAAGTCCGTCTCCTCCACGCGCCGCTGCCCCACCACCTCCCATAACTCTTCTTGGGCCCGTTTCATCACTTCCGGGCTTTTCATCAACTCTGCCATCGCCCATTCTATTACTGATGCAACCGTCTCAGTTCCCCCAAACATCACATCCTGTTTAAGAACATATTATAAGAATTTATATTTAAAAAAAAATTAGAAACAAACATTGATGAAAAATAGAATTATATATAAATATATGAAAAGTACAACATAGTTTGACTTGTTGTTCTTCACCAACGTAACACAATCAATTTCTACCAAAAAAAAAAACGTAACACAATCAATTGGTCATATATGCGGATAATCCGGAAATAGGGGAAAACTTATCTCTTCTTGCACACACTAATCCAAGATGTCCCTTTCTTTATCCCTTTTAAGTTTTGGTTTATTTTCTAAAAGTTAAAAATTATTAATATCAACCCTAATCTACTATCTATCTATCTTACTAATAACTAAAGTCGGAACAATTTCTGCCATCACGTTGCGCCACATCACCCTTTTATTAAAATAATAATTTTAAATAGTTAATTATGCAAAAAAATTATCTCCAAGTAAACATAAAGATAAAATAAGATTAGTAGATTTAACCAATATAGATAAAAAAGGACATTATATTTATTATATTTGTAAAAGATAACAAAAAATATGTACACGTGATCACATATATATCTTTGAAATAAAAATAGTTATATCTATCTATAACTATATTTTAAAGTTATAACTTTTCTAGCCACCACATTAATTCTGGGCCAACTTTATATTAAAAAAAATTATTTTTTAAAATTAAATTCCTTTCTATTTATTTATGTGGAAAAAATTAATTCAAATTTTAATTAAAAATAAATAAAAATATTTTATCTTTATTTTTTTTATCTATTTATAAAAAAAATTATCTTAAATCAAATTTTGATTAAAAAAAGTAAAAAATTTAAATATCTATATAATTACTTGCCTAAATTAAATTTTTATAACAAAATTATATTATCTTTTCTTTAATTTCCTTTTTGGATTGTTTATGTAAAGATAGAAGATTTTTTATCTTTAAAAAAATTCTATATTTTTTTTTATCTTTTCTTATTAATTATCTTTTTAACTTTTTATTGAAAAGTGTTTTAAAGAATTGAATTTGATTAAAAATTATTGATCACTTAATCTTAAATAGGTTAATCATTATCCATATATATGACGATAAAAAATACTAACTTAATCTATTAGAGTAAAATAGATATTTTTTTTATCAATAAATGTGATAAATATAATTAAAAAAATTATATAATTTTGTCTATTTGTAAGTATATTTTTAATTATAAATTTTTAATATTAAGTTCTTATCCATAAGTATGAAAAATATAAAATAGTAATTTAGTATCCCAAATACCTTTTTTTAATTTAACACCCCATTTAAATTAATTTTAGTATTTCTAAATGAAATAGATAACTTTATATCCATGAGTATGAAATATGGACCATATTTAAATTGCGAATTTTCAATATTAAATTTTCTTATTCTTTTGTATAAACTTTCAATTAAAAAGTATAATAAGTTTTTTAATTAGTATGAGACATATTTTTAATCATGTATATTTAGATTAATTTTCAGATTTTTAATATTAATTTTATTGTTTGTAAGTATGATAACAACTTTAATTAATATTGACCATGTTTTCATAATAATTTTGGATTTTTCAATATTAATTTTCTACAAATAAGAATGATAACTTTTAAATTTTCCATCTATAAATATTTTGTGTTTTATATATTATTTTTGTATCTATAAATATGATAGTTAAATGCAATATTGTCATCAAATTTTAATGTCTCATTCACCATATTTTTAGTTACTAAATTTTTTATAATAATATTTCTATTCATAACTATGGGAAGTTTTTTAATTAGTATGAACCATGTTTCTAATTGTAGATTTTATATTAATTTTTATATTAATTTTTTGTTCATAAGTATGATAACTTTTTTAAATTTTCTATCCATAAACATGTTGATTTTTTATACTAATTTTCTATTAATAAGTATGACAATTTTTTAATTAATTCGGTATGGATATGTTGTGTCTTACAATATATTAAATTTCGATTCATAAGTATGTTAATTTTTTATATTATGGATACGTACATAAATATATAAAAGTTATTAATCCTTTACTGTTAAACCGATTAATCGGGTTAGTCAATTGAGTTTAGGTTCAGTCATTTCGGATTCGTGTTGAGTACGGGTTCATGTCGTTAAAATTTATGGATTGATTAAGTTAACTCATTGCGTTTTTTGTGCGTGTTCGAGTAAATCCTACGAGTTAAGAGCATCAACTTTTTTATAATTATTACATAAATATTACAAATAACATATTAAAAAATGAGATATTATTGGTATACATTTTACGTATCCCTTAGTAAATAAGTACAAAATTATTAGTCCCTTAATGTTAAACCAATTAATCGAGTAGATTGAGTCGAGTTCGGGTTCAAGTTTAGTTTTGATTCATGCCATTCAAATATACGGATAAATTGAGTCAATTAGTTGTGGTTTTTGTGCAGGTTTGAGTTGTCCTAACAGGTCGAGAGCGTCTACTTTTAATGATTATCAAAATAGCATTATCTCAAAATAATATCTTGATAATAAACAGTATTATTTTTACTATTTAAATTATAATACTTATATCATATTTAAATTAATATATTAGTACTTTTTATTTGAAAAAGCCCCGGGCAAGGCCCGGGTCATCAACTAGTATATATAAAAGCAATAAGGTTTGGAGCCACCACATTGCGCCACATTATCTTTTGGCACATGTCGTTTCTAAAATGCGCCACATCAGATTTTGACACGTGTCATATCCTCATTAATTCATATAAATTATACAAATAAATTGGTAGTTTTGGAAACAAATCTTATAATATCATTCAATATTTTAGAATAATATCATTCAATATTTTAGAAAGAATCCAAACTAGTTATACCCGTCGTGTCATGCACGACTACGACTCAGATTAAGTATGAGCATATTTATTTTAATATAATAATACATAAGATAAAAAAAGTTAGGCTCACATACGATAGTTTTTTATTTATAAAATCAAATAAATTTCAAATTTTTACAATTTTTATAAATAAATAGAGAGAAAAATTATTTGAAAAAGACAAAGTAATATACATAAAAGTTGAAATTTTAAAAATAAAGTTGGGCCAAAGTCAATATGGTGGCTTAAAAAGATACAACATTAATATATAGTTATATAAATATTTTTTAACCAAAATTTAATTTTTAAAAAAATCTTTTACATCATAAATGGATAAAAAGATATAGATAATGTAACTTTTATCATCTTATAATTTTTTATTCTTTTATCATAATTTCATTTAAGAAAACTTTTATAGAAATAGATATATAGATAAAGATAATTTAATCAAATATTTTACATATCAAATATTTTACATTAATACTAAAAATTTAACATTATATAACACCTTTATTTTAGATAGAGTCATTTAATTTTAAAAATCTTTTAAAAAAAATATAAAAAGGTAAAAATTATCTAAATTCTTGTAATTTTTTTTATTAAATTCAATTCTTTAAAAAATTTGAATAAAAATTAAAAATATACTTAATGAGAAACAATGATAAAATATAAATAAATAATGATTTTTTTAATGATAAGAAAATCACTTATATTTACATAAATAATTCAAAAAGAAAATTAAGGAATAGATAACGTTTTTTTTTATCAAAAGTCAATTTTTGTAAGTAATCTTCTAGATTGAAAGTTCTATTTTTATCAAAATTTTATTTAGGATAAATCTTTTACATAAATAGATAAAAAAATAAAAGATAAATAATTTTCTTTGATAGAAATAAAATTCGAATTTAATTTTTTTCATATAATAGATAGAAATTTAATTGGAAAAACTAAAATAATATATCTATCCTAATATATAATATCTAATATTCTATAATTTATTAATTTTAGATAAAATCTTTTAGATCTATCCTAATTCCTAATATATAATAGATAATATCTTTATTGAAAGTTCTATTTTTATCAAAATTTTATTTAAAATAAATCTTTTACATAAATAGATAAAAAAAATAAAAAAATAATTTTCTTTGATATAAATAAAATTAGAATTTAATTTTTTTCATATAATAGATAGAAATTTAATTGGAAAAACTAAAATAATATATATATCCTAATATATAATATCTAATATTCTATCATTTATTTCAATTTTGGATAAAATCTTTTAGATCTATCCTAATTTCTAATATATAATAGATAATATCTTTATTTTAGATAAAATCTTTCCTAGATTAATTTATCCTATTTCTATATTATTCTAAAATAATTTCAACATATATAAATTTTCAAAATAAAAAATCCTATGTGGCGAAATCATAGGTGGCTTAACGTGGGAACGACACGTAGGAAAATCCTAGGTGCCGCAACGTGGTGACCTTATTCCTTGCGTCTTTTATATATATACATAGATTGTAATTTTGGAAGTTTCTAGCTTATCTACTATATCTATTAATTATTCTTTCAACTTCATATTCCACATGGCAAATTTTTTCCACTTAATTAAAATTTATTTTTATTTTCCAATTTTAGATAATATTTTAATATTTGGTTGGAGAAAATATCTTAACTAAAAAATTTTAACTAATGGTTGGGCTTTTTTCCTTATAATCCAATAAAATATATATGTTCAACCTCATCTATTCCATATTTTCAAAATATATATTTTTTCTTTATTTTCTTCATATTTTTTTCCTTCTTTTAAATTAAACTTATTTATCAAATATTGTCAAGAAAATGAGCAATGTAGATTATTTTATGTTAATAATGTTTATTCTCAATTTAAACTTAATAATCTATATTTTATTTATTTTATTTGATTTTAAAAAATAACTTTTATACAAATTATGGGCAATAAATTACTTATATTATATTTTTATTTATAAATATATTTTTTATAGTATATGTAAAAAATATCGAGTCATAGTCGTGCAAGGCACGACGGGGACAACTAATACATTATAAAGTAGAACCCAAGTCTGTTGTAAAATTTGCGTCACGTGGCATTTTTGAATAAATTAATATGAAATTATATTTAATGAATTTTGTAACAACTAATAATATTCTTGCTATATATACTAAATAGATAACATGTTTATATAATTTTTATGTATATAATTTTCTATCTATGGATTATGTATTAGTTTACTACAATAGATAACATATTTATATAATTTTTATATACATAAATTCTTATGAGATGATATTTTCCAAATTTATTTAATATTTTTATCTCTTAACAAGATTTAGGGTCTTAATATATATTTTTTTATCTTTTAACAAGGCTTGAGATTCAAGTATAAAATTTATATCTATATAATGATATAATTTAAAAAAATAAATTTTGTTATGTTGATATATTTTTATTTTGAGAAAAAGATATAATTTTATGTTGATGACTAAGACTATATGTAAATGTCAAAAAAATCGAATTTTAATTTAAATTAATAAAATTTAAAATAATACATAGATAATTTTCTCTATATTTATATCTTAAATCAAGGAAATGTTCTTTTCTATATTAATTTGTATATGGTATTTTTCATATTTAAAAACATTCTTATTATTATAGAGTAAAAATTAAGAACCCTAATATATAGTTTTAATAAATTAAATTTATAAAAATATTTTAATAAATTAGATTATGCTTTATAGATAATCTATCCTAATTATTAATATCTTTATAACAAAACGAAGTATTTTATACATATTAATGTCTAAAAAAAAATAAGAAAATATTATTTAAAAATATTCAATAAAAAATAAAATCAATATTTTAATAATTTCAATCTAAATTTGGACAAGATCTCCACAAATAATGAAAAAATTTAAAAATATCTTCAATTAAAATATGGAGTACAATCCAAAAAAATAATTTATCTATTGCATAATTTATTATGATATTATATAAATATATTTAATATTTTAAATTAATATCTTAGAATTGTATAGGTTTTTAGTAAAATTATCCCGTAAATATCACGGGACTTCAACTAGTTACGTCATTAATTTTGATAAGATTGACGTTCTTTAGTACTTTGCACAAATTCAACATACGGAGTACGTTTTTAGGGTATTCCTTTCAAGGCACCTATTCGAAAATTGAGATATATATTTCTTTAATTGGCTCTACATATTAGGATAATATATATATATAAGACGCAATGAATAAAGCCACCACGTTGCGCCACCTAAGATTTTCCTACGTGTCGTTCCCACATTAAACCACCTAGGATTTCGCCACATATGATTTTTTATTTTGATAATTTATATATGTTGATATTATTTTAGGATAATATAGAAATATGATAAATTAATCTAGGAAAGATTCTATCTAAAATAAAGATGTTATCTAATGGTAAATCTTAAGTAGTAATTTTAGATATTTGATATGATAATTTATTTAACTTATAAAGATTATATCTAAAATAAAATAAAATATAAAATCATTAAATAATTGGTAAAATATAATTGATGAATATTATTTATAATAATTTATTTAAGTTATTTTTTCTATTACAAATTCACAATATAAGTTATCTGCCATGTAGGATTTTACCATGTGCCACCTAGGATTTTTCGTACATGTCATCCTCACAATTTATATATATTGAAAATATTTCATCTAACATAAAATAAACTATATTATATATTAGGATAGATTCTCAGTATATATAATTGATTATCGATTGATCATATTATTTTTATCTATATATCTATTTCTATAAAAGTTTTCTTAAATCAAATTATGATAAAAAAAAATAAAAAATACAAGATGATAAAAATTACATTATCTATGTCTTTTTATCCATTTATGATGTAAAAGATTTTTTAAAAACTAAATTTTGGTTAAAAAATATGTCTATAACTATATATTAAAACTGTATCTTTTTGAGCCACCACATTGATTTTGACCCAACTTTATTTTTAAATTTTAAATTTTTATTTATATTACTTTATCTTTTTCAAATATTTTTTTCTCTCTATTTATTTATAAAAATTGTAAAAATTCGAAATTTATTTGATTCTAAAAATAAAAAGCTATCATATGTGAGTATAATTTTTTTATCTTTTATGTATCATTATATTAAAATAAATATGCTCATAATTAATCTAAGTCGTAGTAATGTATAGCACGACGGGTATAACTAACTAAGTATCTCCTAAAATACTCCTTTAATCTCTTCTATCTCTTTTAGATGATACGTGATCGATCATTTGAAAAGCATATGTATTAATGATAATACGTGAAGTTAGTAACTAAAGATTACCATGATGATGCCCTTGATATTATCCTTAGTGAGGGTGATGGCGGTTTGTAGATCGTCGGAAGCGGCGACCTTCCCGTCTCCCCCGTCAGTGTAAAACGCCAGCAGCTCATCCACCATGTCACGATCCTCGGCCGCCTTGCAATTATCCTCCAAATGACGCTCTATGATGGTATCGATAAACCCATCGAGGGCCAGGCGGGCCTTGACGACGCGGCTATTAAGCCCGTTGGGATCAGCCCATCCAAGCCACGGGATAAAGTCGGCCCAGTTAAACGCCACAAACAGCTTAGAGAACTCATGAAAGAGCGCTATAAACTCGTCCCGGCCGTCGTTCGAGTCCGACCCGAACGCGGCCCGATAGACAATGTTCTTCATAAGGGAGAACACGAGCTCCCCGATCTTAACCGGGGAGCCACTCGAAGCTTCCGTTACGTGTACAATGCGGTCAACCTCGTCGCGGACCGACTGCCACGACGCGGCCCGCTTGCGGCTGAAGAGGTTGATGACGCAGAGCTTGCGCATCTGGCGCCAGAACGGGCCGTAGTGGGCCAAGGCCATGTCGGCCCGGTCGTAGGTGAGGTAGCGGACGGCGATGGTGATGGGCCGGTTGGAGAAGATGCTGTCGTGGACCTGGAGGACTTCGCGGGCCGCGTCCGGGCTTGAGACGGTGATCATGTGGAGGAAGCCCATCCGCATGTGGAAGAGGCCGCCGTACTTGTGGGACAGCTGGGCTAGGCCCCGGTGGGTCAGCTGGCCCATCAGGCCCATGCTGCCGATCAGCGGGAGGCCTTTTGGGCCGGGCGGGAAGGGCCTTCGACGACGACGGCGGATGTGGAAACCTAGGAGGAGGAGGATGGCGGCGGCGAACACCGCGGAGTAGAGTAGATTCGTATCCATTGAGGAGAATACGTTTGATTGAGTGCTTTGTTGGAGGGTGCTTTGTTGGTTTTTGTTGGATAAAATGAAGATTGTGTAGTAAACAAAGAAGTATGAAAGAATATATCAATGGATGGCTGTAGAGCTGTCAATCGGGTCGGGCGGTTAAAATACTATAAATGTTCCACATTAATTGTACTATAAATGCTCCACATTAATTGTAATTTATTAAAATGCTCCACATTAATCAATATTAAAATACAATAAATGCTCCACATTAGTTATATTTTATTGAAGACTATGTATGATATAATAATATAATATCATTTTTTTTAAAATGATAGAATATTATTGTTGGATATTTACGATTTTATATGTATCGGAACTACATTAATTTGAAAAAGAAATTATAAAAAATAAACCCACAAAATCGGTGATAAATTAAGCAAATAAAATCAAAATAATACTCCCTTCGTCCCCGAAAGTTTGTCCTAAAGGACAACTTTCACATATATTAAGAAATGAGGTAGAAAAGATGAAGTAGTCAATAGGGTGAAGGGAGAGATTGTGATTGTGATGGGTAAAAGTGGGAAGAAAAAGAAAAAGAAATGAAAAGACTAAAATGGGTTTGAAGGGGTAGATTTTTTGTTAGATAATGGTGGGTAAAAGATGAGATAAAATCAGGTTAATATTGTAAGAAAATTTGATATAAAAGGAATGTTGAAAAGGTGGACAAACTTTACGGGACACCCAAAGAGGAATACAAGACAAACTTTCGGGGACGGAGGGAGTACTAGTACTTCCAACCAAATTTAGATGGAAAAAATATTTATTATATCTTAAATTGTTATGTAGTTTACACTAATTATATAATCAAGTAGTTTATTTATGTGTGATTTGCAACATTTTATTTTGTTTTAGTTGTATGATTAGTTATGGTATTTCATAATGCAATTTAATAAACTCTAATTTAGTACACTTAATCATATATTATAATTTTCAAAAACTTAGACATTTGAAATAATAACAAATATAAAATATTATCTTTGCGGGGTTAGCACTCTAGTACTCCCTCCGTTCATGAAAATATGATGTTTTAGGGGTTTTTTCTTGTTCAATAAAATATGATGTTTTAGCTATTTATGTACACATTTTTCCAGATTTACCCTTCTGAAAAAAGAAAAAAAAGTATAGAAATCAAACTAAATCAATTTAGGAACATTAATTTAGAAAGTTGTATGTTAAATTGGATGAGAATTGGAAAGGAGTAAATCTAAACCAAATCAGAAAATATTCCATAATTTAAATTTAAGTAAATGTACAAAATTGATAAGAAGGGTAATTAAGTCAAATTATGTACTTTCTTAATTTTTAGGATTTCGGCTAAAACATCATGTTTTTATGAACGGAGGGAGTATATTATAATTTTCAAAATAAATTTTAAAGATTCTATAAATATACTAAATCGTTCAACCCAACAGGTTTCGGTTTTTATCGGGTTCGATTTATTTCGGGTTCAAATTTTTGGGTCTTGATCCTAAAATTATCTGGCAGTTCAGATCGAGTTAGCGGGTTAGGTCATCTTTTGACAACTCTAATTGTCTGTGATATTATTATTCATAATTAATTAGTATATCCTAATCTTTTAATTATAGAGACTATATATTTACAGATTGACTATGATTTGGAAATTTTAAATTAGATTTAAATTATTATCTCTTAAATCCACTAATTGTAGTAGCTTTTGCTCCGTTCGGCAACACTTATTTGGATACTTATAAGTACCCAATTACTTATAAGGAAAAAATAAGCTTCGTTTTATGTGTTGGACAAAATTTGCTTATTTGAATTAAGTTACTTATATCCGATACTTATCTGCTGAAAAAATAATCAACACCCCCAACCTTATGTCAAATAAGCTAACTTTTCTACCAAAATATAAGTTAGCGGGACCCACGTAATTTCCCAATTAAATTTTATTTTTTATTTTTTTTACCCTTCATTAAGCCATTTTTAATAATTTTACACTTCTTGCTTAAAATATCAGTAATTCAGTTTACCGAACACACTCCGGATTATTTGGAAAATAAACAACTCATATCAATATCTCGTATAAGCATTCACGATCAACATCAACAACCATAAATATCAGCATCAACATCAACATCAGCATCAACACCGATAAGTACCGATTTACCGAACCGAGTTAATTTCCATTTGTACTGCTATATACTACTGTATCATTCATTTCTAGTGATATATTATGGGGTAAAATTAGAAGCTAGAGTCCCCCTAACATGCTCCTATTGTTCAGCCAATGGTTATTGTTTGGCAATTAATATTTAGTGTTGCTAGAGTTGTAGGAGCGTTACAACTTTCGCTCAAAAATTAAAAATTAAACCAGATTTCCAATAAACGAGCGTTACAATTTTTTTCCGTAATTATTGCCACACTTTTCAATAAAGACTTGCACAGTTGCACTCACTCTTTTGAATTTCATCATACGCTTCGTGAGACGCATGCACGAGACAGAGCAAACACCAAAGAAAAGTTAGCTTGAGATTCTTACCAGTGCTGTGTCGAGTGTTGTTAGGCATAACGTGAGATTGAGAGTGTGAGTGCAAAGGTAGAGCGTGGTTCAAGGGTGTAGGACTTCTTATACACGGGAGAGCTTTGTAAACACTCAAGAAATCAATAGAGCGAGTCTGAGGACTCTTGAAATCCGACCAAGTGAGAAGCTTGGAAGGGAGTTGCTTTTCTCCAAGTAACTAGTTGGTTTACGAGGAGTTTTCACTATTAATCGTTTGTCATTGACAATTGGTAACGATTGTTTTTCCTGTTTAATTATTCCGCTGCGCGCTTTATCACTCAAAGCCGACTACTTCATGAGAGTCGCCGACTCGTATAAATACTAACGATCCTACGACTTCAATTCAACAATTTACCCCGTCATTTTGTTTAATTAAGGATAATCGAAATACAACGAGTGACTTGCATGAATATAAGTTCTCTGCAGTGGTACGATTAGACTATTATTTAGAAGATCAAGCTTATGAAGCCTAGCCAATCCCGACCAGTCTAATTTCTACACATCATATGCTAGGGGTGATTGGACTTGTAAGATTGTTATTAGAAAGATTATGTTTCTCCAAATCCCGACCAGTCTAATTTATTTTTTTTGTCGAAGGAGAGGCGGTACTCTCCGTCCCCTCAAGGGGGAATTTTATTAATAATGAAAAAAGGGTTAAGTAGTCATCAACGGGGGATAGCCCGACCTCTTACATCATCAAGTAACAGTAAATAAATCCCCTCAGGTGGGACACTCAATACATGGATACCAACTGGATAATTAAAAGCTAAACTAGCAAGGCGATCGGCAACCGAATTCGCTTCGCGATACACATGACGGAATTGGACAAACCAATCCCTACTAACAAAGCCTTGACATTGAACAACCAGGCTAAACAACGGATGACTCTTATTTATTCTAGAATGTAAAAGACGAATAACAACCTGCGAATCAGCTTCGACAATTACCTTCCGAAATCCTTCATTCCAAGCAACCTTGAGCCCATTTAGGATGCCCCATAACTCCGCCATCAGGACCGACCACGCACCAATGGTATGCACAAACCCGCCCCGTCAATTACCATTTGAATCTCTCAAAACACCACCAGCAGCCGCCACGCCTCCGTCTCTAACCGCCCCGTCCGTATTAACTTTTATCCACTCTTCTTCAGGCATGCACCAAGAAATATTCTGCCAACTTCTAGTAGAACTTTGAACAAGAGAAGAACACTTACCAGCAGCATGAAACGCCTCTTTGGCTCTATCAATTATGAAATTGGTTTTATTCGGTGTTGCCCCGGTTTTGTTAAAAACTCTATCATTTCTCCACTTCCAAGACCACCAAAGCACCATGACGAAAATAGCATTCCAATCAACACTATCAACCTTCCTTGAATCCAAGATATTTTTCCTAATCCAGCTTGAGAAGCTATCCTGAAAAAAATAGTTATCAAAATTAGAGACATTTAAATCAATCCAAATACATTTGACAACAGGACAGTCCCTAAAAATATGCTCATAGGACTCTTCCACTCCAGTACAAACACTGCAATTCCCATTATTGGTGAATGGTGATGTGTCTCCTACTTCTTTCCCCATTGGTCAACACAACCCCAACACTAGCCATCCAAATGAAATGCCGAATTCTTTCTGGAACCACTATCTTCCAAACTTTGTTGAAGTAATTATCATCCAAATGAAATGTCTAATTTATTAATATTATGTCATTAATTTTGATAAGATTGACTTTCTTTAGTAATTTGCACAAAATCAACATACGTTTTTAGGGTATTCCTTTTAAGGTAAGTTGTTAGAGGATAGAATCTCACCTACTCCTAAAATTGAGATATATATTTCTTTAATTAGCTCTACATATTAGGATATATAATATCTCCTAAAATACTCCTTTAATCTCTTCTATTGATATGTTTCCCGGAACAAGAAATTCATATATTTTATTTTGTTATAAATCTAAGCGAAAAGAGAGAATGGGAAGGGTTAATACTTAATAGCCTTTTTTAGTGCAAGTATGTCATTAATTACAAATTTTGGCTCACTATGTCGAGGGTTAATAATCTTGTATATCCTTTTGCTCATATTGGTCAAATGGACTGACAGAAGCATATCCCTCCAAATTAATGGAAATTAAGGTCGCGATTGTGGTAACCGGATTCATGCTTAGCTGCTAACGATGGATCCTCCTATCCTGATGTCCAACCAACTCGAACGAGTAACCAATCTTCTAACTATGTGGTTTTTCTCTTAGATCATCACCGCCAGGTTTCCCCTTCTTCTTTGGCTTGTACTCACCAACCAACACACATGCTAAAAGGACTTTCGTTCCCATTAGTTCTTAATAGTCAACACCATGATCAATTCCATCCTACTTCATAAAACCATAAACTGAGTCCCGATTGGATAATGAGTCAACTTTATTTTTGTACGGATGGTTAGGTTAACCCACAAACTTGTTTTTCGAGTTACGAATCAGGTCGAGTTAACACGTTTTTTAAGGCTAATCAAGCCTCCAAGTGACTTTTCTATAGTGTTTATTAGAGCATTTTTTTGTTTATAGTTTTTTTAACGGTAGGACAAAAAAAAAATCAGTACATACATGTACCTTGTTTCAAATGTTGTTATTTCTACACGCATAAAATTCAAGGTCATGCAGGAACATAGTCATGCGCCCTGGATGTTGACAAGAAAACACAACAAAAATGGTGAAAAAAGTAAACGAGCCTTTCGATATCTCGATTGATCATATACCCGTCATCATCAGCCTGGGAGTGGGGACAGCAACGAGCCGACTCGCGCGGGGAGCAGTGAGTCCGAAGACGTCGTCCATGCTCAACTCGGTGGGCTCCATCCCACCCGGCAGCTCCCACCTAAAACAGTGCACGAGGTTAGCCACGGTCATCTCAAGCGCGTAGAAGCCCAACTGCATGCCCGGGCACGACCTCCGGCCCGACCCGAACGGGATGAACTCGAAGCTGGCGTCCTTGAAATCGGGGACCCCTCCCTCTCCCTCCTTGAGGAATCTCTCGGGTTTGAAGGCGTCCGGGTCGGGCCACGAGCCCTTATCACGCCCGATTGCCCAAGCGTTGATCATGACCCGGGCCTTAGCAGGTACCCGGTAGCCCATCACCACGGCCTCCTCCGCAGTCTCGTGGAGGAGGACGGGGATGGGCGGGTGGAGTCGTAGGGTCTCCTTGATCACGCACCGGAAGAACGAGAGCTTTTCCAAGTCTGTCTCCTCCACGCGCCGCTGCCCCACCACCTCCCATAACTCTTCTTGGGCTCGTTTCATCACTTCCGGGTTTTTCATCAACTCCGCCATCGCCCATTCTATTGCCGATGCAACGGTTTCTGTCCCCCCAAACATCACATCCTGTTTAAGAACGTATTATAAGGATTTATATTTTAAAAAAAATTAGAAACAAACATTGATGAAAAATAGAATTATATATATTTTTAACCAAAATATAATTTTGATTTAATTTTTTAAAATACTCCTATATGAAAAGTGCAACATAGTTTGAAAAGTGCAACATAGTTTGACTTGCTGTTCTTCATCAACGTAACACAATCTATTGGTCATTTGGTCATATATTAGGGTAATCCGGAAATAGGGGAAAACGTATCTCTTCTGTACACGCTAATCCAAGATGTCCCTTTCTTTATCCCTTTTAAGTTTTGGTTTATTTTTCAAAATTTAAAAGTTATTAATATTATGTCATTAATTTTGATAAGATTGACTTTCTTTAGTACTTTGCACAAATTCAACATACGTTTTTAGGTATTCCTTTTAAGGTATGTTGTTAGAGGATAGAATCTCACCTACTCCCAAAATTGAGATCTATATTTCTTTAATTAGCTCTACATATTAGGATAATATCTCTTTTAGATGATACGTTCGTGATCATATGAAAAGAATATGTATTAATGTTGATACGTGAATTTAAAAAAGTAATTAAAACATTACCATGATAATGGCCTTGATATTATCCTTGGTGAGGGTGATGGCGGTTTGTAGATCGTCGGAATCGGCGACCTTCCCGTCTCCGTCACTGTAAAACGCCAGCAGCTCATCCACCATGTCACGTTCCTCGGCCGCCTTGCAATTATCCTCCAAATGATGCTCTATGATGGTATCGATAAACCCATCGGGGGCCCGGCGGGCCTTGACGAGCCGGCTATTAAGCCCGTTGGGATCGGCCCATCCGAGCCACGGGATAAAGTCGGCCCAGTTGAACGCCCCAAACAGCTTCGAGAACTCCTGAAGGATGGCTATAAACTCGTCCCGGCCGTCGTTCGAGTCCGACCCGAACGCGGCCCGATAGATAACGTTCTTGGTGAGTGTGAACACGAGCTCCCCGATGTTAACCGGGGAGCCACTCGAAGCTTCCATTATGTGTACAATGCGGTCAACCTCGTCGCGGACCGACTGCCACGACTCGGCCCGTTTCCGGCTGAAGAGGTTGATGACGCAGAGCTTGCGCATCTGGCGCCAGAACGGGCCGTAGTGGGCGAAGGCCATGTCGGCCCGGTCGTAGGTGAGGTAGCGGATGGCGATGGTGGCGGGCCGGTTGGAGAAGATGTTGTCGTGGACCTGGAGGACTTGGCGGGCCGCGTCCGGGCTTGAGACGGTGATCATGTGGAGGAAGCCCATCCGCATGTGGAAGAGGCCGCCGTACTTGTGGGCTAGATGGGCTAGGCCCCGGTGGGTCAGCTGGTCCATCAGGCCCATGCTGCCGATCAGCGGGAGGCCTTTTGGGCCCGGGGGGAAGGGCCTTCGACGACGACGGCTGCTGATGTGGAAGCCTAGGAGGAGGAGGATGGCGGCGGCGACCGCCGCGGAGTAGAGGATGAGAAGAGGTTTCCCCTCTACAGTTTGTAGAAACGTATTATCCATGAGGAGAATAATACGTTTTTGTTGGATAAAATGAAGATATGATATGTGTAGTAAAGAAAGAAGTATGAAAGTATATATCAATGGATTGCCTGCGATATTATTATTCTTGATTAATTAGGATATCCTAATCTTGTAATTATAGGGAATATATATTTACAGACTGACTATGATTTGGAGTAGCTTTTACTTAATTTCCTTGTGTACTGCTATCATTCATTCATTCTAGCGATATATTATGGGGTAGTACGCTGAATATAAAAGTTAAAGACGTGTGTCCTCTAACTATAAGGTAAAATTAGAGGCTAATATGCTGCTATTGTTCAGCGAATGGTTATTGTTTGGCAATTAATATTGCATGGGTGAAGGCTAGGCATGCTGAACAATGACATGCATTGGCTTAGTGTTGGTAGAGTTGTAGCTAGGAGGGTCCCATACACTCAGGTCCAAGCTCGGGTTTGATATCTAGTGCAGGCTGTGCAGCTGTGCATGGTTTTTGTTAGATAAAATGAAGATAGGTGTAGTAAAGAAGTACCGCCTCTCCTTTCCAAATTCCAATAACGCCTTGTACTCTATTCGGTCAATTTCTATCTCCATTGAATTTCTTCATCCGAATCGCCACGCTTCATGCATGGCAGCAATTAAAAATTAAAAATCTCAATTTTGGGGTTAAACTTAAAATCTCAATCACTTTCGATCAAAAATTAAAAATTAAAAAATTCATCAAAAAAAAAAATTAAAAATTAAACCAGCTTTCTAATAAACAGAGAGTGTTACAATTTTTTTTCCGTATTTATTGCCACACTTTCCAATAAAGCCTTGCACTCACAAGATAAGAGATTCAAGTTCCTTCTGGGGCAGACGAAAGGGCTTTACATAGTCTACTTTCGGGATGACGTTTGGAAGCAAAAGTGCTCTCTTTCTCCCTTCCGTTGTTGCCTAGTTGACTTAAAAAAAGTTCTCGGACATTATTTTCAAAGAGAATGACAAAGCGTCCGTTCACGGAGGTTGTTGTAGTAGGAGTACTTGCTTGCCCACATGGACAGATTAAGCACCGTAGTGCGCTCTTCTTTATTTTTCCTGGATGATGTTGGGAACGGTTTCCGAGACTTGAGCGACTCTTTCCTCTGTCTATTTTTGCTCAAGAGCTGTGTAAGCATCAAATCACACAAGTCAGCTAGAAGCAGAGGAAATCAACATTGCAACAGAGTGCACCACAAAAAAAAATGCTTGTCATATCATAGCTTATTGAAACAGATTTTAAATTTCATCATACGCTTTGTGGCACGGATGCACGAGACAGAGCAAACACCAAAGAAAATTAATGTTTAATGTACGTAAAAATTATGGTTACGGGGTGGGTTTGGAGGTCATAACTTCGTAATGAAGTAGTTAAAATAAGTATTGTTTGACAATTGATATTGCATGCTGAACAATGAATGACATGCAGTGGCTCAATGTCGTTGGAGTTGCAGGAGGTGACACACTCGGCAACGCGAATCTTCTGTCCCCAAACACGTCCCACTCTCCTGTCCCGGTATTTTGATTGGTCCACGTAGCATTAATTTTCTAATTTTCAAATCTATTTTTTAAGTTCAAGCCCATCCATATCTAATTAACTATCTTCTTCTGGCATCTATCACTCTCATCTTCATCGACTCACTATTCATCTTCCTCTCGACGACCCATTTCCGGCGATCTCCGATTCTCCGACAGCCTCTCCCACCCCTCGATGCGGGATTTCTTCTACATATCTTCTTTCTATTCCAAATTAGGGTTTAGGTTTAATTTTTTGTCAATTTCCCCCAATTATGGTGATATCTCTTTCGATTAGGTTTTTTTTTCCTCTCTTAGTTTTCTTAATTTTTTCTTTCATCCTTTATGGATTCAATAGTTTCCAATTTGCCCTTTGATCTTATATGCGTGAGAATACAATCTTTATGGGTTGACCTGAATTGATAATAGTTCCAAATGCTTCAGTTTTGAAACACACGATGAGACGAATGACCACAGATGGTTTCGTTGCTCCTTCTCAATGACAGCGATGTTAATTGTGATGAATTGGACTGGTATGTCCTCATTCCCGGATAATCTCCAAGACTGGCTGCTCATGCTGAACCGTAGCAGATGCAAGAAGAGCTTTGTCTTCAAGTTTCGGTTGTTGGCCTTCTCATCTGTCGTCTACCACATCTGGATGGCCCGAAATGTGAAAGTGTTTGAGAGGCGACACATTCTTGCCCACGAGTGCGCTGGTAAGTGCATCTTCGAGATCAAAATCAGGGCCAAAGCAGTGTTTAACTGTAGGAACCCCCAAGTTGCTCGATGGTTGTCCTCCCTCGGCATCTCCTGAGACCCAATTTTACTATCGGTAGTTTATCCCTTGTATGTGACCTAGTCTGTACGCTTGTTTGAGTTACTTTTGTAATCAACTCTCCTACTCAGCATTGCTGTTGAGTCTTTGTAACCTGTTTGGTTGCTTGCTTTTAAGCAAGTCTTGGAATACAACTAACCATATTCCAAAAAAATATCATGCATCCCGAGTGATTTGTTCTAGCTGCAATTGCATCTTGCATTATATATCATACTATTGCAATCACACATTTCATTTGATGGATGCTTTGATGTTTACTTTAGTGTCAATCATAAATTAGAAGTATAAAGACCCTGCAGATGGATCCATCGGTTACAAGAGATTTGTGAAGATAATCTCTCAACACTTAAATCGGTTGCTTTATTCTTCCAATTGACAAAGCATGATTTCCCTCTTCAAGCTTATTAGCTCAAATGGTAGAGCAATTGTGCTAAAACACAATTGTGTGGGTTCGAATCCCACATAAGCTTATATTAACGAATGAAATGAAATCTAAACTTGATAGTAATAAGAATCTTTACTGATGAAATATTCATGAGAAAACTAGCAATGATTCAATAGATATGATGGATCGTAAGTGTTAATCACCGAGAGTATAAAACCAGAAAAATAATTTGACACCAGTTGTAAGGACATCAAGTTCAGTAGAAATAAAACAGCAAAAAAAACAACAGTAAAGTTCAGTGCACATCTCAGCCATGAACAGCAACCAAAAACACCAGTTGAAGTGGTTGTAACAATTCACATCTCATCCATGAACAGCAACAAAAAACACCAGCTACGAACACAGCCAATGGTAACATTTGAGATGGTGGCTACAGTTCACATCTCACCTTGCAGGAGTCTAGCATAAGCTTGAAAGTCATCACACTAGAATAAAAAAAATTAGATCAACAATAAGTTTTTCTAATAAGAAATAGATCAAATGAAATATTATAATAGAAAAGCATCAAAACCTGTGAATGGTGTAAAAGGCAAGCATTGATGTTTCCTGAGTAGGCACATTTATCCTGCTATTCTGTACATATTAACATAAAAACAAAATTATCTTAGTATAAATCATCTAAGCTTGGAAAGCTAAAATCAAACAGTAATAAATTAATAGTAATATGCATAAAAGAAGTTAGGGTCCTCTAATTGCATCATTTGCAAGTACCCAAGAAGACTCCTTGTCACACCTGGCCCGATTGGTACAGTACGCTTACTTCGCAAGTAATTGTTGTAATCTACCCGAGCAAATTCAAGATTTTCACGGCCTCCTGCTTGCTTAGCCATGAATTCAAAGGCCTTTCTGGGAGCAATACCTGACTTATCTGCCATTTCTATATCCGCTGCTTGAGACAATGACACCTTTCGGCGTGATCTGAACAAATGAACCTTACTCGGAGTAGCCAAGTTATGATTATGCTCGGCAACAAATATGACAACTTTGTACTTGGATGTATTACGACAATCAATTTTCATCATAGCTAAACATCCAAATCTTGTTTCTGCTCGATGGGATTTGTAGACATTATCTCGTTTATCTTGTCCCCTTTTTCCCTCACATGAGCAAACAAATTTCCTATCCAACACTTTTCCCATGTTGCTATGTGCCTTGCTTTTTCGAACAGAGAAGCCAACTTCCTTTGCATAGGAATTATAAAACTCATAAGCTGCATTTTCTGTTTCAAACTCCATACCAACCTCTGGTATCATTGTTTTAGCTATCTTGGCATGACATGATTTTTCACTTTCATCATCTATGGAAGAATCAATATGATCTTTATCATTCTCAAATTCCAAACATCTTCTTGGCTGAACGTTTTGCACAAGAGAATCCATTACCTATACATGTCAAACTCTTACATATATAACTTAACAAAAATCAAGAAATATAAAATCTCAACATGCAATGACCAATAAGAGAGTAAGACTTAAAAGAAAAGACAAAAGCAATAACACAATACAATGAACAATGTAAACGATAGGGTACAGAGATTTCTAAAGGTTTTAATTGGTATATATAACTATATTAGATTGATAGGAGCCTAAGATATTATAAATATGTATATTTCCCTTATTTTGAATTTTGTTAACGTCAGTACATATACAATGAAATTAACAGATTCACTTGCAACATGACAAACCCTAATAACATATATAATGAACATGATGAAGTTTCATTATGTAGTAAACGTGAATGAAAATCAAAGCCTACAAAACTAAATTAAATTGGAGTAAATAAGTAGGAGAAGGAAAAAAGCAACGTACCTCTAGTTTGTATTATGAACGATTTCAGTGTTACCAACGAGAAGATAATAAAAGCTTTTTTGGTGATTTGTGTTGCTAGAAATTAAGAGACCAGAAGATCATTGAAGTGAGGACTTGGGAGAGAATAAGTTACTGGCAAGGGCTAGCGTCGGGCGTCCAGAGAAAGGCCGCCGGAGATGGATCGCATAGAGAGGAAGACGAAGAGTTTGACGCGATGAAAAGATGCTATAGGGTTAATTTCAGTTTGGAATTAAAAAAATAGATTTGGAAATTAAAAAGTTATTGTTACGTGGACCAATTAAAATACCGGGACAGGAGAGTGGGACGTGTTTGGGGACAGAAGATTCGCGTTCCACACTCGGGGGGTGGGTCCACAAAATTGTGCTCGGATTTGATATAGGGGCGTAGTGCTGGTTTAATTTTCAACTCAAATTGATTACTACTTCCCTCAAATTGATTGTTTGATACATCAACTGTTTGTGTTTTCACAAGAAAATGTACTCTATTTGATGAGGACGATGAGAAATTACCAGATAAATGGTTGGAACTCAAGTCGATCACTTCAAGGTTACCCATGCATCCAAACAAACCACTAGGAAGAGAGGTCCAGAAAGCACATTATTGGAAAGAGTAAAATGAGTAAGGTAAACAAGATTTCTAAAGGAGAAGTGATTACGCCTTGATACCTCTAGAGGACAAATTCAAATCTGTGATCGTGAAGTCACGATTTACAACACTCTAACATGAAACAGTGCAGAGTTTAAACATCATCTCCAAAATTATCTCCCTCTCTAAGAACTCCTTTAATTTAACTTGCACCCTTTAGTGAAACCCCCTCAAAGTTATCAAAATTCAACACTGCTATATAATTTCATCCATCCATCCTAGATTCATTACCATTGGATCACAAATAAAGGTGCACCGTACACCAGTGTATCTCTCAATTGAACCAAAACAAAAAATACAACTTGGGCTACTCCTTAAATCATAAATGACATTACCATATATTATTTACGGCGCAGCACAAATAAGAAGTCAATCTGTTGAACAACTAACTGTAGGGAGCAGCTCTCAGAGGTCAATTGAACCCAGGGAAATGAGGGAACTCATAAACTCTTACAAACTGAACATGAACAAAGAAGTGGAAGCGTAACTAACATACATATAGGAAGTAGGTAAATAAAGCTTGCTATAAAAAAAAATAACAAGGAAAAATGTTACTGATATTTAGTTACCATGCAAATTTCTTTGTTATTGTCCAGAAGACCTCAGTTGCTATCTTACATATCTGGAGGCAGAGCCAGAGAAGGAACCAAGTCTCCTACAGTGGATAGTTCACCTCTGATGCTGTTCAATTAGGGGAAGTTTCATAGACTTAGAGTCTGCAGCATGTGCAGCTTATAAAACAAAGATGAAGTCAAACCAGTGTTGTCGAACAGAGTCAAAAATCCACTACAAGAATCCATGTACAGTTGTGTTGGAGAGCAGATCTGAGGACCATGACAAAAATCTTTAGTTAAGGACATTGGCCGATACTTGAAGACTTTAGAGAAAGAATAGCAGGTTTGAAGCACTCAATATTGTAAGTTGTAACATTATAAATCCAGAAAAGAATATAAAAAGAATAAAAGGAATGGAAGGATCTCATTCTCACTGAATAACAATTAACAACTAGAAATGATCCATCTTCTTTGATGAATGAAAGAAAAAAAATCAATGTATCACTAGATGGGATCAAATACTTCAGAAATGACTACTGTGTAGTTTCATTGCAATCATTTTATCGGACGTACATGTTTAGAGGACCTTTCTTCACAGTATAGCTCCATGAGGAGTCCTCACGACTTCACAGGAATCGGTAATCCTCTCTGAATCAGAAACATGTAGCCTCATGTTGTAGTCTATTACCTCCTTTTTCTAGCACGTTTATTAGCCTTCATAAGTTCCACCAAAGATGGAAGAGGTTTGGGAACAGGCGCATGCATTGATCTGTAAAGCATCCTCAAGTTATCACTATAAGACATGGATCTACAAACTCTTCTCTCCTCATCAGCTTCAGGTTGAATTTCAGCAGCATCCACCTTGACCATTTTTTTATCAGTGCATTTATGAGTCTTTGATGTGTCTTCAACACTAAGCACTTCTGGTACATAGAAATCAGTCTTGTTTTCAATGGAATTGAGGATCCTGACTTCCTCATCATCCTCAATGGTTGTTAACTGTTTCTCCTTCTCATCAATGGCCAAGTTCGGAGGATAATCTTTTTTAGAAGAGTTTTTCTTTTCTTCATATAGAGTACCAAAGTCAAAACCTAATCTTGCTCGACCAAATAACGTGACTGCAGCAGGTCCTTTTTTAAGAGGTGAAGACTTCAAATTGACTTTCAGACTAGAAGATACCTCAAGCAGCTGTGACTCAGCTTCTCCAATGGATTTGCTACTTTCTTCTTGTACGTTTGCGAGTGAAGAAGTTTCGACTCTAATGTCCAGAAGCTTCCACAAAGGATCATCAGAAGCCACTTGGGATATAAAGCAGTGTATTTTAACATATCCCAACCCCATAGCCCGACAACTAGGAGTAGTCGACACCACCCATTTGGGGACAAGAATTTGCAGAGCCAATTCCAGCTCTTGCTTGGAAGAGTGCATGGAATAACAGACATGCCAAATGCCGAAATGATCCCTCACAGCTTGATTTGTTTTCTCTATCATTTTCCTTTCAGCTCCTGTTAGCTCTGTTTCCTCACATGCATACCACTGAGCTGAAGGGCGTATTATCAAGGGCTCAGGCTGCTTGTTCGCTTTGGCCTCAACGATCTTCTGTTGCGCCCTCTCATATAACTTTGGGAACCCATTAAATAATTGGAATCTGGAAGATGGGTCTTCAGAGAGGATTTCGGGAGCTATTAATGCCAAGGCTTTATAATATTCTGGATGGCTGGCTTTATCAACATATATCTTGGACCCAAATGTCTGGAACATCTTAACAAGAACTTCTTCCTGGCCAAGAAGGTCACAAGTTAGGTAGACCACTGTGGCATCCGGATGCCGCCATATGCAGTTAATCACCTGCTTGACACACATTTAGAAAACATTATGTGCTGACCAAAGCCATCATATTACTATGTACGGAGTATTAATATTTCAATAGCATATAATAAGGACAGAACAATCATGTTCTTTAATTCAACAAATGGTAGTCCCATAAACTGATTGCATTGCAAGAGTGTGATGAAGGAAAGCTGTGTAAACCAGATATAGGCACACAAGACATGTCTAATTCAAACTAATCAAAGGTTAGGATTGATTACCAATCGACCTAGAATCAGTAAATAGCACAAGATTAGCACGTGGTGAGATGAATGAAGCATTAACCTCTCGGATTGCAGAATTCTTGCTGGGGATCCGCAATGATGACTTGCCAAATGTGCAGTCCAAGAAGACGTAATCAAGACGGCACCTGGGTGGCCTTTCTCCATTGCTGAGGTACTTCTCCGGAAGCTTCTGTAGACATTCAAGGGTAAGCCGGCAATCACCAGTATGGAGAATGTTACCAAATTTCCCCTCAAACAAGAACATAACTGCTCCTGAAGTTCAAAATTTCCATGCCAAACGAGGCTAAATCAATCCACAGAGCTCCGAATTACACGTAATTTTCACGCAATACTACAGATAAGTCATGATTTTAAAAAACCTAATTCGAAACTCGAGAGTATCTAGCCAGCAAAATTAGGGCAAGAGAAAATAAGGATTACTGGTTACCAGGGCAGTGATTGGCGTCGAAAGCAGTAACAGAGAAGACTCCATCTGGATCATCGATTGTGATACACTGGCCCACCTCAATTCCGACAAACATCGATTCATCAAGCTGCGATCCATCAATCAAATCAAAACCAAAATGCAGAATTACCTTCTAAATAAAAAAACTAAAAACCTGAGAGTGCAATCGAACCTCGGGATAGGAGACAAGGAGGAGGGATTTGGTAAGAAGAGTGGAGTAAATGGGGAAAGAAGAGAATGAGGAGATGGCAGAGCAATGGTCCTTGTGGGCGTGGGAGAGAAAATGGTGTCTTTTTCTACTCGAAGAAATCGACCAGGTGTCCACCGAGAATGGCAGGCCTCTTGGCATCTCTATCGACATCTTCTTCTGGTTTTTGTTGGCGTCGATTGGGGTATCGGAGTCTCAGAGAGTAGTAGAATGGAGGAAATGAATTTTTCAGCCTCTCAAGGCTTCCGGGAGAAGACAGAAAAAGAGGGAAGAACAGAAATTGCTTTTAAATTATTAATTGGGAGAACCGCCAGATCTTTAATTTTTCCCTCGATTTGTTGAATTTACAAACTTGCCCTTGAAAGCGGGTATAACCTGAATTTGTTTTTTTGGCTACTAGGGTATAACTGGAAGTCTGGAATTTTTCCCTCAATATGATACTACATGTTGATGTTATACCTTTTAAGAAATGGAACACAAACAATGAAACAAAGTAGGCTTTTAAGCATCTTGACCAATTTCATCACACTCATCTCATCTGCCACTCAAAGTTGTCGTCCAATGCAGCATCTCTTAATCCCACCTATTTGATTAGAAGTTTAGAACATTAGACGAGAAATGATTATTAGACCAGCAAATAAAATCAACATACTTGACTACCATGAAATGGTATTTGCTTGTACGTAATTTATGGTAAGCTAGTTAACAGCCTCAATAGCAGTGACAAAAACGAACTTAAATCTTGATAGCATGCTAACCTAGCATGACTGGTATACAATCCATTCAACGCATCAAGCTTGCTCTTTTGAAGCCCACTTGTTGCTCTACCCACCTTGAACTCATCCAAGCCCACTTGCTTGCTCTTTTCAATCCAAAACTATCACAATTACTAATCTTCAAATGCCTAAGTTTCTTACACTTGTGGAGGTCTGGTTTTAGTAGATTCAAGAGATTTGTGATGGAATCTGGAATATTTGATTATTTCGGTTTCTGAAAGATCAAGGTATCGTAATTGTTTTAGCTCCCCAATATAGCTTGGAACATACTCAATTTGCAACTGCTTAAACTCAATGCGTGCAACAACTTAAGATTTGCAAATTGTTGATCAAGAGCCCATCTACCCTTAAACTCAATTTGGGTGTGTGCCTAAGAGCTTCTCCAGGTTCTTAAATTCATCTTGATCCAGCCAAAATTCAGCAGTGACCTTCGCTTCTTGACATCTCACCTCTACTATTGTAAGGAATCAAATCCTCCACCTCCAAAATCCAAATGGGAAGCTTAGTGCTTTGCCCAATTGAGCCAAACTCACCTACATTCTTCTATGTAGCTAACAACTACTGATGTCATTCCTCTGCAAATTAACATGCACTCTCCAGCATGTTTTTGACCAATTATCTGGCCATCTCCTTCAACCATCCAAAACTTTTAGAAGAGGCTTTGATCAGTTATCAATTATCATCGTCGTCATTGTTTTCTTCATTGCTATTATTCTCATTATCGTTTTGGGCATCCGGTTCTCCAGTTTCTGCAGGAGCCTCTTCATCTGATTTCCTCTTCTTGTTTGATTCCTTTGTCTTTGCTGAACTTTCTCCAATCTAAAGAGAAGGTAAAAGAGAGACATGTAACAAGTGATTGAAACCTTTGTCCAATCTAAAGTATCCTGAGAAATCTAATTGAAACCCAAATAAGAGTCTCATTAATTTGGACATAGCTAATTGCAGAAAATAAGTTCAGAAGAATCACACAGAAGTAAAATTTTTTAATACTTGGTTAGAAACATGTTTTGTTATTATCAATACTCACCATAAAAATATCTAAATATATACACTAGAAGTTACATAGACAATAATGGAAAATTATGGTAAGAGATATGTTTACTAAAGAGGCCCAAACAACTACTAATATCAGTTCCAAAATAAATAAGGTAAAAAGACTTCAAATAGTTAAACAAGTGCATACCATGAAACATCTGTAAACCAGTATATTGCATTACCAACGAATCAGATAACAATGAGAGGAGAGGAAAAGGTATGGACCGTGTGGTGCATTATAATCGAATGAACTAGTGGAGCAAATGAGTTATATATAAAAATTGAACATGAATGAGATGGAGGACTTGATGGATGCACAACGTACAAAGGGACGCATCAGCTTTCTTAAATCTTAAGCAATCATGCAAATTTTGTAGACAAATTCTGACATGAAACATGTAAGAGCTCACAACAATGACTTGATCGACTAGCTGTATCTAAAATATAGCAAGATCCAATGCTGATGAATAAAAGAAGATAGAATTTTTTTTAAAATTCCACATAAATGACTTGAAAAATTATTGTGACATAGTAAGTACTGTAGTCCAGTATATATGCAACTATCAATAAACTTTCATTGCTCAATTGTTTACGCAGAGTTGCGGTATAAGGACTTCTGAATCTATATTCACATCGGGCAATTGTAAACAGCTTCTCAACACACACACACACAAAAGTCACAAGTAATCCTTAAGCTTTGGATCTACATGTCTTTCTATTTCAACAAGGTATGATAGAATTGATAGGTTGAAAACCGGGTTCTAAGAGGAAGATTTTCGACAATAGTCTAGGCATCAAGTTCCTCCCTTACTAAGCTATCTGAGCTATAAGCATGGGCACTCTCTTCAATATATTTTGCAATTTTTTTAGCACATCCTCAGCAATGATAGTCTGTCTTCCAGAGATTCCTTGCACAAATCCATTCACTTTCAGTTGATAGTCGCCCTACAACACAATAATTCCACACATAAATCTACATAAGAAAGCAATCGAATCTAGAGAAATAGCCAGACATTTGCAGTAACAACAAGACATTTGCGAAAGAGCAAGTGCTCATGGCTCAACGGTTGAGCCTCTTGTCAATGTGCAAGAGGTCTCAGGTTCGAGCATCCAGGGCGGCGGTTTGCCCTTCTTTCTTAGAATTGGTTAGTAAATCAGTTCTCACCCGTTTACGGGTGCTCTAGGCTAGTCCAAGTAGTACTTGGGCTACCCTAAATCTTACCAATCAAAAAAAAAAAAAAAAAACAAGACATTTGCGAAAGGCTATTGAGTGACCTGTCGAGCTGATCCGACACCAAACATGTTGTTTACTCTATAGTGGTTAGATACATATAGTTGTGTCATATCACACTTCACAGGCATATCAAAAGAAGCTCAGATGGAAAATGACTACACCAAACATACCGAATTCAGTGCTCGAGGATCAGCAACTTTTTGACAAATTAACAATGACTCCTGATTTATATATGGTACCACCTAATCCATGCCAGCCTATTCGACAAGAATGCAGTCATGAGTTGATATTTTGTACATGAAAATATGTATTTTAGTTGTTTGTTGACATGGTGCTAGCACTCCTAGCAGGCATAGAGAAAGAAACCATAATCTGAAATGAACATTAGCTATCACCTATAATATAAGGCAACGTCACAATTGTCTCTGCAATGATTTGATTCTAGTCTTATACATGCCCTTGATAGATAGCTCCTGGATATATGAAGCTAGCTATAAAATTCAAATACAAACTGATTCATTTGAATAATAAGCTAGGACCAGCCAATATTATGGTAGTATGCCATATGCTTGTACTTGGCATAAACCAAGTTATGTTAATCACAGACGTGATTAATTCTGACAAATTCAGGTAGAGCAGAGTATAAGCACCATCTTCACCAGAAAATGACACAAACTAAGCACCTTAAAATAAAATACCCCATTGAACTTCAAGTCTATGTAGGCACTAATAGCCTGTGATGCCAACCAACAATAGTAGTTTGTATCTTAGCTGCAAGAAGAAGAAGAAAAAGATTCGCAGTTAGTTTTATGTAAGTAGGTATACATGACATGTATCCATTTATAATACTTTTTCTAGTTTAGTAGTGTCCACTTTAACATGAGCAAAGAAAATTGAACAAGCAATTCATGATAACTACCCATGGTTAAGAAAGAAGATCGATGTGATATACCTTGTGTCCTAGATGAGGTTCTTTCCAAGTGAAATGTAATTTTCTGAGAGCTACTAGCTAGGACTACTATCTGCATATCTCCTGCTCTTTCTTCCACACCTGAAACAATAAGAGAAGTCATAAGTTGTTTTTTTACATGCAGGAACAAGTGATATATAGCACTTTGATACCTTCAAGTCTGAATCCTCGATCTCTCCTGTTGGCAACCCATTTGCTGTCCACAAACACAAAATCTAGTAGAGGATTTGAACAGGGATTGACCATAGAAACCACACTATGATCGTGTTATTATACTACTATTGCAAATAGAACATAAACAAAGTACGCTTATAATGAGAAATTTTGACTACCTTGATACAAGCACTTGATCAAATTCATCACACTTATCTCTTTGCCAATACAAGCTGTCGTCCAATGCTGCATCACTTATCCCACCTATTTATTAGAACATTAGACGAAAAACAATTATTAAACCAGCAAATGAAATCAACATACTTGACTACCATGAAATGGTATTACTTGTACTTAATTTATGGTAAGCTATTTAGTATCCTCAATAGCAGTGGCAAAAACGGACTTAAGCCTTGCCAGCTTGCTAAACCAAGCATGACTTGTATACAGATTGGTTATATTTTCCCGTTTAAAATCCTCATTGATGTGGAAAAGCATTAACCATGAAGTTCACTTGCAGGGTTTATCATCAATACTCATAAACAGGCCTGATTGATTTATCAAACAATTTATGAAATTTATGTATGAAAAGGAGAAATAAGAATGAAATGGCATAGTTCCATTGGAATTTTTAAGAACATACCGGCCTTTGATTGTTAATTTGTTAAGCGCTTGGCGTTGTTGAAGGAAATCTGGGAGCCTCTTTGAAGATGGAACTCTACCGACTCTTAGTTCACAGAGGTTGACTAGGGAATCCCAATCCACACCCCTTTTCTTTTCTCTCCACAGCTCCAACTCCAGACAACCCCAAAGGGATAAATTCTCAAGTCTGTTGAGATGGGATGGCGCCAGATCCACATTCTTCAACTTTTTGCAATAAGCAATTAATAAAGTTCGAAGAGATGTGAGAGATTGGCCCGGAAAACTCATCAGCCCATCACAGCGCGAGATATGTATGGATTCTAGAAATGATGATGATGATGATGATGACGATGATGAAGCAGTGGAGGAAGAAGCAACATCACATATTGACAATAACTGGGATATCACCATTGCATTCACTGATTTAAGTCTCAGGGTACTTAGTCTTGGACATAGTGGCATGGACTTGAGCTCTGGACAATCATCAATATGTAATGTAGAAAGAAAAGGAAACAAAAACAGATGAGGAGCGCCTGTGGAAGAAGAATGCGCCTCTCGTTCTACTCTCCTTGACCAACCCTTCAATTTTGGCAGCTCACGTAATTCAAGTTTCATCAAACAAGGGAAGAATTTTTCATTATGCCCCACCTCTTGTGTAGGATCTTGTTTTCCCGCATCATCATCGCCATTGTCTTCTATGTACTCCAACCCCATCATATTGACAAGAGAAAGATGCTTGAGACATGGGATGTGCCCAAAGCGTGGAAGACAATTCACTCTTGAACAATTAGACAAAGACAGATATGTAAGCTCACACGGAACCCTATTGGCCCAACGTGGCATTCTCATGCCTTCATAATCATGTATGCTAAGCCCTTGCAGTTTTACAGGTGGCTGCCAGCATTCAACTACTCCATCCCAATCAGCTGTGTCATCTATAAAGCAGATTGCCAAAGTTCCACTAAGTTTCGATCCATTCAATGCATCAAGCTTGCTCTTTTCCAGCCCACTTGTTGTTCTACCCACCTTGAACTCATCCAAGTGCTGAAGAGAAGTCAATTCCCCAAACTCAGGAGGCATATGATCCAAACTGTCACAGTTACTGATCTTCAAATGCCTAAGATTGGTCAGTTTTCTAAAACCACTAGGCAGTGCCTGGAGTTTCTTACACTCATGGACGTCTAGTGTTAGCAAATTCGAGAGATATGTGATGGAATCTGGAATTTTTATTATTTCAGTTTCTGAAAGATCAAGGTATTGTAGGTGTTTTAGCTCCCCAATACAACTTGGAGCATACTCAATTTGCAACTGCTTCAAGCTCAATGCTCGCAAAAACTTAAGATTTGCAAATTGTTGATCAAGAGCATGTCTACGAACTGAGCCACCCTTCATGAAAAGAAATGAACATATTCGAGGATTGACATCGAGCAATGGTTCTGGAACAGCCCATGAATAATCAGTAGTATAGCAAACACTTACATGTCTTGTACGACTATCAAAAAATGTATAGGATGATGTGTTCAACGTAATACATTCCTCCTTAGCCACATATTGTGCCAAATCATGAATGAGATCATGCATTTCGCACGTTATAACTTCACCAGTGATATCACATCTTGCATCCACTTGAAAAAAAGAGTTGCTTAACAAACCCACGAAATATGAATGACCTAACTCTTCAGCAGTACTGTAATTATGAACTTCATTGATATATCCTTGAGAGATCCAAAGATATATTAATTCCCATTTGGAAATTACATAACCTTTAGGAAACAAGGAACAATAAGCAAAGCACTGCTTCAGAATTGAGGGTAGGCAATCATACCTCAATTTTAGTAGGTCTCGAACACTTTCTCCTGACTTTGACAGCTCCTGATCTTTCAAGGACTCCCACTCTTGGATGCTATTTTTTTGGTACAGAAAGCTACCTACAGACCGTATGACTAGAGGAACATTTGCACACTTCTTCACTATTTCTCTTCCAAGATTTGTCCATCTTGGGTTGTTCAATGTTTCTGGAGTAAATGCAATCCTTTTGAATAGAGTCCATGACTCATCATCTGATAAGCCATGTAAAGTATGAGTGTCTGATGCACCCAAAGCCCGTACAACTGCCAAGGATCTAGTAGTAACAATTATCTTGCTCCCTTTTATGCCATTACTTAACAATTGCAATCGATCAAGCCACCACCTTTCACGATTATCGTCCCACACATCATCTAGGACAAGCAAAAAGTTTGTATCTCTTACCGACTTCATAATTGAAGCTTGTAACTGGCCCACTGTGAATTTAGAATAGCTTTCGTTAGACATGGATTGACAAATTTCCCCAAGGATTTGTTTATCGTCGACTGTGTCAGAAATGCATGCAAACCACCTGTTTTGAAATGCCTTTTTAACCTCATCATCATTGTAAACTAGTTGGGCAAGTGTTGTTTTTCCTATACCCCTATCCCAACTATGGCAATGACTGATAGATCTTGTTCAACATGATTTGACTGAGCGGGTAAGAGCATTTTCAAAATAGCACTCTTATCCTCATCTCTACCGACTACATCATTTGAATCTATAAAACACCCCGGATCTTGCCCTCTCATCAAACTATATTCATTCTCTTCTATACATTGAACAAATCCAAACGCAGCTATATCTGCAGAGATGTCAAGTAAATTCTTCCTGATAGCCTTGACTTTCTTTGGAATAGGGTTTCTGAAGACTAAATTAAATAAATCTCGTACCTTGGTCACGACGGACTTGTCACCCTTGATCTGTTGCTCAATCAGTTCATTGCTGGCAAAATCACGGAATAGATCATGTGCTTCGTATAGTACATCCCTGATCCTCTTAATCCAAGACTTTACAGCAGCAGCGTGTTTTTGCTTCTTCTCAGCATCAACAAGCACGGCTTGGATTGTCTTGATGTTTCTCTCAAGAGCACGCAGATCAACCCTTGCTCCTTCTCTGGTTAAGCAAACCCTTTCATATGCCTTCACAAATGCTGGGGAGGCAATTGTGGAAAGGAGATCGGAAGCAAGGCGGAACAAAGTTCCTTCAGCCATTGTCCACGATCGAGTAAATTGGTGGTGGTGGTTGAGTTGGCTTTGTTGCAGGGTAAGAATAGAAAGTTTGTGTATTTGCAGAAAGTGCACCTCTAACCCTTGAAGATGACGGTACATATAGATCAACGCCCAGTCAACCTGCTGCGTTTCCAAAGTCAATCATTGAACGCGAATGCTATGCTACGGTAGCATCCCGCCATCCCGTCCCGTATGCTACTACTGTACTGTTATAAGTTTTTGTATTACTGTTATAGTTCTTTTTTTGCATTATTGTGTATAGTTTTTGTATTATTGTATTATTGTGTATATACAAGTTACTTTGTAAGAATTGACTTCTATAAATTGGAATTCTAAATATTTGGAAAACGAAAAAGATCTATTTGGTTGAATTATAAAATTAAAATGGAGAAAACTATGAATCTTGTTCTTGTGTTTGCACCTTTCTCGGAATATCAATTTTTATTCAACAAGGTAGAGCTATCAAACAGGTCGGTCAAGTCGGGTTCGGGTTAAGTCGGGTTCGGGTCGTAACGGGTTATCGGTCAAATTGGGTCGGGTAATATCAGGTTTTCGGGCGGGTCTGGTCGACCCAACAGGTCAAGAAAATCGAATTTTTTACAATTATTAAAATATTATATTGTTTAAAAAATGATTTTTAATAATAATCTATTATTTTTATATATTTTAATAATAAAATATATTATAATTTTTAAAATATACTTTATATATTCTAAAAATATAACAAATCGGGTCAACCCAACAAGTTTTGGATCTATCGAGTCCGATTTATTTTGGGTTTTGGGTCTTGACCCTAAAATTTTCGATCGGGTCGGGTCAGCTTTTGACTGCTCTAAACAAGAGAATTTAAATTGTTAACGAAGCACGAACACTAAATCATCTTTATAACTAGTAAAGTTTTCTCTTTTGGTGAAATAAATACACCACCTATGAATAGATTTTCACAAATATTAAAATACAATAAGTATAAGTATGTAAAAGTTTATTTAAAAGACATTAAATGCATTTATAAATTGACTATTTATCTAATTTCAAAAACATGAGATTTTTGTTTTAGGAAAACAATAAGTATAAACATTATATATAATATAGAAAGTATATGAAGACATAATATCATTTTTTTTAAAAACAAATTCCAATTCATTGCACTTAATCATATATTATATTTTTTAAAATCTAAACATTTGAAATAATAACAAATGTAAAGTATTAACCTTTACCCCGGACTGGATTAACACTCTATTTAGGAAGTAAATTCATACTGCTTCCGTTTGTAGTTATACTATATATTGACACTTAAGCAAGCATTACTTGCTTAGAGCCAGATTCCCAAATGCCATTTTCTGGAAATGAAGCCAAATCAAGCTCGACACAACCATGCCTCTCCAGATGTGTCATTTTTGGAAACCTCTCAAGCAGTTCCAACCAATCGCTCTTCAAGTGGTGTAAATACTTGAGACGCAAAGTGGTGACATTCCATTCATGTGAATTGGTTTTTGACAACTTCTTAAGGTCGCCTCCCACGATGTAGAGCTTCTTAAGCTCAGTCAAATCACCTGGATGCAGCCAGTGTGGAAAAGTTTCGTAGGGGAAACACCACAACACTAATTTCTTTATATTCTGCAACGGTTTGCTACTCGACGCCATCTCCTCTCTCGACTGATCATGAAACTCCCAACACTTTAGCTGCTTCCATGTCGAGGGCCTCAATGTTTCATCGGGTATCCTCTCTCTACTGAAATCTTTTTCCCATGAAATCTTTAGCTTGCAAAGATTCTTCAATTTCCCGAATACTTCAAGCTCTCCATCGTCAGGAAAATTCTTTTTATTCACAACAAGACTCAAGTTCCTCAGGTTCTCTAGCTTTGATAAATCTCTAAGCAAGCAGGCGTTTCTATCCTGTGGGACGCCACCCACGTAGCTTATCACGAATCCCTTGAGCGTCTGGAGCTTTGACAACAACCTGATTCCTCTTGGCAACTTTGAAAGGAGGTGACAATTGCTTATGTCCAGATGGGTAAGATTCTTGAGCGATCCAATGTCAACAGGAAGCTCCTCCAGGGAGCTACACTCTCTGAGATCCAGTATTATGAGATTGTTAAGCTTGCAAATTGAATCTGGAAGCTTCATTATTGTTGACAGCCCTTGCAGGCTCAAAAGTCTCAGCTGATTCAGGTTCTTCAAATCCTGCATGAACGTTAAGTCCGATACCTCAATGTGCTTTGCCTTTTCACGCTGCCAACTCCCAAGGTGAAGCACGGATAAGTTCTTCATTTCAGACAGAGATTCTGGATTGATATCAACTACAGATTCATGGGCATTGAACAATGTGAAGATATTTCTCAAACTTTCCACCTCTTTATTAGAATTGGTAGATTTTGAACTGAACAAGCTAGAGAAGAAATTGCCTTGGGATTTCAATGCACAATTCGTCCTGCTCCTGGAGCGAGTGAAATACGGAGCAAGCTCGTCTTTCTTCTTGTCAAAGTGAAAGAAACCCTCTTTCTTGGCTTGTGCAATCACAAAAGTGTGCACAGAACAATGCATACGATATCTTCCTGTCTCTTGCCTTTTATCTATCACAGGTTCAATAAAGCCCTTCTCTGTGAAGGCCTTCAAAATTCCTTCACCAATATCCTCAATTATCTCCACCTCCTGGTTTGAGTCCTCATTTCTCCCTGCAGCACTAGTGCATACGCCCATAGTTGTGCCTGTATTGGGATTTGCATTACATTGTTTAATGAATCCCTCTCCAGTCCACCAGTGGATCAGAATCCTCTTCTTGACCACTAAGCTCTCAAAGACCCCCGAGTTCTTATCCTGATCTTCATTGCATGGAAAAGCTGAGAAGCACAGCAGGCAATGCTTTTGCATCTCAAGCAGAGATTGGTAGGAGTCGAGAAGGCTGGCCATCTGCTGAGACTGCTGGGGCTGGTACTCATGGCTAGATAACTCCTGGTCAATATTAGTAGCAAAAAATTTCTTGTTCACACTCTCCCTGAACAACGGAAGCTTCTTCCTGTTGGAGTTTTCGGAACCCTTTGAGTCGTCGGCCTGTTTAGTAGCAAAAAGAACCTTCAGCTGGATAACCACCCGGAGGAGTTGCTCCAGGTTGTACGGATCATTTATGAAGTCATCAGCTGAGAAATGACATGTGGCATCAATGAGTAAATGTAGGAGCTTCTCACTATGATTGCAATTGTGGGAGCGTTGGAGCTTATCAATGTTTGCTTCTATGTACTTGAGATCAGAATGCAACGTTTTAAACTGCCTCTCAAAAACTTGATGTTTGGTCTTGGCAATGCCAGCAGCGGCCTTGGAACTCTTATGTATGGCTGAAGCAAAAGCACTAAGCTTTGCGAATTCATTGCTGAATCGATCAAAACCTGAAACCAGATTGCCAGGATGGGAAATGATATGAATTTCAATAGGCTTGGAGATCCTTTCTTGTCCTTGAAAATGTTCCCTCCCACTTACAGGAGCTCCAATGCAATCAATCTCATTAGTGCCACCAAAATCACTCCCCAATGGCATCAAAGAAGAAATCTTTTGTACACTGGAACGATTTGTCAACACCAACTTCCGGAGACTGCTAGGAGCTGAAATGAATAGACCTGTTTGAGCTTCAGTTTCAATTTCCACTCTAGTGCTATTAATAGTAGAATCATATGGTAAAGAAAGATCCAGTTCCTTCAAATTTGTGAGGGTCGATAGATCAGGAATGTTTGTTAATGCACCACAGTCTGCCAATAAGAGCTCCTTGAGGCTTTTGAGCTTAGACAAGTCCGGTAGTTTTGTCACAGAGGTTCTTGAGAGATTGAGAATTCGAAGGTTCAGAAGAGACTCCAGGAAATCTAAATTGAGATCATGCACGGAATCAATCTTGAGACCACTGAGGTCAAGTTCTGCTAGGTTTGACATGGATGTCCAGGTTTCAACTTCAAGGGAATCCAAATCCAGATCTCGTAATGACAGTCTACGGAGGCTAGTAAGGTTCGCAAAGGATGGTAGACAGTAGAGGTTCGTATTAGAAAGATCAAGTTTCTCAAGGCATGGCATTTCGTCAAAAACACCCTCACTCAGTTCCTCCAAACAAATGCAACCAGAGAGATTCAACTGCTTCAATTGTTTGAGATTACTGAGACCTTCAGGAAAGTCAAGAAGGCTTTCACAACCTGAGATGTCAACTACCTCCAGGTTTGTTAGCTGTTCCACTACCGGAAGTCTTTCCAACATGGTACATTTCTGAAGTATCAGGCTTTGAAGTTGAATGAGATTTGGAAGGAATTCTATAAACTTGATTCGAGTTGCTGAAAGATCAAGAACCACGAGCTGTTTATTACACTCTACACCATCGAGGTCTCGCACATTACCATCTCCTGAAAGATCAAGCACCTCTAATTTTTCCAAGTTTCTAACAGAGGGAAGGCAAGACAAGCGAGAACAGCCCCTAAGAATGAGCCAACGGAGTTCTTGAAGTTGGGAAAAGAAGTCTTGTGGTAAGGATTTAATAAAAGGATCAGATAAATAGAGGTACTGAAGTTGATTCAATTTTGAAATGGGATCTATAGGAACAGTGGTAAGAAGGTTTGAACCAGAAATCTCGAGAATAGTCAAGGTTTTAAACTTTTCAAGAGAGAAATCACTTGGTGGAAACAAATCATTGCCTCGAAGCATCAGCATATAGGGCTCCTTCATGCTTTCAAGCAAAAGCTTTAGAGAGTTGGGTGAGGGATTGAAATGGTATAAATATTTAAGCCCCCTGGAAGAGCCAACTACTTGCCTGGAAAGATAGTTTCCATCATCTGAGCCCTGTTGTTTCTTCAGCATTCCATCCATGAGCACAGCGTTCTGAATTTCACCAACATCCAACACATTAACTAACCCAGTGTTTTACATGACACAGAATCCCTGGTGTTTGCATTCAATGGGTTTCGAATCCGATGATCTTACTAATTCAATCATCTCCGGGTCGTTATCTGATTGCTTCAGCATCCCCTTCTGAATTAAATCCCATAAGAAACCATGCCCTTTTCTGTGGGCTTCATGAACAGAATGCACGGGATGAAGATATCCAGCCATCATCCAGTAGGATATCAGCACATCATAATGGATCAGGTTCTTGGTACACCTTGTGAAGAAGTGCTCACAGTGCTTGTAGCAGTTAGTCATATTGACTCCACTAATTAATGACAAAGAATCTCTTAGATCATCACGAGAGGATGGAGTTTCACTTTCATGCAGCTCAGGAACCATTTTGCTAGTGAATTCTGCAGTAGAGTTTGCAAGAGAAGTTCAATAAGAGTACATACACAATGAAATACATTGAATTTTTAGTATGTACATTTGATCAATCCAATATACAACAACCTTGACCCAGTGTAATTCCGCTGAAGCGGAATCTGGGTCAGGGTTGGAACTTGGAAGGCATATTTCTTTGTGCACCCCCAAAATGTTCAAAATACACTCCCATTAACCAAAAACACCCCTATGATACTTTTGAATTCACAGATTGATGTCATCTCTCCTTCTGATGCCGCCTAGCCCCTCAATCTGATTAATCTCTAGATCTCTCTCCGATCAACGTGGAGTGAGTCGGTAATGGCTTAAAGCAGCACTGGTGTGTGTTTGTATTTTTTTTTCAGAAAAGAGAAAAGCAAAAGGGCAAAGGAAACTAAATGTTCGATTCCAACATGGGTACATTTCAGAATCCGCATCAAATTGGACACATGGATCTCAAAAAACAAAGGAACTACTGCCCAAAAAATCATAGAAAACCTAGGGTAAATGACTACAGTAGACTAAAACAAAACAATTGAACAATATGACTCAATAAAGTTTAAATCAAGACAAATGTATAAATTTCGTACCACGGCTAGTGGTTTCTTCCGCTTTCGGAGTGATTTGGGAATCTTGTGAAAGATAGCGAGGTTTTACTTACGAACAGAACCAATTTCGCTCTACTCAGTATGCAATCAAGCAAATAGGAGCTCAGGCAAAACTCAAACAGAAAGACGGACAAATCATTACAGGATTTGATCTTAACACAACACCAGGCAAGTTCATACTTTAAGTTCACACTGAACAACAAGAGAGCAACACATTACAGAAAATAATCCGAGCATGAGAGAAAAATCTGGTAGACTGGTCGTACAAGTCAATCGAGGAGACGTGCACACAGAGAGAGCAATAATCGATGGAAGATGATAAATTGTCGGACTAAATTCTACACATTCATTCATCACAAGAAAATCGGTAATGGAAAAGCGGGTCCCGCATCAGTCATTAATCTATTTTTAATGTTTAATTAGGGCGGGTAATTGTTCTAATTTTTTTGAGCAAGGGTAATTGTTCTAATTAAAAACATAAGCTCATTGTTCGACAAAAAAAAAGTGTTATAAATTAGAGAGAATAGAGAGAAAGCGGGAGATCAGATTCATCTTATTAGCTTACCCATAGAGAATATAAACTAGGGTTTTCAATAGTACATCTAAATATAATAATATAATCTATAACTATATATTAAAGTTGTCCCTTTTCGAGCCACCAGAACGATTCTGGCCCCACCTCATATTTAAAAAAAACTTATTTTCCATTCAAATTATTTCTACTTTTTCATTTTTTTATATCTATCTTATTCTAATTTAAAAATCTAATTCTTATCTAAACAACATTCTACTATATTATTAATAATTAAAAAAAGATAAGTTATCTAAAAATTATATTATCTACTTATGTTTCTTACGTTCAAAGATAACTTCTTTTTTTTTCAAATAATGTTCTATTGTGTTTTGATTTTTATTTTTCTATTATATTTTTATTGATAGAGTTATCTATCTATCTATTAGAAATATTTTTCTTAAATTTTAAGTAAAAATCTATCTATTTCTTATAAGGTACGAAAATTATATATATATATATAAATATTAGGATATTTATTTAATATTCAGATAAAATGCATATATGCTAGGTTTAGATAATCTATCTATAACTATATATTAAAGTTGTACTTTTTCGAGTCACCAGAACGATTCTAACCCCACCTCATCATATTCAAAAAATTAATTTTTATTTCTATTATTATAACTTCTTTCTATTAAATTCTTTTTAACTATTTAAATTTACCTCTAACATCAAACAAATATCTATTTAGTATAATAATATTTTTTGAAAGCTTCCTTATACAAGTATTTAAAATTAAAGATAAAATTTAAAAAAATTTAAAAAAATATAAATATTTTAGCATATATCTTTTGACGAATTTATTTATAGATATATAGTGATTTTCATTTATAAAAAAATTAATGATAAATATTTATAATTTTTAAAATTAATAAAAATAGATAATAAAATATTTAATAGATATATTAAAATATTTGATAAACTTTAAATTTACGTACATTAGAAGTAATAAAATATGAAGAATATAATATTTGATTAAAAAATTTACTTATATTAAATTTTATATTTTATATTCATTTATTTATTTATTAACATCCTATTTATAATATTTATTATATATCGAATCATAGTCGTACATGGTACAACGGGTAAAACTAGTATAGATAAAATATACCACATAATTGATCGTATGGTTTTTTTTTCACAAGTATACGTACAATATTTATAAAAATTATACTATATGGATAACGAAATTTGCAAAAAGTATAGTTAAAATTGATCAATTTTAACGATTACAATTTTTCGTACGGATATTAACTTTATCGTGACATTTTTCATTATATTCTAATATTTAATTATCAATTTGGTATGATTATCAATTTGAAAATTTGGTACGAGTTTTCATTATTTTTATCTTTGCACATGTTTATTATATTTTAAATAATAGTTTTTTGTAGATAATATAGGTATAATTTTTTAGAAATATCCTTAAATATATCAATTTAATCAAAATTTAACAAATACAAAAAATAATACAATAATTCTACCCATATGTATGACACATAAAAATACTAATTTAATATATTAGAGTAAAATAGATAAGTTTTTTTATCCATAAATATGATAAATATAATTTTTTTTATAGCTTTACTATCTATAAGAGTATTTTTAATATTAATTTTCTATCCATAAATATGACAAATATAAAATAACAATTTAATATCCCAATCCCAACTATCCTTTTTTACTTCAAAATCCCATGATAAATTAATTTAATATCTCTAAATGAAATAGATAACTTTTATATCTATAAGTATAAAATATGGACCATATTTTAATTTACGGGGTTTCAATATTAATTTTTTCATATTCTTTTATATTAACTTTTTATTAAAATTATACTAACGTTTTTAATTAGTATGAACCATATTTTTAATCATATATTTTTATATTAATTTCGGATTTTTGTATTAATTTTTTATTTATATGTATGTCAATGTTTTTAATGAATATTGACCATAGTTTTCATTCGAATTTTTCAATATTAATTTTCTATGCTTAAGAATGATAACTTTTTAAATTTTCATCCATAAATATGTCGGATTTTATATATTAATGTTCAATCTATAAAAATGATAGTTAAATACAATATTCTCTTTAAATTTTAATTTCAGTCACCATAGTTTTAGTTACGAAATTGTTTATATTAATATTGCATCCATAACTATGCCCACACTTTTTAATTAATATGGACCATGTTTTTAATGCTAGAATTTATGTTAACTTTTATATTTTCGTAGATTAATTTTTCATTCACAAATATGACAACTTTTTAAATTTTCTATCCATAAACATGATGATTTTTTATACCATTTTTATATTAATAAGTATGAATTTTTTTTAATTAATATCGTTATAGATATGTTATGTTTTACGATATATTAATATTTTTTATTCATAAGTATGTTGATTTTTCATATTACGGATCCCTTAATAAAAAAATAAAAAATTATTGATCCCTTAATGTTAAACCAGTTAATCGGGTCAGTTCAGTCAGGTTTAGGCTCGGTCATTTCAGGTTCGGTTGAGTACAAGTTCATGTCATTAAAATTTACGGGTTGATTGGGTCAATTCATTGCGGTTTTTGTGCGGATTCGGGTCAACCCAATGAGTTAAAAACGTCAACTTTTGTATGATTATTACATAAATATTATTAATAATATTTTTAGGAATAAGATAATATTTGTATTCATTTTAATAATAAAAGATATTATTATAATTAACTTAAATATTTATAATATTGTTTTATTATATAAATTATAATACATATATCATATTTAAATAATATATTACAATTTTTATTTAAGAAAATCCCCGGGCAAGGCCCGGGTCATCAACTAGTAAATATTATAACACTCCCCCTTAGATGTACATCACTAACTGCCTCGTTAAAAAACTTTGTCTAGAAAACCCAATGGGACAAAACCAAGACTAAGGGAAAAAGAGTGCAATTATGAGTCTTCCTCTCAACTTGAAATATATTCTCTTTGCTTGACTGAATTGAGCATCCATCTTGCCTTTGGGTTGAATCTTGTAGTTTGAGAACACTTGATAATATGTACTTTGGTTGATCACTTCATGCTGAATTCTCTTCATTATACATCATCGTTGGCTCCTTTCAACTTGATTTGATGGATGGATAAAAACTCCATTCTTTCACATATCTCGAACTTCAAGCCGAGTTTGTCTCATCAGAGACCTTATATGACGAACTGCCTCATTAAAAACCTTGTTTGGAAAAACCCAGTGGGATAAAAACCAAAGCCAAGGGAAAAAGAGTACAATCGTATAATAATGCTCCCCCTCAGTTAAACACAAAATCTTTATGCAATAAATATATGCCATCATTGAATTTTGTAAAAGATTGGTACTTCTGCACCAATAATCTTTATTTTATGTTTAGGGAGACAATAACTCATTGTCACATAAAATGACATTATTGAGGTAATGAAGCAAGGTACGGTAATGTACCTATTGTATTGAGATATGGTACTTCAAGACATAATATCTCTTTCATTTTCGGATCAAGGGCAAAAGGCGATCTTTTTCCACACTTAGCACATTAGTACTATTGGTGCACTTAATGAATGTGCTATCATCAAATTCAAATGGGTCTTTTATTCCATTTGTATGCTCGAACTGCAGGCCGAGACATTACTTGATATTCCTAAGTCATTTATTTCAAATTCTCTTTTCAAATAATCAGCTTCTATTAGGATCTCTTCTAGAGTCCCAATAATATTCAAATCATCAACACAAACAGCAATGATTACATATCCCAAATTTGTTATTTTTATGAACACATAAAGACCTATTTGATCACTGACAAATCCTTGCCTTTGTAGATATTCTCTATGGCGATTATACCACATTCTTCCCGATTGTTTCAATCCATATATCGATCTTCTAAGTTTAATAGAATAAATGTGATGTGGTTTTGATTCAAATGCTTCAGGCATTTTCAATCCTTCTGGGATTTTCATGTATATGTTGGTACCTAATGACTCATATAGGTATGTTGTTACCATATCCACGAGTTGCATTTTCAAACGCTCAACAACGGTTAAAGCAACAAGGAACCTGAGTGTTGTTGCATCCACTGCTAGTGAATACATTTCCATGTAATCCACTCCAGGTTTTTGCGAGAACCTTTGTGCAACCAGTTATAACAAACTGATTTTTCACTTTCTGGTGTTGGAACTACGGGCCCAAAACACCTAGTTTGTTTAACGAATCCAATTCTGCTTTCTAGCTTTTCCAACCATTTCGATGTTGACATTCCTCCATTGTTTGGGGATTATTGTCATCTTCTCCAATAACTTTTACGATAACTGAATAAGCAAAGATATCTTCTCGATACCCTGTACCGATACTTACATAATTAATCGACATTTCCAAATTGTCGCTCATGCCATTTTCTTTGCTTTTAGAGTCTTTAGATGGAATCTCTTCAGGAGTTCTATCTTCATGTTTATTTTCAGTCGACATATCATCCTTTTGGGATGTAATTGGCTCTTTCCTCTTCCAGGGAATGTTTCCTTAAATCCGAAAATGTCTCTCATGCTTCAAGCATGCTTATGTGTTGGGTTGGAGTTACTTCTGGAATCTCCAAATGAGCTGGCGCATTTTCTGTTGGTGTTTGTGACTTAATCACTTTCACGACATTGGTAAACATCATAAAGCTATACATTCCCCTAAACTTCTGGTTTAGTTATACAATTCGCTAAATTTCTGGTTTAGCTTTCTTTGGATAATAAATTGCATCCCATGCAATCTCTTAACTTGTAGTCTCAGTTATCTTCTCCGCCTAAAGTTAGGATTTTTACCTTGCCAAAGTGTTAATCTTAATACCGAGTTATATATTGATCACCGCTTATAAGCTCTAGGTATTTTATAAACGATAAGGACCCAAACCCTTCGTCTAATCCCAACTTTCATTGTGTGGCATCACTTAACAATCATTCAGGGAGGTGGAGGACATATAAAGCATTTAATCTCTTCTAGAGACAAGCTTCTATTAGGAAAATTTTCTATAAGCAGTCGGTCCAAGTCGAATTTAATTATCGACATTCACATTTCATGACCCTATTTAATCAACGACTCATCCTAGTCGTGTATTTCATGTATAGCATTTGCCTAGCTATCAATTATGACCGCATTATTGACGACTCTACTAGGTCGTTTTGTGAATGTGTGTGAGAGCTACTCAATGCTCAACCACTACACTAATTTATTTTCATTTCCCTCCTTTTTCAATGGAACCAATGGGTTGAGACATCTTTGAACATCATATGATTAATCCACAATGGTTCACATGGCGATGTAATATGTCCTCTTATATCACTTGAACTTAGTCAAGGAGCATACGAGACTTTGTATTTACTTGCATATTATGCTGGCTTTGCTACTAACTTGCCAAGATCACAAGCCTTTCAAGGTCACTCTTAGGAAGAGACTTCAAGTCTCAAGATCTTTCAGTCCCATACCGATCATGCACATTATTATTTCACTTGAGTGACCAAGTTAATCATGCCACAAATATATCTTATCATTAACTAACTTCCAGTTAGTGAGATTAAATGATTCAATGGGATATACTCTTTTAGAGTCATTATAACCTTCACACCAAAATTTGCGCATGACTTGTGAAAACTTCTGGTTTTCAAATACTATATGGTGTGACACCCTTGAAAATGTCGGTGATCCATACATAAATTTGGGAGCTCATCAACTCATATCAGATAAACTGCTATCTTCGTATCAAAATTAGATGCCTCAAAATGGATGCATTCAGAACTTTAATTTATACTAGACCGGTCTCCACACTTATGCCTATAAGGTGTGGTTTTTGTACAACTGGTACAAGACTAATGATCAATTACATCACTTATGGGATATCCCTTATCTTAGATGTTCTTCTGGACATCAAATTAACCCACGACGTCCTAGCTATAAGTCATAACCATGACTAACGGCCGCATGCGTAATATACCGTAACCTCTTTCACACCCTCTTCCAGAGGAGGCATGCTTCCGGCATGCAAGAGGTTGGTCAAACATGATCTTGAACTTCTAGTTCATGCTAGGTAGGTGGTCATTTAGACATAGTTCTGAATATTGTGACGACTCACATTTCTTATACTACTTCTAGAGTACATGCCATATTTCTTGTACTACATCTAGAGTACATGGTTTGGTATGAGATCTCTTAACTCTCCAAAAGTTTATGACGATCTCTACTTGTCAAAATTCGATTTTTCAAGCTCGAATGGAGTTGATGATATGATACGTTCATTATAACTTAGCACATGTCTGTTGGAATTTCAAGTGCTTCATGAATTTCCCAAACATCTCATCTGTCAACTTCAAGTGACAATGTAATTTTATTTCTTAAACCATTTATCATCCACTTCGGGAGATGATATATTCATATAGTTCCACTAATAAATTCTTCTCATCATACTACAAGAAGTAATTATGTATGTAAATCCACTTCTAGGGATAATACTCTTATGTATAAAAGCATCTACTTCAGGAGATGATCATTGTCACATAAATTTTATCATCTTCTTCAGGAAACGATATTTTCTATCATTACTCACACCAGGGAGTAATGAGATTTATTATTTCATATCTTCGGGGATGATTTCAAATTGTCTCTACTGGGACATACTAGCATCCGCTTAAGGAGATGACAAGTTTTAACTTTAAGAGCAAATAAACATGTATATAAGCAATAACATAAATAATTAAATTGAAAAGTATAAATAAAGAAATAAATTATTATAAAATATTGTCAACTTCTGGTGACAAGAGATTGAATACGAAATCTTCTAGACTTCTTTCCATCACATACTTCATGATGTGATTATTCATAAGTTCTTTCAATCATATACTTCAGGACGTGATTTCAATGAGACCTTTTAGTCACATACTTCAGGATGTGACATCCATGTGGGTATTTTATTATCTACTTCAAGAGATAATATTTGTCGTATTAACTTTATCTTCTACTTCTGGAGATGATATTTTTCTTTTTCAATTTGCACATGAATCATGTCATTTACTTCAAGAGATGACTTTAGTATCACCACTCACTCCAAGGGGTAGGAACTTTTATTATATTCATCCACTTCTGGGGATTGATTCAATTATTTCATCCACTTCGGGGGATTATTTGTTTCATCCACTTTGGGATGAAAATTATCACTCCAAGTATAAAAATAGAAAAATGGTTTCATTCACTTCAGGGAATGAGAATTATCACACTTAGGATAAAATGAAGTTTTCATTTACTTCAAGGAACGAGGATTATCTCTTCAGGGATAATCTTGTTCTGTACATTCAATTAACTTTTCAAGAGAAAATAATATAACATAATTAAGTATATGAAAATAATAAATAAATAAACAATATAAGAACAATACAATAAATAAAATAATTCATTCACTTCAGGGAATGAAATTTATCACTTCAGGGATAAAATTATAATATTGTTTTGTAAATTCAACTCTTCAGGAGGAAATAATTATCACTTCAGGGAGAATATTATTTGTAAATTCAACTCTTCAGAGGAAATAATTATCACTTCAGGGATAATATTATTTATAAATTCAACTCTTCGGGAGGAAATAATTATCGCTTCAGGGATAATTTTATTTATAAATCAACTCTTCATGAGGAAATAATTATCGCTTCAGTGATAATTTTATTTATAAATCAACTCTTCAGGGGGAAATAATTATCGCTTTAGGGATAATTTTATTTATAAATCAACTCTTCAGGAGGAAATAATTATCGCTTCAGGGATAATATAATGATGTTCCAATCTCTTCAGGGAATGGAAATAATCTCTTCAGGGATTATATATTGATATTTCATTCACTTCAGGAAATGAAAATTAACAAAATTTAACAAAAAAATTATCACTTCGGGGATAATATTCTCTTTTATGTTCAAATAATTTGTCTCACCAGGGACAAATTTGTCTACAAATACATCCACTTCAGGGGATATACATATATGATTTTAGTTTGTCGCTTCAGGGACAAATTACTATGAATATATCCTCTTCAGGAAGATATATCATATACACAGTTTTTATTGGTGAATACACTCACTTCAAGGATGTATTATATACGATTTAATTTGTCGCTCCAAGGACAAATTTGCTTACAAATATATCCACTTCGGGGGATGTAATTTTCAATCGTAAACAAATTAATTTTGTAATTTAGACTTTAGAGTGTATAATATGCTACGCAATTGAATTAAATTGTAAGAATATTAGTTCATGCGTAACATGATCAAATTATATACAAAATCATAATGCATGAGTTCCAATATACACATACACTGATCAATCAATAATTCCGATTAACAATAGTATATGCAAATACATAACTCAAGCAAGTCTAAGCAAATTAAAAGCATATTCTCTGTCACAATTATTAAACTCAATTCCAGTACAAAAACATAAGCACATGTATGGTAGAGTAACTCGTGAGCAACTATTGGAACCGTGAATTCATGCACAAGCAAGGGACAAATGTACAGTAATACCAAGTGTAAAATTAAAATTATACACTTTTCATCACAACCCTTCGTCTATACATGTGGCAAATAAATTTAACATTTAATAAAAAGGTATTGGAACCATAAATTAATCAATGAGGCCCACCACTTCATCTCCCTCCAGAGGCAAGTCTTCATCAATCTTTTCCTATCAAATTTCTCCGTCCACCGGCGGCAAGGCCTTCACCATTCGCCGCTCCGACCAAGCATCACCGCCCGCCTCTTCGGATGCAACACTGCCCGCCTCTTCGAATGCAACACTGCCCGCCTCTTCACCATTCCCCACTTCATCTGGGCTTTCGCCGCCACCTTGCCACCAAATTTGGAGTTTTGCCGCCTGTTAGACGTTGGATCCAAGTTTCATCGCCGGATTTTCCACCGTATCTGGAGTTTTGTCGCTGTTTCATCGCTAGATTTGGGCGTTCACCACCGTTTATCCACCAGATCTGGAGTCCCAAGCAACTTTGTTATCGGATCTAGGCTTCCGCCACTGCTTGGCCACCAAGATCTAGAGTCCCGCCACCATGTTTGAGCTTTTTGAGGAGAATGATTTTAGGAGATACTAGTAATTTCTATGAGAATGCAATTTGAAGAAGGAAATACATTCAATTTTCGTTGTGCAATAAGGAGGGAGAGGAAGAGGTAGGCATTACTTTTTCATTTATTAGAAAAATAAAAGCTGAAAAATTTGTTGATTTTTTTACAAATAAAAAACTGCCACGTGTGTTTGGTGTAAAATAGTGATTTTACACCGAGTGTGAGTGTATCATTGTCCTCAAGACAAATCGACGATACGAGATTGAATATGACATTAAATCAAGGTAAAAGAATATACGCACATTGGAGAGTCTGAGCAATTCGTGCTGATAACGTGTTATAAATTAGAGAGAACAGAGAGAATAGAGAGAAAGTGGGAGATCAGATTCATTTTATTAGGTCACCGATAGGGGCCTTTATATAGAGAATACAAACTAGGGTTTCCAATAGTACATCTAAATATAATAATATAATAAATATTATAACAAAAAGCTCATTGTTTTTTTATTTCCCTAGTGCGGTCAAAACCAACCCAAGAAACTCGCCCGACCCGCTCGACATCGAACCCAACTTGCTACCCGAAAAGAATAAAAAATTGTACACTCGAGACATGTTTGACCCGAACTGATTTAACCCGAAGCCGAAAATACCTGAATCTGAGTTTAACACAAAACCGATTATACCCGAATAGACTAGCCGGATGCAACCCAATATCCGATGCTACCCGACTCGAAGTCATCCGAAGTTACCCAACCCGAAACCATCCGATAATCCGAAGTTACCGGACCCGAAATCACCCGAAAATTACATTATGTTTTAAAATATTAATAATAATTAATATTTATTATAACTATGTTTTTTAATTTAAATGTTACATTAAATATTTAGACCCTAGAGTAGTTAAACTAAAAAAAATCATCATTCGATATATGTTCTCAATCAAAATCCGATAAACCCAAAATTCGAAAAACCCGAAACCCGACTCCCCCGAAATCCGACTAAATTCGAAATCTGACTAAACCCGAAACCCGACTTATCCGAAATCTAGTTGGACCGAAAAGCAAATAACCTGACCGAAATTGACCCGAAAACCCTACTTTACCCGATTAATTGAGCACCTGACCCGAAATGACCCAACCCAATTTGATCCGATTATCAAAATATACGAATTTGACCCGAATCCGAACTTACCCGAACCGACCTGACCCAACCCGACCCACCCGATTGACACCCCTAATTTGAATTCATTTCGATAAATGTTGGTTGATTGTAATCACAGCGATCCTGCTAAGACTATATGGTTGCGCTTAAAGACGTGGATGATATTGATGACCAACCTACATGTTTACCCATCCAAAATAAACGGGGGAAAATCCAAACAAAGCAAATAACCCGATCCACAATCCATTACTTGTTTCATTCAAAACCATTCACTTAACCCGTTTTAAATCCTAGTTATCCTACTATATTTTGAAGTCATTCTTGTATTTTGAAGAAAATTTTCAAATGTATTGTTAATGTTAACATTAACATTTTATGATGTTTTTTTTGTGTTTTTTTAATATTGCTTTTAGAATTATAGATTTGCATTTCCGTTTACTTAGTGTATTGATAATTTACTTATTGAATCATTATCTTTATATATTTTTTCGTATCGAATTATTAGTATTAAATGATCTCATACAAATAATGGAAAAAAATATAGTGGCTATACAAGTGAACGAGTTATTCATATAACCAGCGGTGGCAATTGATTTGGGTGATAAGTGGAACATTCCATGGGTGATGGGTGGGTCAGGTGGGGCATTTTACTTGCGGGTCGGGTGGTGGAAGTGCTCCACCCACCCATAACCCGACTCATTGACAACCCTACTGTGAAGCAATTTTTTTAGAGTAAATTACATAAAATCACCCTTAAGTTATCTTACTTTTCAGAAAACCACACATAAAAAGCTAAGTTTCAATAAACTACTCGTATAAGGAAAGGAATTAGAGATATCAGAGATATCCACCCTAAAGATAGATGAATTGCCCTAGAACATCCTTGGGGATGAGGTCCTTAGGACCGGGTCGGAGGCAATCAAGAGGGAGGAGACCCATGGAACGATCCAACGATGTAGTATGCAACAGAATTAGCTTCTTGGAAGACGTGAAAATGACTCCAAATTTGAAAGTAGCCTAGCAAATTCTGAATATTCGTTCGAACAAGTTCAATCTCCCAAGGACAACTCCAGTCACCCTACACCACCGTGTTATGACCTGAAGGCCTTGATGACTAGAATTTGAGAAAGAGAGGGAAAGGTAGGGAAGAAGAAGGAGATAGGAGAAGAACAGAGTAGAGAAAGTAGAGAAGAAGATAGATTTTTCATTAAAATGTCTGGATGAATGTTACAGAACCCCCGTCAGCCTCTTAATAGGCATTCCTGAATATTTACACAAAACACCCCATATTTCCCCTAATTACTAATATTGTCCTATCATTACATTACTCCCCTCTTTAAAAAAACTTGTCCTCAAGGTTTAATATCAATTTGTGGACAATATAGCAACAGGGAAACAAACAACTCCCTCCAAACATTTTACTGTTGGTGGATTGGACAAATTCAAACTTGTACAAACTAACTTGACTTCCACTTCTTATGTAAACAAAGACAAGCATACTAACTTGTACACCAGCAACTAACTTGACTTGACTTGGCCTCTTCAATTTATTGGCATGTGTATACACCAGCTTGTACTCACCTCTTCCTTGTAATATAACCCAAACCATAGCAATACCTAAATAAATGAAGCTGTATACTTGAACGTGAATTTCTTCTAGATTTATGCAACAATTCCCCTGGATACAACTTGCACTTTAATCAAATTCAGCACCAAATTCCTTGTAATACACCAAATTCAGCACTTTAATCAAATTCACTAGGAAGAAGGTACTTAAATCAATTTCAGCACTTGCACTCTAAGCTTTGCAAAATTCACCAAATTCAGCAGCTGAAGCAACTTATACCAGGATCAAATTCAGCATATGAGTTTGAGCAGAGGCTGACAAGTAGCAGAGTCTTTCAGAAAATCAGCAGTGGAGGAGGTCATAGCTGATGCAAAATCTCTTGTTCCACTTCTACCAACTACCAACATCAATGTACTCGGGTACTCAGGTAAAGCAACAGTAAGAGAGCACAAAGTACCAATTCACCAAGTGCAACTAGTTGCACCTCTTTAATTGAAGCTGTTGATAAGGTCTTTTTCTAACCATAATGAAGCAAAGAACACTAGCTAATCCTCCAGGATCCCATTGCAACCTTAGTGTAAGAACTTCAGTCTCCATAATAACATCGTCTCCATTCAAAATCAATGCCAATCTAACAGCAAACCCAACAAAGACTCCACCTGGATCAAAGACCCGCGTAATTAAAGAATATTTCAGCAGCCTGAATTCAAATAACAGTGAGTTGTATACCCTCAACTCTTCACTACCTACCTAGCAACAAAACACAACCTCCTAATTTGAGTGTTTTTGAGTCAAATCTTCTATTACTACGATCCATCCAAACACTACCATCCGACCACTCGGTTATGCCAGGATCAAAGGCGAAAATCAATCCATTTCTACCTCTAATAGGCAATTCTTCAAACACCTGTTCAGCACCAAAACTTCTATAACCAATTATAGATTTTTGCATCAAATTCCTCTGCAGAGACACATTAGACCCTTTATCATCATCATCAATCCAACTAGGAAAGTCAAATTGCACCTTAAGCTCAGATTTTAAGGCTTGTAAACACTTATCATCAACCATCTGACCTTCAACAATTCCCGGATCAAAAATACAATTACCCATAAGCAAATGAGAATTGTTCAGTTGAGTACTAGAATCGGTACCCTTATTGCCTCTTGTAGACATTTGGTCAAACAGGTTGTGTGCACATGAACTAGCCAAAAATTTAAACCAATTCACCCTAAAATCTTCCATGAATTCATCCATTTTTTTAGATGCAACAATGCCAGAGACTACAGCTTCCACAAAATCAGGAATTACCTTCAAACCCGCGTGAAGCATCTGGATTTCTTCTATGTCCTCGTCTATTTCTGGGTTAGTAGCTTCACCCTCCTCACGACACTTCAGATTCCCCTCCTCCGGTGGTTTCTCAAGAATATTCTAGTCTTGTTCTAGCCTTCCTCGACTTGCTTCAAGATTAGAGGTGGCCTTGGGTTCTGAATTCGAACTCGTTTCATGAGATCGATACGTTACCATTTTGCTCATCTTGGGAGGTTCTTTTAATTCTTCACCTGCTACAAAAATTCCAATTCCAGCATCTCCAGGACTCTCTTTCTGGAAATTGATCGGCTCTTGATGACCCTCGAATTGGCTCGCATGTTCGATCGGAGATTGAATTTCAAGATAACTCGATTTTTCGAAACCTCGGGAACCCAAAAACAATTCTAATCGACAACAATCATCGTAGATGAACCTTCCATTATAGCAATTAAACGCCCTAATAGCTGAATCTCGACTTTGAAATCTGATTCTGGAATGGAAGTGAGCATCAACATCAAATATTTCTATGATTTCTAAATCCCAAACAGGCGAGAACACTTGATTCAAAACTTCCCAAGAGATTAAGTACTTCTCCAGACGAATCTTGATAAAAATCGTGCGGCTTTCTTTTTCTTCCTGTACCCCATCGCAGTTGCAATTCACACCACCATCCAGTTGGAATTCGGAATTTTCATATGGAGAAGACCGCATTTCCTTACTCGGCAATCCATCGAACACATGGTGTGCGCCTCCTTCGAAACTTGCTTCTGAAATGGTTCGAACTACAAGATTTCCGGTCGTTTGAATTGAGTAATCAACACAAGGGGACAATCCCAATGAAACCCTTAACACACTGATTTTCTCATCCACGTTTAATTGCTCCCATAGTTGCTTACAATTCACAATTTCTTTGGCCTTTGCGCGTTGTTCCATTGTTGGTTCCATAGCCACTGATTCCTATCCCGATTTGCAATGTAGGTCAAGACTCGCATAGGATCTGATACCAATTTGTTATGACCCGAAGGCCTTGATGACTAGAATTTGAGGATGAGAGGGAAAGTTAGGGGGAAGAAGAAGGAGATAGGAGAAGAACAGAGAAGAGAAAGTAGAGAAGAAGATAGATTTTTCATTAAAATGTCTGGATGAATGTTACAGAACCTCTGTCAGCCTCATAATAGGCATTCTTGAATATTTACACAAAACACCCCATATTTCCCCTAATTACTAATATTGTCCTATCATTACACACCGTTAGTTAATTAAAAGAAAAACAAATAATTCCATTATCCTTCTGTCTTTTTTGGAAAAAATAAATAAATGTTACTTTCTTTAGAAATAGAAGAATAACAATATGTTAAATGTATGAAAGTATGAAAGTACAGGTAAAAAATAAGAATAATTCTGTTTCACTCAATCATCTTTCTAAACGGAGGTCTATTTTATGACCTTCGTTTAGAAAGATGATTGAGTGAAAACAGAATTGCACTAACATTAACATGTATTTCCGTATTTTATACGGATTTTACTTAAATAAAATATTAATAATAGTTTTTCTTTCAAATACATCAATTATTTAAGAATAAATAATCATCATCTCTAAATGCAAATTACTTTTTGATTTATATAACTAAGATAAATTTAAAGTTTTTCTTGATGTAGAACTCTTTTTCATTATTATTATTAAAATTAAATAATAAATCAAGTTAACTTAAATAAATTATTTTAATAAACTATTTTTAAATTTTTCTAGAATGTAGAATCTATTATTATAATTAATATCTGAATTATATAATCATTGAAAATTAAATCAAGTTAACTTAATTTAATTATTTTTAATAAAAAAATTGATACCTTAAACTTTCCTTGTGTGAATCAATTTTTTATTTTTTTAAAAAATCAATAAATAAATATAAATAATTTAATTATTTAAAATATAAAGAAAATATTTATATATCGAGTATAAAATCATATTTCAACCAATAAAAATAGCCCAATTATATTTCAACTAATTAGATTGATTTTAAAATCTAATAATTTTTATTATTAATATCCAAATTTATAATATAAAATTAGAAAAAAAATATTCAAATCATATTTTATAATAATTTATCTATTTAACATATAAATAAAATATTTAAATGCTTGGTCTAGTCTATATCAAATTTAAACTGAAAAAATAATCCAATTAATTTTCAATTAATTAGGTTGATTTTAAGAAAATGAGTGATGTCCTTCGATGTGAGGATGACATGTCTCTTTTTTGTATATCATTTTAACATATGCTTTTGTATAAAGTAATGATGATTAATACATAGAAAATTGATGTAAATTTTTATTTTTTTCATCAAAATTTGATTTTTAAAAAATCTTTTACATAAATTAAAACAAAGGAGAAGATAATATAATTTTCATTTTTTTTAATTAAACAACGTTTTTAATATAGGGTGATGTGGCGACATCGTGTAATGTAATGACATAAATTGTTATCGCTTTAGTTATTAGTAATAATAGATTCTTCTCGACTCTTGTTTTGGTAATAGAGTGTGCTTGGTTGGATTCCTGATTGGATTCAACAACCTCTTTGGTTTTTATTTCTTCCTTTCATGCTTAGATTGAGCAATTTCATATGATATCAGAGCAAAGTGCTCGATTTTTTTAGCTTCCGCAAATACTTTAATTTTTGAACGATTCCTTGACGCTTTCGATCATGGAAGAGGAAGATATGCGACGTACTATTGAAGAAAATGTACAAAGATTGATGTATGAAATTTTAGGAAATTACCGCCCTACAGTAAGGGAGGACTCACACAAACTCACAAGAGAAGAATAAGAAAGAACAAGAACAAAGAACACGAGAGATTTATAGTTCGTTAGAATGACTACGTCTAGGGACACTAACAAGGGAGAGACTTTCACTAGATTTGAGGATTTCAAAGACTTGATCTTCTTGATCTCCACTGATCTTGATCACCCTAACCTAATCTCTCAAGTTTTCTCTAGATTTCTACCTCAAGCTTTTTGGGATTTTTCAATCACACAATTATAATAATCAATCATGAGTTTAAATAAAGAATAAAAGGCGTAAATATAGAAACGAGATCTTCAAGGATAGAAATATCAGTCTACTAGATATATTTCTTTCCAAAATCTTAATATCTTTTCCCTCCTTACTTGCCACGCAAGTAATCCGACTTCTCGTAGACACGCCCGATTGCGCGGTCACGTCCCGAAAAGCGCTGCACTCTCATTGTACGCTCTTTGGAGGCAAAGTATGGTCAGAACACCCAGAATGCGGCCGCGTTCTCCCAACCGCGACAACGGTTTGCCTGGTTGCGATCGCGGTTCCTTCGCTCGCCTTTTTCCACCTAATCCCGAATCAGACTCCAAAAAACCCAACATGAAATGGACAAAGAAAAATGTACAAACAAATTAAGAACTCATGTATGAAATGGAGAAGAAGAATGAAATTGAGTAGATCAATTGGTATTTCTAGGACATTACCGACTTTGATTGTTAATTTGCCAAGTGCTTGATGGTGTTGAAGGAAGATTGGGAGCCTCTCTGAAGATGGAACTCTACCAATTCTTAGTTCACAGATGTTGACTAGGGAATCCCAGTTCACACCTCTCTTCTTTTCTCTCCACATCTCCAACTCTGTACAACCCCAAAGGGAGAAAGTGTGTTGAGATAGGATGGCGCCAGATCCACATTCTTCAAGTTTTTGCAATAACCAATTAATAAAGTTTGAAGAGATGTAAGAGATTGGCCGGGAAAACTCATTGTCCCATCACAACGCGAGATATGTATGGATTATAGAAATGATGATGATGTTGCAGTGGAGGAAGAAGAGATGTCACACATTGACAACAACTGTGGCATATTACCTTTGCATTCACTGATTTGAGTCTCGGGGTATGAAGTCTTGGGCATAATGGCATGGACTTGAGCTCTAGACAATCATCAATATGTAATGTAGAAAGGTAAGGAAAAAAATAGGCGGGGCAGAATACATAAACGCCCCCCTGACCTTTGACCAATTAGTCACTTTCACACCCCACCTTTAAAAATGTTCGATTGAGTACTTGAACTATTAAATTGAGACCTATTGAGCACCTGTTTGGTCCAAAAAAAGGTGTATATAACACACGCGCCATGTCAGCATGCCACATCATTAATTTAATTTAAAAAAACACTAAAACGGTACCATATCAGCATGCCACATCATTAATTTAATTTTAAAAAAACACTAAAACAACATAATTGATTTTAAAACCCAGTTGAACCGATATTTTTCTTCTTCTTCATGTTTCTTTTCTGGTCGATCTGCAAATCATCGGGCACCCACCGTCTCTCTAATATAGTAACGATAGTTAGTGATCAAACAGAGCTGAAACAACAACTCGAATTTGAAAACTAAGCCCAGATTCTGAGATCAAAAGGGGGAAGAACTTCGACCTGGAGAAAGCTTGAGCAAGGGGAAACAAAAGAGAGAGAGATTTTGGAATTTTTGTTTGTAAATTGGATAAACTGCAAATTTGGCCACTAACGGCTTACATACGCTTCAGGGTTTCTTAGACCGGAACAAACCGACTGAATTTAGGTGGAATTAAAGCATAGTTGCTAAACCGGTCCTAAGTCGGGCATTTAGGTGAAAGTAAAGATTGTTTAACTAACATAACGGTAACACAGTAAATTCCCAAATACAGAACCCTGTAACAATACTCCCGGGTTGAAATGATCCTTGTCCTCAAGGATCGAAATCTGGATACTTAGCCACGAAATCAAAGTAGTACTCCCAAGTGGCATCTTGAACCGGCTCCCCTTTCTAATGGATCAGGACTTCGACGGTGGGCTGGTGGCAGCATTTCCACGTTTAGCCATTTTTCTGTCCAGTATTGCTTCTAGTTCCTTGGAGTCGCCAATGTCAACCATGAACTAGGGTAAAGCTGTGGTAGTTGTGGGAGGATTAGGGCAAAGCTTAAGCTGGCTGGTGTGGAACACATTGTGAATGGAAGTTGTGGATGGTAGTTCAAGCTTGTAAGCTACTTGGACGATCTTCTCTATCACCTTAAAAGGGCCATAGTATTGGGGAGAAAGTTTATGAGGGCGTCGAGCCTTGAGAGAATTTTGTCTATAGGGCTGCAACTAGAGGTAAACCCAGCTGCCCATTGTGAACTCCCTTTGTGAACGACTTCTCTTGGTTATTTGTGTCATTCTGTTTTGGGCACGAGTAAGATGGAACTTAAGCAAGTTGATGACTTGCTCCCTCTTCAAGAAGCTTTTGTCAACTACTTGAGATTTGCTTTCACCAGGAAGGTAAGGAATATGTATGGGAGGAGCACAACCATACATTTTTTCAAAAGGAGATGCTTGAGCAGCTGAATGGAAAGTGGTATTGTACCACCATTCCGCAAGTGCTAACCATTTGCTCCATGTAGATGGTGCTTCAGAACACATGCAACGCAAATAGGTTTCTATGGTGCGATTTGTTACTTCCGTTTGCACATCCGATTGAGGGTGATAGGTTGAAGAGAAGTTTAAGTCGACTACTTGTACACGAAAAATTTCTTACCAAACCTCACTTAGGAAGATTGGGTCCCTGTCGCTTATAATGGATAAAGGATTGCCGTGTACCTTGAACACTTGGTCCAAATAGAGCTGCGCTACAGTAATTGCAGTGTATGGGTGAGACAGAGGTAGGAAGTGTGCGTACTTGCTGAGCCTGTCGATGACCACAAGTATAGTGTGCTTCCCAAAAGAGGGTGGGAGACCTTCTATGAAGTCCATGCTCACTGATTGCCATACCCCATCAGGTATGGGTAGTGGAGATAGTAGGTTCGGAGATGTTGCTTTGTCATATTTGAATTGCTGACATATCCTACAATTCATGACATACTGATTTACTTCTTTTGTCATGCCCGACCAGTAAAATAGTGATTTGACCCTCTTAAGTGTTGCATCTCTTCCCGAATGTCCTCCCATAGGAGAATCGTGCAACCAGTGCAACAATTTGAGTTTTAAAGCAGTCGATGGCCCAATAACCAGCTTTGTGTTTCTTCTAAGTTCACCATCTTTGTAACTGAATTTGGCATGAGATCTAGGATTAGCTGTAAGCTCCGACACTAGCTTCGACAGATTAGGATCAAAGGACCAAAGAGATTTGATGTCAAGATACAAATCCGGACTGACATTGGCTAAAGTAATATGTAGCAATTGAGCACCACTGACTCGGGACAGGGCATCAGCAGCTATGTTCTCCTTGCCTTGCTTGTATTCAATTGTGTAGTCATACCCCAGCAGCTTTGACAACCATAAATGTTGAAAAGGGTTGGTGACCTTTTGGTTGAGTAGAAATTTCATACTCTTTTGATTTGTTCTGATAATGAAGGGTCGATGCTGAAGGTAAGAAGTCCACTGTTGTACTGCAAAAACCACGACCAACAGCTCCTTCTCATAAACCGACAACTCCTGGTGTCTAGGCCATAATGTTCTGCTAAGGAAGCTGATTGGGTGCTTGTCTTGCATCAAGACAGCCTCGATTCCCTTGTTGGAGGCATCTGTTTCGAGGATGAACTACATCTCAAAATTCGGCAAGGCCAGAACTGGTGCCGTAGTGAGGGCCCTTTTCAGATCCTCAAATGCTTGTCCAGCCTCTTAAGACCATTGAAAGCCATCTTTTCTTAGCAGTTGCGTTAATGGCTTTGTTATGATGTTATAGTGCCGAATGAACCTCCTGTAGTAATTAGCAAGACCCCAAAAAACTCCTAAGCTGTTTTTGGGTGGCAGGGAGAGGTCATTCTCTTATTGCCTGGATCTTACTTGGATTAGTACTAACCCCCTGCACAGATATGAAATGTCCAAGGTACTCTATTTTGGAAGCCTCGAAAGTACACTTGCTTGACTTGAGGTACAGTTGTTGGTTTCTGAGAATAGCAAATACCACAGAAAGGTGTTCCACATGCTCTTTCCAAGAGGAGTTGTAGATAAGTATGTCGTCAAAGAAGACCAACACAAATTTGTGTGCTATCTCCCTAAAAATGTGGTTCATGAGACTCTGAAATGTACAAGGCGCATTGGTGAGGCCGAATGGCATGACAAGATACTCATAATGCCCATTATGAGTTTTGAAAGTAGTTTTATGCACATCACTAGGATGCATCCTAAGCTGGTGAAACCCGAATCTTAAATCCAGCTTGGAAAAAATGCTTGACCCTCCTAACTCATCTAGAAGTTCTTCCAAAATGGGAATGGGATACTTATCTTTAACAATTTGCTTATTTAACCCTCGGTAATCCACGCAAAGCCGCCAAGACCTATCCTTCTTCTTGACAAGCACTACGGGAGAAGCATATGGGCTTGTGTTGTATTGGATCACTCCCTGAGTCATCATTTCATTGATCAAGCTCTCAATTGCATCTTTCTGAGCTGTTGAGTATCTATACGGTCTCTGGTTAACTGGACTAGCACCTGGCATGAGGGGAATCTGATGATTGAAGCCTTGCCTAAAATGAGGCAACTCCACTGGATTTTGGAAGAGTTCTGAATACCAATTTAGCAGTTGTTGCAAATCGGCATTGTTAAGTGCATCACCATCCCCAGAAGTAGTAATTTGGCAAATCGAAGCCTCTGAATCCGGGTTAGTAATTTCATGTACTTGTAAAAGGGCGATGTTGAAGGGTTTCTTGAACAAATAAATTTATATCAAGACCCCGATGAGTACAAGGAGTCAGGTTCGTCCACGGGAATGAGAACAGTGCTAAAGATTAGTCGATAACTACGAAAATCAAAGAAATAACAAGCAAACAACGCTAGGACCGAACTGAAGGGGGTCGTGCACGACCCTATTAGGGTCGGTCCTGAGCTCACAAACACACACGAACACGAGAAAATAAAAGCAAAGGATCGAGCACGACTTATGGGTCGAGATCGAAGCAAAGACACGAATTTTAATCAATATAAAGGACGAATTCCAGGGCTAGGGCTACCACAACAACAATCATACATGCTTCCAACAAGAACTCATAATTATCATGCAATCTAGATCATAGAAGAGTCAACTTTCGCAAACAATTCAAGTTATTCAATCAACTTTCGCAAATAAAATAACTTTCTATCTATCCGTCAACCTAGGAATATCAACTTTCGCAAATAATCCTATTAGAACTAATCAAAGCAATCAACTTTAGACTTTCGCTTTTAGGTTAATTGCAAGACATGCCTCAACTATCGCAAAGGATTCAAGCACAAGATAGATAGATATGATCTTCAAGCATTCAAATTATAATTTCACGTTTTAAACATGCATGATTGTGTTGGGTTTTCACCCAACCCTAGAATTAAAGAGAACTACTCACTCATAGCAAAGAAAAACGAAGACATGATCAAATAGACAAACCGAAATTCTAATTAAAATAAGAAGTCTTACAAATTTCTCCAACTTGCTCTCCAAGTCTTCTCCCAATGGCAAAAAGCGAATAAAAATCAAACTAAAAACCGGGCCCTTGAACTAAAGGGTTTAGCCTCCTTTTATAGAGAAAAAGGAGTCCTAATTAAACTAGGAAACAAGATAATATCACCTTCCTAAAATACAAAGATAGAATATATCTAAAAGATCACGGAATAAAGTAGAGTCGGCGCCATGATCGACCCAAATGGGTCGTGCACGACCTTCCTAGGGTCGGTCCTGAGGGCATGAATTCTGATTGGGTGGAGAAAGACTTGGCTTGGCTCGTGCACGACCTATCTTGGTCAATCTTGGGTCGTCTCAGCTCGTGCACGACCTCCTTTGGCTCGATTTCACTCCTCTTTTTGCCTTCCTTCCTTAGCTTCTCCACTTATAGCTTGTCCACCACTTTTTGAAATGCTCCAAACTCTTTGTTTTAAACTCCAAAGCTCCTACAAAAAGACACAAAAGATGCGTAGTTTCCGAATCTCAAGGAAATACGAAAACTAAAGCAAAAAGACTCAAAAACATAAAACTCTAGTACAAAAACCGACTAAATCTAATCTATCTCGACACTAAAAACCTACCTAAAAAGCGGATATCAAAATACCTCATACTTAGACTTGCTTGTCCTCAAGCAATAATCATGCAAAGTCAAGACCAATAACACAATCTTCAAGCATAGCCCTTGTCAAAACATTTTAAACACAAGTGAAAAAGAAGACAAGTAATTTTAAAGTCATCACATATGTATGTCTCAAGCGTAGGCAATCACAATCCAACCTCACAAGGGATATTAATGTGTTTCTCTCAACTCTCATGTGTTTAGGCTATTAAATCAACTCTCATCTCAATCTTCATGCAACATCAACTTTATCATTGAGACTTATATCACCAATCTCTCTACCTAGAGAAGTCAAAACACATCAATCATCATAAGAACTTGGGCTCAATGAAAAACTTCATAGAAGCTTTCATTCGGTCGGGTTGTAACGAGGCTCGGTAATAACATCAGGCAGGGAGTTATTTTGGCCATGTGGTGCTAATAGTATCCGGGAATCAAAGACTCCTAAAAACTCTTCACATTACCAAAAACTCTCAAAAGATATTATACCAAACTCTTTCTTTTCTTTATGCACTTTTCCTTTCACTAAACCCCTTTTATCCCAATTTATCTTGCTTCTAAATACTAAGGAAATTTGTCTCATGCACACCTTATTCATTTAAGCTCTTTTTTTTCTTTTCCTCCCTTATGATTTTCATTTTTTTCTGTGTGGGAGATCGGCCGACTTCTTTTTTTTTCTTTCTTTGCAAGTGCATTTAGGGAACCAAAATCCTTTTACATGACAAACTGTAAGATTCTCAAATACCCAACCCAAAATTACTCCACACTTGAACCAATACAACTCACTCAACAAAACCATCACAATAACTAATACTAAGTCCAAATCCCCAGATAGGGTCAAACTTATTTTGGCTAGGGAATAATTTTGTGGATCTAAAAATAAAAGGCTTTAGGCTCAAATTGGCTTCAAAAAGAGGATAATGTAAAGGTAGGTAAAAGAGAGGATAAAATGTGGCTTATGAAAAATAAGTTCTTAATCATAATTAACATGCATGAACGAACTCATAGCGGCTTCAAGAAATAGATAACCATATCAATAACAAGAGATTAATGCATAAAGAGAGCAAATCACACATAAAAAAGAAGAGGGATTTTTAATGTTCTCCCTATAAGGCCAAAATTCCTCACTAGGTAAAAATTGTGTTGGATTGCAACTACTTCTATTTAAGACACATATGCTCAATTTCATCACAAGTCAATTTTCACAATCAAAAGCAATTTCTGAAGACTTAAGCTATACTATCCAAATATGCCAAAGGAATTATATGATAAGCATGAAAATTAGTTCTCATCATAGGACATCTAAGATGGAGCATCCTTCTATCCTAAAACAAAGAAGCAAATATATTTTGGATTTTTCGTCATTTTTTGACATTTTTTCAATTTTTTTTCTTAATAAAACAAACTAACAAACAAACCTAAAACAAAAAGACTCAATTATGTACAACATGTGAGATTTCTTCTTCCCCTACCCCATACTTAAATCATGCAATGTCCCCATGCATGAAAATGATATGAAAAAGTAAAGAGAAAAGAAGAAGAAAACTCACAAAGAACTTTTAGAAGCTTGGAAAGAAGTGGAACTCATCATGGTGAAGGTCAATGGAGAAGGGATATTTTCGGAATCTCCAGATAGGGTCATGCACGACCCAAATAGGGTCGATCTCGACCCCCCTGCAAGAATCCAACAAAAATTCCATTCCAAACAAAAGTATTCTATCCTAGTCTAAGGAAGGTTAGAGAGAAAGAAAAAAAAAGAAAAAAACTAATCTAAAAATAAAATAAATAAATAAATAAAAACATAAATAATAATAAAACTAATCTAAAAACCGGTTTGCCTCTCGTAAGCGCTTGTTTAACGTCATTAGCTTGACGACTTACCTGAGTTTACTTAGGGTGGTTTCCATCCAGCGTTGTCGGGATCATGGGAAACCCCATACTTAGATGGAAAAGCTTCAAAGCTTCTCTCTAGGACATTCAGTCCTCTATCATCCACAAGTATGCTTGGAAGTCCTACATTAGGGTTAGAAAAATCCGAAAACCAAGGAGGCTTCGACTCTTTCACAGTATGCTCAATAGTAGGAGTTGTAAAAGAAGGATGAAAGAAAGGATCATGACCAAAATCAATTAGATCATAGCAAGGAGACTTACCTTTGTTATTCTGAAGAGGGGTCGTTACCGAGGGTATGTGGGTCGTTACCGACCCCACTAGATCAAGGAATGCCTCGGTATCGTGCCTGTCTAGCCCATTAACGAGTTTGAATTCACCCACAACGTTGTGATTCTTCAGAGAATGGTCGGTACCGACCCACCATGGGGGGTCGGTAGGCTCCTCGTTGATGCTTTTAACGACCTCATTCGCAACAGTATTGAAGCGAAACTCGACCTTCTCTTCCCCAATGTCAAATGTGAGTAGTCCCTTTCTAACATCAACTCTTACCCCTGCGGTGGCTAAGAATGGTCTTCAAAGAATGATTGGTACCACAGGGTCTTCTGGCATCTCCATCACTATGAAGTCGTTGGGAACAAAGAATTTGCCTACTTGCACAGGAACATCCTCTACGACTCCAGTGGCTTTGACGCATGATCCATTTTCCATGTAGAGATTCATATTGACAGGTTCCAGCGGTCCCATATTGGCTTTGGACCAAATAGAGAGTGGAAGCAAGCTTGCACTAGCACCTAGATCACACAAAGCTTTGAAACGGTAAGCTCCAATACCAATTGTAATAGCAAACTTACGTGGGTCACCTAGCTTCTCGAGAAGCTCCAACGATCTTACCTCATCTGTTAGTTCCGACATTGATCGCTTCCTAGATAAAATCTCCTTCAAGAATTTAGTATAAGCAGGCATTTCATTCAAAGCCTCAACGAAAGGAACAGAAAGATTTAAGCCCTGAAGCAACTTAACAAAGCGCTTAAACTTACCTTCCGTCGAGTCCTTGGATTTCTTAGAAGGGAAAGGAAGTACCTTAGATGGAGATTGAATAGAAAGAGAAGGGTTAGAAGACTTACCTGGTGAAGGGTGGTCGAGCTCGACCCTTGGAGGGTCGATCACCTCTTCTTCCTCGTTATCAGCCTCCTCATGAACGACCCTAGAGGGGGTCGTGTTCGACCTTAAAGGGGTCGCGTTCGACCCAGTATGGGTCGTGCTCGACCCTAAGTGGGTCGGTCCTAAGGCTTGTTCCTCCTCTTTATGCATGGGTAGCTCGGGCAACGCCTTGCCACTCCTTAGGTGCATGGCTCGGATTTCACCATCGCTTGCTCGGCCTCTAGGATTCTCGTCGGTGCGGCCCGGGAGTTGTCCATGAGGTTTCGGGGTTTGAGTATCTAGCTGGCCAAGTTGGGAATCGACATTCTTTCTCCATGACTCAAATTCTCCCAACCTAGCATGAACACCTTTCATCTGCGTGGTAAGCTCGGCTCGCATTCCATTGATTCTGTCTTGCAGCCTTTGCACCCATGATGGTGGCTCTTGATAGCCCGGAGGACGGTAGGGAGGGGGACGTTGCTCTTGTTGAGGGGGTTGCTTGTATTGGTCATAATTAGGATTGCCCCAAGATGGTTGAGCATTGTTCCTCCCTGCATAGTTGTTTTGGTTCCTATAGGAACCTCTCATGTAGTTCGCCTCCTCATAAGCCTCAGTGGCTCGTACTTGCTGCAAGTTAGTGCAATTGGAAGTAGTATGGGCGGAAGACCCGCATTCTTGACAAGATTGAGAAGATTTAAAGTAACTTACTTGCTTTTTCAATCGGTTGATCTCATCTTGCATGAATTGGAACTTCACATCCCGATCAACCATATCGGATTGTGGTTCGTAAAGCTTCCTCTCCGTCAACTTAGCTTGTTGGGTACCGTACATAGCATCATAGTTGGTTAGCTTGTCCAACAAAGCCCAAGCTCAATCGGGATCCATCTCAATGAACACGCAATCGGTGTGAAGGTTGATTCTGTCCTTTGTAGCGGCATTAATCCCCTGAAAGAAAATCTCCTGAAGCACATAGGGTGGTTGTCCATGAGTAGGACATTGCCGAAGAAGTTCCTTAAACCGCTCCCAAGTTTCCACAAGGGTTTCATTGGGAAGTTGATGATAAGAAGTGATGTGCTTTCTTAACTCTGTAGTCTTGGCCGGTGGAAAGAACTTTGTCAGAAAGAGGTCGTGCAAAGCCTTCCATGTACGAACCGACCTAGGAGGTAAGCTTTCGAGCCAAGTAAGTGCCTTTCCAGACAAAGACCATTTGAATGCCTTCAAGAGCACATATTCAAGTGACACGTCATCGGCAGCAATGGTATCACATAAATCAGTGAAGTTCTTGATATGCTCCATGGGACACTCAGTGTGCTTGCCCTCAAATTGAGATCGCTTGATAAGAGTGATGAAATGAGACTTGATCTCAAAGGCGCGCTCAATTTCAGGGAGGACAATAGCGGATTCGGGAACCTTAAATTCCGGATACATTTATTGCTTTGCGTTTTGCAGAATAGCGTCCAGTCGCTCCTGTAGCCGCTGCGCATTTGCAGTCTGAGTGTCTCGGTCCGCTTGCATGCGCTCCATTTGAGTGCGGAGTTCCTCCATTTGTCGAGCAAGAGTCTCAGTGTCGTCCATTGCTCGTTTTTCTCTCAAACGTCGGTGGAAGGATCTCTCAGGCTCGTTGTCGTAGTCTATCCCAAAGGTTCTCCGGGGAAAACGAGATGGCATACACAGCGAACAAAGACAAAGAAAACAAAATTAGAAAACAACAAAAGGGTAAGGGCTAGTCCCAAACCCAAAAATCAACTAAACTAGGCACTATTGCTCACTCCCTGGCAACGGCGCCAATTTGTTGAAGGGTTTCTTGAACAAATAAATTTATATCAAGACCCCGCTGAGTACAGGGAGTCAGGTTCATCCACGGGAATGAGAACAGTGCTAAATATTAATCGATAACTACGAAAATCAAAGAAATAACAAGCAAACAACGCCAGGACCGAACTGAAAGGGGTCGTGCACGACCCTATTAGGGTCGGTCCTGAGCTCACAAACACACACGAACACGAGCAAATAAAAGCAAAGGATCGAGCACGACTTATGGGTCGAGATCGAAGCAAAGACACGAATTTTAATCAATATAAAGGACGAATTCCATGGCTAGGGCTACCACAACAACAATCATACATGCTTCCAACAAGAACTCATAATTATCATGCAATCTAGATCATAGAAGAGTCAACTTTCGCAAACAATTCAAGTTATTCAATCAACTTTCGCAAATAAAATAACTTTCTATCTATCCGTCAACCTAGGAATATCAACTTTCGCAAATAATCCTATTAGAACTAATCAAAGCAATCAACTTTAGACTTTCGCTTTTAGGTTAATTGCAAGACATGCCTCAACTGTCGCAAAGGATTCAAGCACAAGATAGATAGATATGATCTTCAAGCATTCAAATTATAATTTCACGTTTTAAACATGCATGATTGTGTTGGGTTTTCACCCAACCCTAGAATTAAAGAAAACTACTCACTCATAGCAAAGAAAAACGAAGACATGATCAAATAGACAAACCGAAATTCTAATTAAAATAAGAAGTCTTACAAATTTCTCCAACTTGCTCTCCAAGTCTTCTCCCAATGGCAAAAAGCGAATAAAAATCAAACTAAAAACCGGACCCTTGAACTAAAGGGTTTAGCCTCCTTTTATAGAGCAAAATGAGTCCTAATTAAACTAGGAAACAAGATAACATCACCTTCCTAAAATACAAAGATAGAATATATCTAAAAGATCACGGAATAAAGTAGAGTCGGCGCCATGATCGACCCAAATGGGTCGTGCACGACCCTCCTAGGGTCGGTCCTGAGGGCATGAATTCTGATTGGGTGGAGAAAGACTTGGCTTGGCTCGTGCACGACCTATCTTGGTCGATTTTGGGTCGTCTCAGCTCGTGCACGACCTCCTTTGGCTCGATTTCACTCCTCTTTTTGCCTTCCTTCCTTAGCTTCTCCACTTATAGCTTGTCCACCACTTTTTGAAATGCTCCAAACTCTTTGTTTTAAACTCCAAAGCTCCTACAAAAAGACACAAAAGATGTGTAGTTTCCGAATCTCGAGGAAACACGAAAACTAAAGCAAAAAGACTCAAAAACATAAAACTCTAGTATGAAAACCGACTAAATCTAATCTATCTCGACACTAGAAACCTACCTAAAAAGAGGATATCAGGCGAGCTGAGGGATTTGTTGGCAAATTTTGCTCAGTGTACTACCCTTGACCACTTTGCAACTAGAATTACTGCTCCCTCTCAGCACACATTTCTTCCCATTCATCTTGAATGCCATTCTCATGTTAACATAGTCCCACCAAATCGGGCTGATTGTTACTAACCATTGAATCCCCAAGATTAAATCACAACACTTGAGTGGAACAGTCCTTACCTCAGCTGAGAAGCCCAACCGCTATAACTGCAAGCAGAACTTCTTG